>QANU01064822.1:10208-87492 GCA_003254905.1 Nissolia schottii
TTGGGTGTTCCCCCTAGAAACTTCCTAAGTCTAATGTCTTATTCACCTTTATTTTTATTTTGCTGATCAATCAAATTTGTGAGTATAAAAGTATAATTGTCTCTTCAAATGAGGTCTTGTATAAGTGCAACGTGTCAACATTAGAGTTGCTAACTTCTCTAACACATTTCCCTCACTTCAATCTCCTTTTCTTTTCCTCTTCTCATTTGTCATCATCTTTCCCTTTGTCAGCTTCTCTTCTCTTCTCTTCTCTTCTCTTCTAAACTAAATGACAGCAAACCCCAACGTTGTTCGTTGGTGGTGCGATTTTATCGTTTGCCTTTTGCAGGTCTCTTTTTTGCCACTTTGAGTCGCCTCTTGGCGGTGCAATTTGGCCGTTTTTCGTTCATTAGTCACTTTTTTGTGACATTTTCAATCGCACTATGTGATCTCAATTACTCTGATTCCCTCATATTCTTGGACTATCTGATCTCAGTTAGTAGGGGTGTACAAAACTTGGATCGACCCAAAGCGTTCAGTCCAACGAGAATTGGATTTATTTATCTAGGACTAGGTTTGAGTCTTTAAAATTGGCTTAGTTGAAATATAGGATTGAGTTCGAGTCAAGGTAAACCTGATTCATGTACATTTTATGATATAATATTTTTTGAATAATCTATTGTAATTAAACTGTATGTTTATTTTGGTGTATAGGAAGTAGAAGCATAGTACATGAAATATGTATAATTTTCTTAGTTTATGCATTTTAATGAGTGCATTCATTATTTTTCTGTGCATTCATTTTTTTTCATTTTTTTTGTTTGAGATAGCATTTGCCCGTTTTAGGCCCGGTCCAAACGCGAGTTTTAACTGTATCCAAAGATGATTGGGTCAATTCAGACTTAGAGTTGAGTTTAGGTGTTTAAAATTGGCCCAATCCAAATATAGAATCGAGTTCGAGTAAAGACAAACCCAACCCAACCCAACCCATGTACATCCCCATCAGTTAGGTTGAAACTTCAGAACATGGTGGTGATTCAAAGTGGGTCACGGCTATTAGAACCTACTGTTGAGGTATTTTTAGAAAATATTGTTACTTTTTTTATAATTTTTTGGTTTGGGTATAATTTTTTAAGGAGAGTACTATTCTGTTCTATTTGATTTTGTTTTATTCGGTGTGTTATGTTTGGCCTAGGGTTTTGTTCGGTTGAGAGTTTGCGGAGGTTTGGTGGTGGTTCAAAGATAAGGAATATGGAAATAGAAAGCATTTGGTTGAGGTATTTTTATTTATTTGTTCATTTTTTTAGAAGAATGAGGTTGAAATAGTGAAATTTTGTTCAAAATAATGAAGTTGAATTATTTATTAATTTTAGTAATTGACTTCGTGTGTGTGGTTAGGATTTAGGGATTATGGTAATGTGTTGATTGTTAATAGGCTTTCAGTAATTGTTCAGGGTTTTACTAATTTTTTTTGTATTGTTCACTCCATTGAACCATTGCTTCTGCCTTCTCTGCTTCAACTGCAACCAACTGCGATGCGGCGATTTGTGGCGTTTCCAGCGATCGGAAGTGGTCTCGTCATCCTACAAGAGTTTCAACGACACTCTCCTTGCAGCTTCCTCTGGAAATCAGTTGGTATTTGTCTTCTTACCCTTTTTTTTTAGCTCTACCTCTTTTGTTATCTTTTAGGGTTTAGGTGCCTCACAACAAAAAAGGAAAATTTTCTATTTTATGAAGAAGTTGAGTTAATTTTTTTTCATGATTGTTGTGTGGATGAAGGGGATTTTGAAGTTTAAGGGGAAGAATGGATGCTAGATTTGGTGCAAGTGGATTCCAAGCTAGGCTACAAGAATAGGGAAGCTTCGATTTTCAAGTGGATTTTGGGTACGTGTCTCACTTCTCTTTCATGATTTGGCTGATTTGTTTATGATAATAATAATAACTTGATTTTCTGTTTTGTGGAAGGTAATTAAAAGAAAAATAATTTTATTTTTAGTTTTTATGTTTATGAGATGGAATGAGTTTTGTTTTTTCTTTCCATAAGTAAATAAACTATTAGTTAGGCACTAACTCTTGATGATTTAATGGTTGCAACTTGTAAGGATTGGCTAAAGCTATTACTTTGTCTACTGCAGAGAACGGATTTAGGGACTTTAGGAGGTAACAAATGCCATGATAAATGTTTATATAAATGTTATTTAACTATTTTTTTGTTTGGTGTCAATCAAATAACAAGAAAAAACATGTTTACGTCTTATTAACACCGATGGTTGTGCCAATTCTTTTTGTTTCAAGCAAAATAATAGAAGCAACTCATGGAATGAAGAGAACTAAGCATTTTGTGAGTCTCTGAATATTCCCCTCTGCTATTCTTCTCTTCTTTCTATACCTTATCTTTGGTAGCCTATAAAATTTGCTCTTTTATCCTCAATTGTCTTCTGCTAGTGAGTTCATTGATACCAATGGACTTGTGGTAAATGCAAAGGCATCACTGCAATGCCTATCACCTATTGTCAAAGTTGGTCAACTGTGTTTATGGTGATGAAGAAGGAAGAGAGGTATGTGTTGATATTTGTGCCTATTATGTTGTTGTGTTTAAAATCATCTCGCTGAAATTTATTCTGTTAACAACAAATGCAATGTGGTATGAAAGATGTAGGGATCATGAAGGTATGGATTTGGAGACTAGTACAAAGTAGAGTCCATTAATGTTGTTGGCTGTGACGGCAGCAGGAACTCAATACATGCGAGAATTTTTGTTTAGATTAAAAATAATATCAACCAATTGCAATAGTCAAAGTGAATTTAATTCTTTGACCAAAGTCGTCTCCTTTTTTAGTTTTTTGAGATGCTTTCTTTTAGCTTGAAATTGGAGATCTAACAATTTATTTTTGCATGGATCTAGTGTAGTTTTTCATTGTTTGCTCTAGATCTGGATAAATTATCCAAATTTGTTCAGGTAGACAAAAGTGTTGTGCTAATATGCTCAAGAACTGCTCTTGGTGTTGCTTCTATAGGGGGCATGACATACCAAGATATTTGTAATGATATTAACTCATGAATAGCTAACTAACGGGGGTTGGTTTAAGTGGTAAGTGGCTTGGTATCGCTTAAGTAAGGTCCCAAGTTCGAGACTTGTTTACACAATTATTCTCGCTGGGAGACTCACGCAATATAACCAGGTGTGTGACCCGGGTCGACCCGAATTAGTCAAGGTTAAGTCTTGGATACCGAGCAGGCAACCTAAGAAAAAAACTCATGAATAGCTAAACAAAATGAGTTTTGAAAACATGATTGAAGGTTACTAAATGTCTTAATTTCGTTCAGCTTGAGTGAAGAAAAACATTGGCATTTTGTGATTGGATAGTATTTTTGGAGATGTTATGTTTGTTGTTAATTTGTTATAGGGTTAGAATTATGAGTAACGAAGTGTGAATTAGGAATTGACTGTTACAATTTGTTCACATATTCTGTTGTCCATTAAAATGGTTCCAGATACATTTGTTGTGTGTTTTTATCTGGTTTTTGACTACCAGTGTATTGAAATTGGCGATCAAGGTGACATTTTGAAATTAAAGGTCATGAGTCAAAGATGTGTTAGCAGGTGACTCAAGATATATTGGCAGCCTCATATTGTGTTATTGATCTAATTTTATATTCAAATTGTTTGCGGGACTAGGCTAAATTGGTGGTATCCTCGCAGTAATTCAAAGATTGTTATAGGAAATAGCTGGTATTTGTGCTCATTAGTGGTGTGTGTTATTTTATTTTATTTTTTGGTTTGGTTATTAATTTGTTCCCATGTTCTTAAGTTTAAAAATTATATAGTTATTCGTCTATATTTTTGTTTATGCTCCTAATTGGATTCATTGCACTTTTTTGGTATTTTTCTACTTTTAAGAAGAATGTCCAAACTGATTATATTGTTAATTTTTAATTGCACTTGGAACTCATCATTTAGAATTTTTTACTAAGTCAATTCAGGCCTAATTCAAGTATATCAATTATATGTGAAATATTATCTAAAATTATTTGGACCTGAACATACATGTTGAGATTTCAAACTTACAAGAAAAATAAGATATCAAATTATTTTTATTAAAGGGTTAAATATGTTTTTGGTTCATAAAAAATTACAAATTTTGTATTTTACCTTTGAAAAAATTGTTACAAAATTGGGTCGTTAACTGCTAAATTAACTTGGCAATGTGACAGATTAAATCCTACGGAAAAAAATTGTCAGGAACTATTTCCTAAAAAAAATTTAGGAGTAAAATATAAAATTTGTAATTTTTAAAAAACTAAAACATATTTAACCGTTTATTAAATGTCTCAAGATTTTCAATATATTAATATATAATGAATGAAATAATAAATAACTTTAGCCACAATGACCAAATTTAATATCCAAAGTTCACTAGCAATAGTAAAATCTATTTTTTAAATAATCACAGTGAAAAACAATCATGACATTGAAACTTTAATGAGTTAAAATATAATTTACTTTATATGTTGTGATATTGAAAAAATTGCTTTTATAATATCGACTTTGATTTAAAATGATATTAGTAGAATAGGTACATAATTGATATCATATACTTAATTGATATAGTATAATATAGTAGAATATTAGTATAATATTTTCTCTAAAGTACTTTATTAATATCATATACTTTCATAAATAGATATGATATGCTTTCATTAAATTCTCATGCAAATATAACTATTTTGTAAGGATTGTTGTATTGTATTAGGATTTTAGACAAAATATGATCTTCATTTTTGCATTGTGCATTCCACGTTAATAGAAAATGTAACACTAATTAATGTTATATATTTAAAAAAAATATGATTAAAAAGATAATGAGTTATCCTTAAAAAGTACCTTCTTATAATTTTATATGCATAGTTAAGTTGTGCTTAAATTAACATTTATAGAACAATGGTCCAGTCCTAACACTAGCAGAAATATTACAATTATATTGATTTATACACTCGTCAATCAGGTAACATTACGAACCAAAAAAATCAATCAGTTAACATTTAACAGGCTTTAGTTAATACTTTGTAGCAGCATAATAGAATTTCCCGCTTCGGCTGTTGAGAAAGCCCGTGGCAACTACAAACTGCTGGCACAACTATTTATCATATGCACGAGAATTATTGCGTGTTTTAAAGAAGAGAAAAAATGCTAACAACAAAACCATTGCGTGTTGAAAAGACAAATCCTTAAAATTTTAATATATTCAATTCATTAAAAACTTTAGGGTTTTCATTCTTGATTCTTTAACCAGGCTCTAATTTCTAAGTATTGCTTGAAAAAGTGGGCGAAAATGAAAGCAAGGCGATTCGGGTAGAACAAACTGCTCCTGTAGTAGCCCATTAGCAATGGGACACACATGAAAATTGTACAATTCTGCAACTAGTTATATCCACGGGCAGGTATAAATTTCTAGAGGATGATGCTATGTTTCTAGCTAAAATAAAATACAAAAAGGACAAGTAATTTGGAGCATGATTGCTTCCCCGGAATGACTACTACTACTAATCAAAGACAGAATCTGCGAAACTATACAAGTCAGAACCTCCACCACTGCGACCTGCAACACCAATTGAGGGATGATCCGGTATACCTGCAAAACCATCTACAGATGTTCTTCCATACGAATCATTCACTCGGGCGGCAGATGAAGGTTGCCCAGCATAACTCTGCCCAACTGCCCAGTCATAAGATGATACCCCATCCCCGACTCCAAGTCGTCTATACGGATCTATCATAATATCCCCCTGATACCCAGGATATGAACCATTTGGGGGGGCACCAATTCCAGCTGACATAGCAGAACCAGCTATAGCTCCTCCGGCCCTGCTTGCTATTGCACCTCCAAGATAGCTTTCTGACAGTGATCCGGAAACAGATCCAATTTGTAGGGAGGATGCGGATGGATAATTATTTGAGTAGCCGTAGGGCCTCCCATCCAGCAAATGTGCTGTCAATGAACCATCATATGAGCTATTGCCATCCATATGCCTAGCAATCCTTTGCTCTTGCAAGGCAGCAACTGAATGTGATGCCATTGCCGGATCTTTCGCAGGGAACCTTGGTCGTTTTGCCTCTGAAATCTTCACTTTGTTTGAGGAATTGGTTTTATCCACTTTTCTCTTCGTCACTACTTCCATCTTTTCTCTGACATCACTAAGATCTTTCTCCAAGTTGATAATCTTATCCTTGAGTTCCCACCCAGGAAGAAATTTTATCAAGTCAATCTTATGACCTTCCAAACAGTTGACTACAGATTTCAAAGCAGCTAAATATTTTTCATTTGCTCGCTTCAGTAAAAGATGAATACATATCAGCAAGGTTAACATTCCTAATGAAACACAGCACATAAACATCACAACATAGACTATTCAACAAGAACATACCAGCACATTTGAATAAGCACGTGACTCTTGTTTGGTTATCTTCCAAGCTTCTTCAGACTTCAGTAGAAATGAAGTCAGTGTTGTCTGAGGAGAGAATTGCTCTTCAAACCCAAAGGTATATGCCAAGTCAACTGCTTCAACAACCGAGCCAAGAACCATGCCCTTTTTCATCATTCCATCTGCAATTTCTGTGGCAAGGGGGAAAAAAAAAAAGAGTAATGAGATCGAGCTTCAGAATACAGCAACATATTCATACATAATCTTTAAGGGTAAAATTGGAGTAGAATGAATTTAGAATGAGATAGAAAGGCATTGGCAGATGCTTCTCAATTTATTTTCATGCTATAAGAATGAAAATATTGATCAGGGAGGAGTGCAACTAAGTTGCGCTCTATTTTCAACCACCCTACGTTTATTGTTGAATCAAGAGAGCTTGAATTAATTTTCAAGCTGAACTAGGATAGAACAAATTGTCACAACACAAGACAATAAGTATCTTAAAAAATTGAAAATTGTATGCCAACAGGAGAACTGGATAAGATCCTAATTAGTAGTTTAGGTAACAAACTTTCCTAAAAAAAATAAGGAAAACAGAAAATTTTATCTTAAAAATAAAAATGAAGTGGCAAATGGTTTGCCGGATGTGCATTGACATCAAAGACAAACTGACAGGCATTCACAGTCATATTAGTTTATATCCAAAAAAAGACAAGGATTCATTATTCATAGGCGTAACACCTCCAAAAATCCAGAAAAAGGTACAAGAACTCTTCATCCTTGTGACAAATTTAATAACGAAGCAGATCAGAAAATCCCTCCACACTTTCTTCCAAACCTGATGTTTGCTGCATTAAAAATATTAAAACTATGGAACTAATATCTACTTTGAACTGCATTAAAAGGCATGGAGAAAGCTAAATCCTGTTTTATCCTAGACGGTTCCACAACGACAAACACCTATAGATTTCAGCTTATTAGTTTGCCACTCAAGTTCCAGCATAAAAAAAAGGTTCCCCTCAATATTCTAACTAAACAAAATGGCCCTGGTTGTCATAAAGTTCAAAACTTAAGTAGTATTGAACATTATCATGCATTAAGCTCTTTCCCCACTTTATCCTCGAGGGTTCCACGACAATGACCAACAGATTCCAGCTTATTAGTCTGCCACTCAAGCCCCCCAATAAAGAAAACAGTTTACCTCAATATCACAAATAAATGATACGTCCCCAATTGCATAAAGTTAAAGATTAAGCAGTACAATTGAACATTATGATGCTCAAGCTCTTGCATTGTATACGACTTCACAAAAGCATTTCCCTAAACCCTCCAAAGAAGAGCCTGAGACTATTTTACTAACTACCAAACACATTCAAAACTTCAGTAATTCAACATTATCATATGCACAAGCTCTTACATTGCATGCAACAAAATCCATCTTTTGTTAGAGGTCATGCTTTCCTATCCATCATTAAAAAAAAAAAAAAAAAAGTCTACAGTATGCTATAAACGGGAATCCCCACCACTTGATCTTAACAATAAAAATGAGGTGGTTGAAATGACACATAGATTGTCGGATGTGCGTTGACATCAAAGATAAACTGACATGCATTCATAACATATTTGTTTCTAATTTTCTATCCAAAAACGACAAGGATTCAAATATGTAACGCCTTCGGAAATCCAGGAAAAAGTACAATATCTCGTCCTAATGGCGAATTTAATAATGATGCTCACGACAAAAACCCTTTCTCCCAAACCTGTTATTTACTCCTTTAAAATTATTGAAGCAATGGAAGTAATATCGCCTTTGAAATGCATTAAAATGCACAGGAAAAATACAACGCCTGCTTTATCCTCAAGGATTCTGCCAAGATGACTTATAGATTCCAGCTTATTAGTTTCCCATTCAAGTCCCAACAAAGAAAGCAGTTTCCCTCAATATCAAACCTAAACGAAACATCCCCAGTTGTCATAAAGTTTAAAACTTCAGCAGCAGAATTAAACATTAATATCATGCATAAGCTCTTGCATTGCATGCAATTTCACAAAAGCATTTCCAATAACCCCTCCTAAGAAGGGCCTTAGACTATTCTAACTAAACACAACGGCCATGTTCGTCATAGAGCTCGAAACTTCAGCATTAGAATTCAACATTATCAAGAACAAGCTCTTGCATTGCATGCGACAAAAAACAGTTGACAAAAAGCATTTTACCTGAAACCCTCTTGAGAAGCCACTGAGACTGCCGAAGAGCATGCGATATCTCCCTAGCATTGCTCAGCTTCACCAAGTTCCACACATCCTCGTTCCTGAAAACACCAGGTATCCCAAAGCAAGCAATAAACAGAACCAAACCCCTGGCATCACTCTCAGAGGCCTTGGCCACACCACCCTCCACGATCAACCTCTTCCTCCAAGCAACTGCGGCCTTGTCAGTCTCTTCCTTCAGCGAAGCCTCCACCCCATCATTCTCGCTCCCAACGCAACCAGACAACAGATAGTACTCGAGAGCCAGCAGCGAGGCCTGCCTCGACCGAACCAAGTTCGAGTCCTTGCCCTTGGCGTAGGCCTTGCTCCCCTGCAGGTAGAACCTCCCGATGCACTCGAAAACGATCTTCGCCGGCTTCGGCGCGCCCTGGATTGCCGCCGGGACCTTCTCCCGCAGCAAATTGGGATCCGACAGGTTCGTGATGATGTACCTCCGCAGCCCGCGGCCGCACATCGTCTGACAGAGCAACAGGACATCGTCCTCGCTCACTTCTAGGGTTTCAGCCTTCGGTTCCGACGGAACGACGCCGTTTGAGGCTTCTCCACCCTGAGAGGGCAGGGCGTCGAGCTCCTTCGACCTAGCGTCGATGGCTTGGTCAATGAAATCGAGGTGCTCCTGGAGCTCGTCATACCTGGCCTTGAAGGCTCGAATGGCGATGGCGTAGCTGTTGAGTTCGTTCACCGATTTCGCTAATTTTTCAGCGGCGGCGGCGTCAGGTCCAGTTACCGGTGGAGAGAGTGAATCGTTTGGCTCGCCTTTGACGGTGGTTGTTGGCGATTGTTGTTCTCCATTAACGGTTGTTGGTGAAGTGTTAGGTTTTGGGGCGATGGAAGGGGTCACCATGGGGAAGAGGGAAGAAAAGAAAAAGGAGATTTTTTATGTTACGAATGTTTTTGTGAAGAATGAGGGATTGGGAAGAGAATTTGAATGGGGAAACCCTAAATTATATGAGGAAGGAGAGTGAGGAGGAGAGGGTAATCCATGTGTTGTTGGTACTCCAATTCTTCCTATTATGTTTCTTTCTCTTGTTGTCTCCGGTGAGTGAGGTAGTGAATGAAACGGAAGGAACACGATGACTTGGGTGATGGGAGGAAGGAGAAGGCAGTGTGGGGGTGACAAAACAAAACGGGCCCCGGCCCATGAAAGGAAGGAAGAAAGACGTTCAACTTTTATAAAATAGACAATTTAATTTCTATTATTTTTTAATTAGATAATTTTATCATTTTTAAATTTTTTTTTTAGTTTAGTTTCTATTATTTTTTAAATTGATCAATTTAGTCTTTATTACTTTTTAAATCGATCATTTTCATCTATCTTAAAAAATCTTCAGTCAATTTAGTCCTTGCAAGTTATAAAAATTAGACAAGTTAGTTCTTTCGTCCATCTCCTAAACTAAGATGGTTGACTTAGAGCATAACGGAGGAACGTGATAAGTTAAAGGTCCATGTCACCTCCTCCACGTCAGAAACGACGTCATTTTACATAACTAATAGCGCATTCTCTTTAACCAAAATGACGTCATTTCGCATTTCATGTTCACAAAACGTTTTCGTCCACAGTGAAAAATAGACACACACTGATGGAGGTATGTTTGTAAAAGATAAAAATCAGGTATTTAAGTATTTACATGATAAAGTACACAAATTTACATTGAAATTGGTTGATTTGAAAGTAACAAGGATTAAATGGTCAGAAAAAATGTAAGAGGGATGAAATTAACCGATTTGAAAAATAACAGACTAAATTCGCCAAAAACATTTAAAAGAGACAAAATTGTTCGATTTAAAAAACAACTTGGACTAAATTGGGGGGTTTTGTCAATAATAAAGGTCCAAATTGTTCCGGTCAAATTATTAATGAGCTGATTTGGTTCCGAAAAAATAACAAGTTCAAGTTAGTCTATGTTATTTTTAGACATGGGCTATCTCTTCGTGTTTAGTCACACAACGCCAAAGACAAATACAAGTGGAGCAGTGACTTGATGATGTTGTAAAGTGGTGGTTGTCGTCGCAAGATGACCGAAATGGAGCAACCATAGTGGTGTATGAGCTTTGGCGGTAACAAAAGTAGAAGACAGTGAAGCAATTCCGACCAATTATTGCTTGAGTTATCGTTACAAAGAGATGTTGAAATAATGGAGGAAGGAAGGTGAAGATAATATGAGTATGTACTTAACAACACTTGTAAAAAGGCATTTAACCATATTTATGAAGTGTGACTAAATACAGAATAACTAACTTGTCCCATATTTAAAAATGACAATGATTAACTTGAATTTTTTTTTATTAAGGACCAAAATAAAATTCAAATGACCAAAATTGAAACTTTCATAAAATCAAAATTTGTCTAAGAATAACGCTATTTATGACATTGTTGTAAACATTTTTATGGAACATAAGGGGAAAAAAAGGTTCTCTCACCCAACCCAATGATTTGGAGACATTTCATGGTGTTTCGTCAAAAATTTCTTTAAAATTTATACAAATCACATTATTTTTTGTTGATACAGCAATGAATAATTTGTTAAAAAAATTATTGTCTGACGCAGGTAACATATTTTGAATAAAAGAAAAACAATTACGGCTTAAAAAAAATAGACGTCAAGTAGATATTTTAACATGCAATTCTAGCATATAAGATTCCAACACAGTTTTTGGTTGTGACGCAAAAGGTTATTTTAAAAATGATTTAATTTTTTATTTATATTCAATTAAATAATTATATATTAGCATTGGATTTAATTTTTCATTCTTAAATTTTAGTGATGAGGTGTTTTTTGGATTCAATAGGCACTCGAGAATATGTGAGTGCCTTTATAGCAAGGAAAAAATATCATAGATTGGCATCATCTTTGTCAATTGTCGGGTTCAAGAATCGATTCAAAGTGTAAATTTAAGTCATATTATAGTGTGACAATGAGCATCAAATAAATTCAATAGCAATAAATTTATCAGTACAGACAACACAACAAAAATAAATCAAGCAAAGTAACAAGAAAGAAGAGGACACCGTTTTTTAATGTGGAAACCCTCAAATACTGGAGGAAAAATCATGGGACAATCTCCAAAAAATATTCCACTATATTCAAGATAATTAAAATGTATCATTTCCACACTATCAAACTCAATAGGCAAATATAGTGTTTTCCAGTGAGACCCTTCCTATTCCAATTCTATAATTTTCTAGTAATTATAGTATCAATGAGTAATAGAGATGATACTCAACAATATACCTGGTGTATACTCATATCCTATTCTTTAGGATTTGCTCACACTTTCTATTTTTCTCTCACTTTCAGAGAACTCTTGTAGCTCTCTCACTTTGTAGCTTGTAAAATCTACTTCGCTGCTTCAATCTCTTTGAATAGCCAATGCACCTCTTTTTATAGAGATGAATTGCAATGTGAACATATTGCAAAACTTCAACCTCTCATTAAAAGCACCCAACCTCCATTGGCCTATTCTACACATAGGCATGAAGAAAAAAATTGTTTTTTCCGCAACCACTCCCTTGTGTCTTCAATGCCATGTTTCATGGCTTTCGACCCCATGACCATGTGGTCATTTACACGGTTGTACCCCACAATTCTCCCCCTCTAGCCGTTGGAGGAAATAATCTTGAACAGTTATCTGAGATCCATATCGATCAACTCGGCACAAAGTCGAAACTTCTCACTTGCTACAACTTTTGTCATCATATCTTCAGGATTTTCATCTGTGTGAATCTTTTCCAATTTGAATTGTTGTTCTTCCAATACTTGATGAAACCAATGATACCTGACATCAATGTGCTTTGTACATGAGTAGTACATTGCATTCTTACTTAAATCAAAAGCGCTCTGACTGTCGCAATGGATAATGAACCTACAATGCTTCATTCCCACTTCAACCAAAGCATTTGTTTTCTCGCTTCCGTCATAACAATATATTCTGCTTCAATAGTGGATAAGGAAAAACAATTTTGCAACTTTGACTGCCAAGGTACAATTCCCCCTTCAAAAGTAAACAAGAACCCAAAAGTCGTTACAGACACACAAGAGACTAATTCCCTTACGAAAGCCTAACACTTTTCATAAAATTATGTATTTTCACTTTAATTAAAAACAATTAAAAACCTTCTTTTTCTAAATAAATATAAACTCTTTTACAATGAACATAAATATACATGATTGGTATGAAGATCCTTCTTGTATACAATTGGAGGACTCTAGACGTTGACTCGATTACAAATTAAAGTGAAACTAATATGTCCTATAGATAACTTCACCTCAAAGTGATTGTTGACTCTAGAATCCCAACGTCGTTGCAACTAACCATGATCTCTATGCACTACAACTTCTATATCTTAACATGCAAATGGAGGGGGAGTTGAGGGGTAAGAACTCTAGGGAGAGCCTCAGCGAATGGCCGCCCTTACGATGACATGAGGCATCTCGAAAACATGAAATGCAAATGCATTACATAATATAATATCAAGCGTGAAAATATTTTTATGTAGTTATAATACATATTACATAAAACATTTGAAAACATAATTAAGTTGGGAGCTCTCTAGATAGACAATCTGAGCATTACATATTAGCTGTTCTTGAAATGTCTGGGATTTACAACCTTGCCCTAATCTACATGACATGATACTTGATAAGTGATACATTATACATGATACATGATACATGATACATGATACTGGGCCTCAAGGGCTGCCTATGTTTGGGTTTCACGGTTTTGCCCTAATTCTACATGAATCATATTCTAAGTTATGATCGTACAATGTATACCAGGGTTAAGGTAGGCTGTCGCTGACTTACAATTCTATCCTAGATATAACTCCTATAAAAACAATTTAAATAAAATAACATGAACATGATAATGTAATACTTTAACTAATAACTAATAACTGATAGCATAACATGACTTTATTCATAAATATTCATACACATGCAACATGACATATTTAATTATGGCTGTCAAACGGGCCCGCCCAACCCATTTAGGTCCGCCCGTTTTAGGCCCGGCCCGTTTATTTTTAAAAAAATTCAAAAAATTCAAAAAAAATTTCACGGGCTCACGGGCTAGCCGCTGGCCAGGCTAATTTTTTTTCAAATTTTTGTGGGCCTATTTTTTGCATGTAAAGTCCGTCCATTTAACCGGGTAAACGGGCTGGGCCCGCGGGCCGGGCTCATTTTGACAGCCCTATATTTAATGCATTAAAACATATGGTCTCATATAGTTCTAAAATGGTTTTCATGAGTTTCTAAAAATATATTCGTAAATATTTTCATAAATAGTTTCATAATAATAACTACTTTCATAAATAAGGAAATTCTTAACAATAACTAACTTCATAAACACTTAAAAGAAAATACTAAGTTTCACCTCCTAGGATTTCATAAAATATGAATAAATAAATAATTTCTAAAAATAAATACATGGTGTTAAAATAGATCATGAAGAAAGTCATTCACTTAAAAATGAATAATGACTAAAGAGCACGGACACTGGGAGTGAAACACCCTAGCTAGCTAGTCTACGCTTAAGTCGCAAACTTGCTTGCCAAGTTGTTATCTACTTTGGTTGGGATAGTACATAGTCCCACTTAAGCATTTGAAAGTATAGTTACTTAGAAAATATGGACCAATTTTTAACTTTCGTTTATATAGTTTAGCATAAAGTAGGAGCCTTGTAATTCGTAGAACATGTAATGCGAGTAGCAGAATAACATGCTTAGCTAACATTGATAAGAGGTAATAAACATTCCAACATAATATCCACCACTGGTCCATAACACATGTTCACAACCAGATACACAAGTACTAATATAGCTGTTACATACAAACATTTAGTACAGTAGAATTACTATCACATAGAGTCTACTAACTAAACGTCTATTCTTTGGCTCACTCTTCTGGATACGGCTCCTCCTCACGCTGCTCCTGTCCTTGTTCCACATCAAGTGCTATCTCTGGAATCATAAAGGAGTAGGGGATGAGAACATTGCGTTCTCAGTGGGAAACCTTAGTCATAACTCATTTTATGCTCTATTATACTTTCGCCGCTCAGGGGTCTTTAGCTGTTATAGTTATACTAAATCCCTACTAGTTATAAATGTCCATACTCAGCCTGAGCAGCTTTATTTATATTACTAAGTGATCGGGGAACCTATTCTTCATTATCTACGTCATCAGTCTGCTAGTCTAGTTCCTAATTCATATACTGTCATACAATTCACATAGCTACACTACGGTATCAAAATCATCATCATTTTGTTGAAAACCATTTTACTCCCGCGGTATAAGGCAAGCCTTATTAGCGGTTTCGCCCTCGTCCCTTGCAGCTGCAGCCACACCATTACAACCACACTTTCAGCCCGCATCGTGGTGGCCAGGTCGCTCTAAACCTGAAGGGTCTCACCTGCAGGGTCTTAATGTTGAAAGCCTATAAGCACTTCAATTTTGTTGAAAGCTTATTTACACTCTCAGTCGTTAAAAATAATATATCCTTCTTTACGGCTTTCAGATCCACAAGGGATCCAAGTGCAGTATAGTCGGGTATAGTCGTATCCACAGGGA
The DNA here is from genome assembly GCA_003254905.1 of Nissolia schottii. Lineage (NCBI taxonomy): Eukaryota > Viridiplantae > Streptophyta > Magnoliopsida > Fabales > Fabaceae > Nissolia > Nissolia schottii. The sequence goes on from QANU01064822.1 coordinate 25,451, forward strand.
GTTGCAAAAATACCGTTCTTGAGTTTAGTTAATTAAACAATGAAGTGAAGGATTGGTAAATTTGTTGATAGTTAAAATAAGTAAATAAACAACATAAAAATAAATAGGCAACAAATTACAGGTAGATCCGGAAGCTTGTTCGGAATTGAATCATATCATAGTTTCATGCATCCAGTTACTTATCACACAGAATTATCATTTCATTGATTGCCCGCCACCAGTTATTAACTTGTTCATCGCTTTCGCGCATGAAAAGATCACAGGTTTCCTTTGTAAACTGTCACTCTCGCACACAAGCTTAGCAAAGTACACCAGCATTTTTCCAGATGTTAAAATGGCTAATCCTTATTCCAGTTACGGCAACTAAGATTAGATGAATTGATTTAGATCCGACTCTAATGATTGTAACTTTCGCTCACAACCTTCGAGTCTAGAATCTAGCTTAGCATAGCAATATTGCTCTTAACTTGGTTACAACTTAATTAGTATAACTTTCGTTCATACAAGTAAGTCTCAAGTCAAGAATCAAAACACTAAACAAAAGCTAGCATTAAGTATAAAATCATTCAAGCGAATCATAGAAACCAATAGATTCATATGCAAAAGTACATGGATACAATCATACTACAATATTCATCAAAATCCCAACAACAAGAGGATTAGAAATCCATCTTACAAGAGAATCTCAGAGGCAAGGTTTGGACGCTTACCATGACACGTTATCACGCTATCATGACAGCGGCCGCCGAACTTCCTTGACCTCCTGGCTCCTTCACTGGCCTCCTCTTTGTTGCTAAACTAACCTAAGCTTTGAAGTACAAATGGAATAAGAAAGAAATGGATTCTTGAAGGGGGGAAGAGTGTATATGGGAGATGTCTTCTTGAATGGCACAGCCTCCTCTATTTATAGGCAAAATTCGAGGACACCGCTCAGTGGTTAGAGTACCACCGCTGAGCGGTTTAGTCGTTATCGCTGAGCGTCAAGGCTTTATCGCTGAGCGGTGTGATCATTTCACGCGGCTTAATAAATGCGCCGGCAGCTTTTGCAGGGGCGGCGCCGACGTGTCAGGGCGGCGCCGCAATGCCAGGGTGGCGCCAGCTGGCGTCATAAATGCGGCGGCTGCAAGTTGCTCTGGTAGTACGATCGCTCAGCGGCCCAGGTACTACCGCTGAGCGGTCTTTGTCTTATGTGTGTTGAGCGATATGCTCATACCGCTGAGCGGCTTTCACGCCTGATTGTATTATTTTTCTTCCTTTTCCTCTTTTGCCCTTTTGCTCCATTCTTCAGGGATTATTCTTCAATTAATTATGCTTGCATCCATCTTTAGAATATATTATAAATCCTACAAAATCGGAGAATTTAGTTAGATAATTCTTTAAAACATACGCAATTAAGTGCCATTTTAATAGTTGAAAATTGTGTAAATTGGGTACTTATCACTTAACCCCATAATTCTCACCAACCACGACCGAGGTGACCATCAAAAGGATGGCAGTGGGGTCGGACATATGACTAGACTGGGACTAAGACCTTCCCCAAAAGCCGAACCCCTGGCCCTGCTAGAGGGGGTTTTTCCCATCATCATCATCATCATCATCATCATCATCATCATCATCATCATAGGAACAGTTCATCATTCCAAGCATTCATACACATGACAATTACAACTCAATGGCTTATATCATCATTTTCATCATATATCGCAAACATCTAATATGTATTAGCTCATATTAACCTAATAACACATAGGACATACATAGCTCAATTTCAAGAGAGTTTCTTCTAACATCTATCATCATTTATAACACATGTAGAGAACACATCTTCATGCTCACCATCTTTATGAACATAAACAAAGAGAAATCCACAATTAACAGACAAGCGTTTGGTTTCTGTCAGAGATTAGCAACCATAAACCGGACAAGTCCAAGACCTTACCCAAGGTTTTTGGTAGCCCTAATATCATTTTTCATGTCTAAGAACACAGATTTTGAACCCCACTGCATGAAATTCCAGTTTTGCCCTTTTCTCAAAATTACCATTTCACCCCCGTAAACGCCATGTTTTCTTTGGAATTTTTGTTCTCAAAAACCCGATGGACTCAAGACTTTCCCTTAAGGTTTTTGATAGGTCTAAACCCATATTTTCTGAAAATCAACCCAGTTTTTCAGTCCCAAGACGTGAAATTCCCGTTTTGCCCTTTTTCATAAAAACTCTGTTTTCTGCCTGTTTGCTGAGAAATTCATTGGGGACTCCAAAAATCATCAAACTTGACATCCCTACTCAATTTTTCGCGTAGAATCCAAAAATAACATTAGTTTTTCATGATAAAAATATCAACATACAGATCCCTTCAAAACCGTATCATATGCCTATTTCTGTCTTAGGCGTTCCTAAATTCTGACAGAATCATAGACAGTACCAACAGATCCAGACAATCATCAACAACATATATATAACAAGGTCACATAAAAGGCATCCTAACCAGAGATATATCTAGCACAAATCATAGCACAAACATCCTCATACATCTTAAATCACATAGACAGTGATTATGTTGGTTTATCCACGTTTATGCACTTGCTATAGTCAATTTGTGCAGAACCCCACCTTGCTTGGTTGTGCCCAAGCTCTTAATCTTAGAATAGATGTATAAGAGAGTCCTCTTGAGATGCTAGAAGAATTTGTGAGGTTAGGGTTTAGGAACTTAGGTTAGGTCTTGTGAGGAAAAGTCTCCGGGTTAAAGTTTGGACAGTGTAATAACTGACTAAGTAACCAGACAGAGTTTGGCCAAGGTTGTCTGTATCTTGCTCTAAAATTTCAGCCAAGGGGGGGTATTTATAGGCCTTGGGGACGAATTCCTCATCCCCAAAATGCCCTTGTCCAATTTACCAAAGTGCCCCTATGATTATGTCATCCATGACATCATTCTAACTTAGTCACCATATGACTCATTGGTTGGACTTTGACTTGGCCAAGTGGGCCAATTTATGGCTGTGTATATTGTTGTTTCTTGGCTGGTTTTTGTGGCCAAAAATTAACGGCTCCGGCAGATCAATTTTGATCAGGTTTTATCGTTTCTGATCCCGGTACTTCGCGTACGGTGATTCAAAAAATATTTCGATCACGTCCTTGTGATCTCCTACTTTTTCTAAAGAATAATCTAGATTTATTTAGGGCATTTATAAATTCTTGTCTGTAGCCGTACCTTCTATGGACACTTTAGACGCGCGGTTATACTTAGACGACTGAAAGGTTTTGTTCTAGTGTCTGCAGAATTTTGAGAAAATGTACAGAAATATTTCTACAGACGATTTTTAATCCTAAAGGTTCATGATTCTAATAACTCAACCGAAATTAGAATTATCTTAGACAATTATCTAGCGAAATTCCGTTAAGGAGAAAGCGAGATGTTACAGGGAGCTCCCGACACCCTACTTGGAAGCACTGCTTTCACACGGACAGAAGAACGAGAAGGAAAAAGAATAAAATATAACTGGAGCCAAGGTTATCAAACTCGTGAGTTTACCTAAATTTGTGGAGAATAGGTAAACTCGAATCGCAAACTTGTAAGAGTTTACTTATTATAAAAATATTAATAAAAAATATTTATAATACATTAATATAATATACTAAAATTATAGTAAAGCAAAATATAAGTCAATTTTATTTTCAAGACATAATTAAGCAAACATAAGTCAAGTACAACAAATAAATTAAAATCACAAAAAAAATATATCAAAACTTCATAATATTATAAATCAACCTAACATAAGTCAAAATTTTAAGATATTCCATTTAGAAATCCTAATTAAGAGTGACCTTTGAGAAATATTGTGTTTTGGGGCGTGAGAGGCTACATTTTGACTAAAATAGTGAGTTTGTGAGTTTATCCCGAGTTTATGCAAGTTTATACGAGTTTATCCAAGTTCACCTGAGTTTACTCAGGTCTAAGTTGCTTGGCGAGTTAACTCAATTTTGAGACTTAAACTTGTAAGAGTTTAAGAGTTAACTCGAGAGTTTGATAACCATGAATGGAGCAAATATTCTCATTAAAAGTAGAACCTTCAAACTCTTGAGTGAATTAGCAAGTCTAAATACTCTTGGGAGACTTTTATATATAGGGGGAGCTCAAAACCCCTTCTAGATGTATCTTCCAATGTGGACTTCTATTTTGTGTTGTTGTAGCACGCTGCAGCACATGTTTATTTATTTCTTTCTTTCTTTTTCTCTTCTCTTTACGGGTCATCACACCAAAGGTAGATTTTCAACCATCGAGATCACCTGCCATATCTGCGTCAGCATAACCCTTCAGAGTTGGATATGATCTTCCAAAGCACAAAAACATTCTCGAGCTACCCTTCAAATATCTCAAGATCCACTTTACTGCTTCCCAATGGTCTTTACCGAGATTGAAGAGAAACCTGCTAACAACTCCTACCACATAAGCAATATCTGGCTGAGTACAAATCATGGCATACATCAAAGTCCCAATTGTTGAGGACCAAGGTATATCATCCATAATTTTCTTTTCTTCATCAATAGTGCGAAAACTCCTTTTGTTGAGTTTGAAGTTATTGGTCAACAGTGTATTGAATGACTTAACACTTTTCATATTAAATCTCTTTAAAACCCGTTCTACATATTGTTCCTTTGACAACCAGAGATTTTTAAGCCTTCTGATCTCGCAATATTTTCATGCCCAAAATGTTTTTTGTAGGGCCTAGATCCTTCATATTAAAGGAATTAGATAACTCCTTTTTCAAACTGTCAATCATCTTTGCATTCTATCCCACTATCAAAACATCATCTACATATAACAGAAGGATGATGAAATTGTCACCTGGAAATTTTCTGACAAATACACAATGATCTACATTAGTCTTGGTATATCCATGACCCACCATGAACAAGTCAAACTCCTTGTACCACTGTCTAGGAGCCTGCTTCAATCTATACAGACTCTTCTTCAACCTGCAAACATGTGCTCCATAGGATTCCCACTGAGGACACAATGTTCTCACCCCTATTTATTTGTGATTCCGGGCGAGTTCTCACCCCTACACATTTGTGATTCCAGACGAGTATGACGAGTACACCGGAGAGCTATAGGGCATGGATCCTGTATTCGTATACGTGGACTAACCCCACCACAAAGATTGTCATGATGACTGTTTCGTTCGAGTTCGCTGACGTCCAAAGTATTCCGTCACCAGCACCTGTCCCCTCTCTGGTCCCTTGGCTTCAACAGACACCTTCTACTTTAGATGTACTCCAGGGAATGCTGATATGGATAAACCTAGGCTCCACTCCTGCTGTGAGGCCCTAGCCAGCACATTCGTGTCCATTTATCCACAGACAACAAGAAAAAGGGTGAACCCTATGGTCAGACGCTGATTTGCCACTCGAACAGGTGACGAAGTGGAAGAGAAGGCATTGCAGGATGATTGAATGTCTTGGCATCAGGATACTCCAAAGTAGCAGCGAGATTACAATTTCTATTTGCGCATTGTGACGAGTAGGTGTTTTGTATTTTGTATTAGCTAAATGGACTAGATATGCCATTGGCTCCTTATGTGCATTAAGTGTGTATGTATATATATAACCAAGTGTGTAACAGTTTATTAGACTCATATGAATGAATGCACATTATGTTGTTTTGTATGATTATATGTTGTGCCATTAAATGCTAAGTTTCTTAGACTATCGCTTGCGTGTGTGTGTGCGTGTGTGTATGACTTCTTGATTACTCGTGACTCATATTTTACATTTTAATAAGAAAGAAAAAAGTTTTAAATCAATCCATATTTTCTGTAAAAGAATATTTTCAAAAGGCAATATAGGACTAAAGGTATTCCAACCAAAGCAGATAACAAACTAATGAACATTGTTTATGACTTAAGCAAAAGCAGCGAACTAGGGCGTTACAAGGTGGTGGTGTTGTGTGGGAGAATTTGTCTAGAAGGAGATTTACTGGCTCTTTAACATATGCTTTTGCTGAATTTGCTTTATTTCATGACTGTTATGTATTAATTGAGGACCTCCCAGACTTTCTAGCCCCCTAACTAATTCTTCATTTAGCATCTTAATAAAATCAGTATTTCCATAGGAAAAAAAAATTTCAATCAAAATGAGTCGGAATTAAATCCGAAAGCTTACTATCCAATATTGAAGAAACACAAGGTTTATGAGAAGTACTACAGGTAACTGTATGTATATATACTTTCTATAAATTTCAAAGAATGATTTGAGTTGCTCATTAGATAGGGAATCAAATATCTAAGCTAACAAAGAAGGGCTAAAAACATTTTTTTCAGCACATGTATGTGTATACCTATCCTACTACCTTTATACAAAGTTAATTACAGGGGTGACTTGTGTCTGACAAGTTAACAATCTTATCAAGCTGATTCGTAACAAAAGGGTTACCACTGGAATCCAGGTCAATGAGGACAGTGTCACCTTGCTTGCACTTCCCAGTAAGGAATGCTTCACTCAAAGGGTCTTCAATTATTGATGTAATGGCCCGCTTGAGAGGCCTGGCACCATATGTTGGGTTGTACCCTTGCTTGCAGACAAGGTCCTTCACTGCTTCAGACACCTCCAAATCAATTCCTAGTAACAAGACCCTTTTCTTTATGTCTTGCAGCAGCACATCCAATATCTCCAGCAACTGAAATAAAATAATAATAACATCAATAAAAGGAATAATATAGATAATTTTTGAAACCTTTGTACAGCCCTCTTTTATTATAAGGTTGTACTTAAGGTGCTTATTTCTCCAACTCATCATCAAGTTTCTCAAGTGCAGAGAGAGATTGGTTGTACTTAAGATGCTTGTGATGCTTAAAAGTAAAAACAATTTGGAGAATCATTGATGGACCGAACTCATAACCAAAAGTTAACGAACCTGTGACTTTTCAAGGGTCTGGAACACTACCACTTCATCTATTCTGTTGAGCAATTCCGGGCGAAAATATGTCCTCAGCTCTTCGATTACCATTGATTTCAAGCCACTATATGACGTTTTCTTGTCATCTGAAATCAAGAAACCTATGGAGTTGTGTCGGCCCTTAGCAATCGCACTAGACCCTATATTTGAAGTCATCACCACCAATGCATTTTTAAATGAAACTCTCCGACCCTGTAGACCCAGTTTTACAAACAATTAACAGAAGAATTAGGACACTAGTAGCAAAAGGTCAACATTAATTTTCATAAAAGTGTCTCTCTTTTACTTGGCAAGGAAGCAGGAAAGGAAGAAATGGAAATACAAGGAAGTGGTGACAGTCCTAGTAAATTAGCAGCATTCACAGACCTGAGAATCAGTAAGCTGACCATCTTCTAACAATTGAAGCAGAATGTTGAATATATCTGGATGAGCTTTCTCAATTTCATCAAGCAATACCAACGTGAATGGTTTTCTTCTAATAGCTTCAGTTAAAACTCCCCCCTCCCCATAACCAACATAACCTGGTGGCGATCCTATCAATTTGCTCACTGTATGCCGTTCCATATATTCACTCATGTCTAACCGTATCATGGCTGACTCCTGAAAATATAAACAGATGAACAATTAATGTGAAGAAGCACTAACCACAACATAATCAATCACAGCCCACTGAAAACGGGGAAAAACAACAGTGAAGGTTCTTCCATCCCAGCCAAGGTAAGCAATGATGACATCAAGGCATGCTCATTGCCCAATTCACTCATTAGTAAGAAGCTCTACATGTCAAAGACTATCAGTGCTAGAGATATTCCTTAGCCTAGGTAGATGGAACTGAAAAAGATCAACTCCAGGCATTATGTAGTTTATAGTCAAGTCCTAGCTACATACAACTTTTCCCCCAAAACTTGCCACTTTGTATTCAATTTTGATTTGATTATAAATAGGAGATTTTTCAAGGGGTTAACATCGTATCAACAGACCAACCAAATAGATGCAAATAAAGGAGAAAACAAAGAGAAAAACTGATTAACATTGTCGATGAAATGAATATCTTCTAAGTTCCAATTATTAAAGCTAAAACATAAATTTTGTGTAAAGTCTTACTGATCCAAAGTAGCACGCCGCCAAAGATTTTGCGAGTTCAGTTTTCCCAACCCCAGTAGGACCACAGAATAACATTGCAGCTATGGGTCTATCAGGATCTTTAAGGCCAACCCGGGATCTCTTCACAGCCCTAGAAATGGCAGCAACAGCCTCCTCTTGTCCAATCACACGCTTTCGGAGTTGATTATCAAGATCTAACAGAAGTGTTCTTTGATCAGCAGTGAGCCGCTGAACAGGAATTCCTGACCAGAGGGAAGCAACTAATGCTATTTCATCTGGCCCAACTGCAACAGGCCTGAAAAGCAAAACAATACACCATCCACTAAGAAATCAAAACCCACATGTAAACAAATGAAAGCCCTCAGTTTTTGGGATGAACTAACATACTCATTATCATTGGCTGCAGAAGCTAAATACGAGTCCAGAATGAGTTCACTAGTGTCATCAATGCTAGAGGCGCCATAATATTTAAGCTTGCTCTCCTGAACCAGTGGACAACAAATGTCATCTTAAACTAAAACTAGAAGCAACTTAGACAAGCTCAGGAGAATGCAGTAACCTATGCATTACCATTTCATGCATGGACTGAACAGCTCTAATTTCTTCCCAGTAATCAGCAGGGCTCTTAGAAAGTACGCAAGTTTCTTGTTCCTTTTTCTTCTTAAAAGCTTCAATATGAGCTCTACTTCCTGCTTCATCAATGAGGTCAATAGCTTTATCTGGTAGATACCTATCAACAATGTATCTTGCTGACAAATTAACCGCAGCCTTTATGGCATCTTCTGTGTATCTGCATTTGTGGTGTGCCTCATATTTCTCACGTAGGCCCATGAGTATCTTAACCGCATCATCCTATTGTCAATAAGTCCAATAAGGAATTAAATTACGATTACATGCTAAGCTAGGATAACATAGATATGGATATGGATATGGATTACAACCTCACTTGGCTCATCAACCCAAACAGGTTGAAATCTTCGTGCCAATGCCTTGTCCTTTTCGAAATGAAGCCTGTATTCATCTATGGTGGTAGAGGCAATACACTGCAGATAAGATAAACATTACAGTTTGAATAGCAAACAAAATATGGCATGTACATGCTGTGAATAACACTTTGGAAAGGAATGAAAATGATGATCCCCTCTTATACAAAATGATAACTTCAGGAACATCCTAAACGGACCATAAAATTCATAAATCAATTCAAAAAATAAAAGTAAAAATTGGAGAGCAGAATTATTTTATCTTCACAGTTGTTTCGGCCAACAGGTTTAACTGCACCAGAACTGTTCTCTCCCCACTCCAGACCCCCTCCTAAGATAAAAAAAAAGAAAAAATAAAACCCCAACAGCAAATAATAACAGAAAAGTGTTAACAACGCCTGTAGCTGTGTAGTAATCATATATTTTGACTCGGATTTAGCTTTAATCCTATATCTCATTGGCAGTAGTTTATCCGGGCTTCAAACTGAACATGTGTTGATCTTCAAGGAACACTTAGAGCAAAAAGAAACTAGTAAATGTAAGAACATGTAATAAATAAGCACCTGAAGTTGACCCCTTCCAAGCGCAGGTTTAAGCAAATTAGAAATGTCAAGGCCAGATCCCTTATTTCCTCTTCCAGTTGTCCCTGACTGAACAAGTGTATGAACTTCATCAATGAAAAGAATAACGTCACCTGCATTGCAAGACAATGTATGAGAGTTCAAGAAATCCTCTTCTAGCATGTACACACCAACGTTTTTCTTTTGGTAAGAAGTACTCACCTGCTTTTATTATTTCTTTTATTAGCTTTGTAACACGTTCCTCTAGCTCTCCTCTCTCTTTTGCCCCAGCCATTAACATTGCTACATCCAAGGACATGACACGCTTTGTCTGCAGAAACACATAGAAGAAAGTAAATTTGCAATGCATTCAAATTTGATAGGCATATATTAATTAAAGCACACACAACTAAACAAGTTTGGAGAAGAAAAGAACTTCAGAAATATGAGAAACACCAATAAAAAAGGAGAAACATCCGCCTGAGCAATGCGAATTGCCAATCCTTCCGCAATAGCTGTTTTTCCAACACCACTTTCACCAAGAAGAATGGGATTGCTTTTTGTTTTCCGGCACAGTATTTGAACAATTCTCTGAACTTCAGCTTCTCGGCCAATAACTGGATCAATTAGTCCTTCACTTGCACGAGCAGTGAGATCCGCACAGAATTGTGACAGAGCACTCGTATCTGACAACCAAAGAATGATCACAAAAAAATTAGAAAATAAACTCTTCTTCTCTGCCTTCAAACAAAAATGTATAAAATGAATGACAAAGTTATAAGCTAAAATTTCTTACCTTGGGTTGTGGCAGAGGACCCTGCTTCAGAACCTTTTCTTGAAATGGATTTATCATTCACCCCTTTGGACACTATATTTGGTTCTCTTCCATCTCTGGCAATCTCCTTTTGCAGTCTGGAGAATGCCACAGCTGCCAACTGGTTCCCATTTGCCCCTAATCTGAAACCATATTAGTATACTAATATACTAATAAAAACAATGGAAAACTACAATCATATACTTTCAAGTTTTGGTTACAGATCCTGCACATATTCAATTGAGGAATCCTAGCAGCTAGTGATAGCTCAATAACATCATCGTTAAATCAGCACAAATGTTTGGCAAATGGCAACATTGAACATTCCATGGGGGCCAACCATTGGCAACAAGAGAATCTACCGCAATGCAATGTAACAGAGAAAAGATAAAATAAAACCTTTATCTGTTTAAGTGGTTTGACACTTGTTATTTTGGAGTAAAACTTCGTGTTAAGTGGTTCTACACTTGTTTTACTACAATAAGATCTCACACTGTTTCCTGTAATAAGGTCTTGTTTTTGAGTATTGTGAATAGAAAATAAAGTTATCATCAACCTAACTTGAACTAAATTAGCTGGTATAGTTTCTGAATAACTTGATTTATGACTAAAACCTCATACTTTACTTTTTGTCATAATGATGTGTCATACTTGCTAAACATTATAGTTGTCCTTGTATTCTATGAAATAAATTCTTGTAATATTTTTTCTGGGTTTTAAGAGTTAGGATTTAGGGTTAAGGTAAATTCGATGAGATACCTATAGAGAACCCGACTGGCACTTCCATCATCAACTTTTACCAAAGCAACCGCGATGTGCTCGGGAGCAATGAATTTATGCCCCAAGGACTTGGAATACTCCACAGCCGCCTCAAACACGCGCTTCGCGCTAATAGAAAAAGGAACATGAGTCGCCGAAGAAGAAGAAGAAGAAGCAGAACCACCACCACCACCATCACGTGCCGCAGAACCTTTCTGATGCCATATGCTTCGGACAGCATCACGTGCCTTCTCAACCGTTATACCGGACGCGAGGAACCCGTCGTCGGAACGATCCTCTTCAGCTACAAGACCTAACAGTAGGTGCTGCGTGTAAACCAAGTCGCTGCCAGAGGCCTTGGCTTCCTTCTGCGAAATCATGATGGCCTTTATGGCTCTCTCCGTGAACCGCTCGAAAACCGCGGAGACGGTTAGCACTCTCCTTTTGCGAATTACCTTTTTGCCCCCGATCGGTGCCAGCGAGGCGGAGCCTCTTCTTTGTGACACCAAAAAGGAGAGAGAGGCGGCGTTGCTGTTATTGATTCGGTGACGCGACGGGTCGGCGCGTGAGAAGAGGACGTTGATACAAGGGGAGTAACTTGAGCACGGCTCGGATGGGAGGGAGCGAGGGTGGTTGTACCGGTTGGGAGAAACGCTTAGGAACCATGAGCCCATCGATGAGGATGAGGATGAGACTTGCATAGTTAGTTGTGGCGGCCCGGTGCGGCTGGCAAAAATGAGGTGGTGGTTGGGTGAGGGGGAAGATTACGGGGTGTTGTGAGATTTTTTATTCTGGTTTGGTTAATGATTAGGAGAAGGATTAAGGAGTGTTGTTTTTAATTGTTTAGCGATTGATTTCGCTTTCGCGGGAGGGAGGGAGGAAGAAAGGGGAAGGAAGGTATGGAATGGATGGAGTGAGCATGGGAGACACGTCACCGAAGAGGGAAAGCCAACTTTTTCTTCCTTTCTTTTCTTGGTTGGAACGCGTTGCTTGTGGGGATGAATGAAGGAGCCAGGAGCCAAAAGAGGTTCGTGACAGTGAACATTGACTTTCCCTTTCCAGCAACCAACTTCTCCATTCCCCGTAGATAATTTTTTTTTAAATTTTTTTCCTTTTGTTTTTCTGAAAAATAAAAAAATAAAATAAGTAGACAAGAGAACAAACGAAATGAGAAAAATGAAAAATCTTTCCAGGAAAACAATTACACTGCACGAGTTAAATGCGGCAATTTCCCTTCGGTTGCCATTCGTGTAGGGAGAAATCATATATTATGATAATTATTTTAAACGAATTTTGAATAATCACACTCTAAATGGCATGAGATTCACCGTTACCGAATATGCGATGATTTTTATATGATTGTGAGTATGATTATTTTAAAATTATTTAAAATAATTATCATAATAAAAAATTCTTAAACAAATACAGATCTTAGAACTTTTATTTAGACAAAAAAAAGGTGAATCTCGCAAACATTATTAAAGATATATTCACATATTTATGTGTTTTACTAAAAAAAAATTTTGTGTATACGTACGTTCAAATAAATACTCTTCTATTTGTATTTCTTACAATAATAGCATGACTTTTCTGTCAGCAATTTTGCCTTTTTGCAAGGTTATGATTTAGATTTGATATTTAAGCTTGTTTATTGGTACATTATTTGTAGGGTGAAATATGTTGATTTCTCTCTTAAAGTTTAATGAAATTACATTTAACAATACTCTATTTATAAAACATTACACTGACTTCCTCTGAGTTTTATAAAACATTACACTGACCTCTCTTAAGTCACTAAATTCTAAATTTTTAAAAATTAATAAAATACATAAAATGAATATTTTATCTTTAACTTTGGGATGAATGTAGAAAATTGTGCATTAAAGATTTTTATATTCAAAGATGACTTCAAAATTTTAAAAAAATTGTTTAGAGATAAAGGAAGTTAGTGTAGGACAAATAAATAAAAGGTGTTTAGTTTAACTTTAATAAATCTCAGAGGAAACTACTGTAATTTACCTTTATTTATATGCCTCTCAATAAATTTAAGAGTGTGTCTGTGAGATTTTATTGTAAATAGAAAGTAAGGTAAAAAAAAAAGATTAAGTGGGCTAAATTTAAAGAGGATACCTAATTTAGATTTCTTCTACTAATTTTTTGTAATCAAAAGGAATTTTTTTCCTTCTAATTTTTATTTTGTAGTTTTTTTAAGGGTGTGTTTGGATTGAAGGGATTTTGAGAGAAAGGAAAATAATGCATATTTTTTAATTTTGAGAATTATACAACTTTTCCAAATCTAAAAATAAGATGATTGAAATATGAATTTAATTTTTATGCTATCCATGTAAACTTTTTTATTTTTTTTTTACAATTTCATTCAATCACGTGAAATTTGAATTTTTTTCATGTTTAAAATAGTTTATGTTTGATCATATTAAGAGAAAGAAATATATAAAAATTTTATATAAGTGTATCAATGTTTTCTTTTTTTTTTTTAACATGATTAACTAAACATTTTAAACATGAGAAGATCCACACTCAATTATGTGTTATGACATTAACAATAGTGGTTAACTCTCACTCTCATTATCCAACAAAAGGAAAGTATTTTATATGAATGGTATATAAAAATTAAACTCTTGAAATATTGTAAAATGATCTATTATTTAATTTTAAACTTTTAAATTAAGATATATTTTCTTAAAATAAAATCTCTTTTTGGTCGGAAAAAAAACCTTGTCCTCTCTCTTTCTTTTTCCTTTCAAACCCTTCCTTGCAAACATACCCTAAGCTGCCCATTAGGTTTGGGCCGGTTATAAGGCTTCTTGGACTGTAATTGTTCATGTAACAAATAAAAGAAATGGCCGTAAAGAGATGTAGCCCATATATATGAAATGGATTGTTGAACCTAACCAACAAAAAATGGACTCGCAAAAACCTAACACAAAAACACAAAAAGTGAGTGAAGGCTTAGGATCATCAATTTTGAGAAGAAATTAACCAGATTAAGGTTTCGTAAATAAGTGAGTGGTCGAGGAACTCTGGAAAGGAGGTTAAGTAAAGGAATAAGTCAAAGGAATTTCAAGTAAGGTTGAGTAAAGGATAGGTTAGAAGATCTTTGGAAATGGGATTAATCAAGAGTAGATTGAGAAATGGAAGGAAATCTTAGCTTAGTCTGTAAGATTTAAGTTTAAAGAATAAAAGGCAAATGTATCCCGAAAGCACAATTGCGTTTATTTTTCCTGTCTATAATCTTGATATTTGAATATGTGATTCTGATGTTATATATGCTATGTGAGGTAATGTATGTTATTATGCTGCCCGAATGATTATGTTATTATTACGCTACTAGAAGAAAATGAATACCCACAAGAGATACATGAGATAAAAGAGTGTTAAGGCGACCTTAAATGATTAGTGGGTCAGTATTCCTGTAAGTGGGTGGCTTGCAGGGATGTTCACTTTCCCTGTAGGTAGGAAGCTCGCAGGGAAAGATGGTTAGTGTTCCTATAGGTAAGAGCTTGCAGGGATGTGCACTGTTCTATTTGTAGAAGTATCAAAGATTAGTTTCAGAAAGTGTGATAATATCTTCTTTATAGGTAATTCAATATTAGAACTCCCCCTATCAGCTAGTAAATAGGTAAGCTGCTCAGGACTAGTAAGGATTTAAAATGAAATAGAACACTAAAGTATTTATTTATGTCATCACCTAGAGACCCCCTGAGCGGCCTGGAATCATAAATGAATTAAACAGATGGATATGCCCCTAAGATTCCCCTCTAAGGATGTAAAGTTCCCACCCCATTCATTATGATTCCAGGAGCGTCTACAGAGAAACCATAGGGTGCTAACCCTACATTTGGTCAGTGAGGGGTGACCACAGGATCATCATGGTGTTAACTTCCGTAAAGATCGTTGACGTACAAGACACAGCTAGGGAGCAGAGGAAATATGTTTCTAATTGCGAACCGTGACGATTCAACCCTATGTTTTGTATTAGACCTCTACATGTCATGGGTTTATATGTGCTTTTAGGAGGTGCTTATGTTAAATTTCATAAATACCTAGATCCATGACTGTCGATCCCAAATTGATGTGAAACCTCTACAACAATTAGTCACGAATGAGAGGGGTGGTTTTGTGATCTTCCTCAACCAAATCTCCTTAATTCCTCAATGGGACCTTCTGTTTCTCTTCCAGATGGGGGGAAGTGAAACCCTTTTTTATGATTTGGTGTCTTGGAAATCATAACCGTTCCTGACGTATTTAAAGTCCACTAGAGTTCCCATTATCTCCTGATGGGCCAACACTGGTATCTACCCATTAAGCCCACATTTATTTTCTTTAAGTCTAACAGGCTTACAAAAAATAGATCACTAAAATTAAGTCCCTTTTATGATAAACAACTAATATAATTGTTATTAAATATGAGCACATATAAATATTGGAAATACAAATTTCCAACAGCTCATGTATATGGCTACGTGCGCAACTGTTACTAGACCACTATAGATTAATGCGAGTTAGCTTCTCTGTATTACCTTGTGATGGGATGTAGACTGCTTAAGTCCTTTGGACGCTATCGCTTGTGTGTGTGTATATATTGTCTTTATTCACGCGCATGGCTTGTACTTTACTTTTTTCTAATAAAGAAAAAAGTTTAAATTGACACATATTTTCAGTAAAAGGTATTTTCGAAAATAATTATAAGACTAGAAGTATTTCAACTAAAAAAGTGACAAACTAGTGAACATTGCTTGCGACTTAAGCGTGAACAGCTAGTTAAGGTGTTGAAAGAAACAAATCTTGTGGTGGACGCATCAATTCCCTCCTGATTCATTCTAAAGAATTGGGAATACTCTTGCGCGTGTTTCTATGATTCTGCTCATTACACCTTACACGTGATGAATCTGCGTGGTGCGGCCTTTTCTATACATATGCATCGACCTCTGCTGTTTATACATGCACGCACGCAACACACCACATGCTCTGTCTGTTCCTTCTTATCAAACTTCACATTTCTTTCATTCAATTCTCCTAAACAGGTCTTACCGTTCAGCATATGGGACTCCATCTGAAAGAAGAACAAGAAACCAATTTTTGAGCTGCAAGTAATTAAATCCTCTTGCACGAGATGCACCTACGAATGTTTGATACTAGTTTGCTCTTTGCACTTAAAAGATAATAATAATAAAAGTTGACAATGCCCCTTTGCATTCATCGCTAAGGTGGGGGGATTGCCAAGATTCATCTATCCTAAAAGGTTAAGTATATTATAGAGTGTAAAAATCAAATATCATTCAATTTCTTTATTTAATAATAAGCTTAAAGCTTAAGCTCTTGATAACTATGGTTTGTTACGAAATATTGTAAAAAGAAACAAATTAATATAAAGAGAAATTGATCTTTTACAAGAGAGAAATGAGATGTGTTAACTTATTATTTATTAGAAATAATCAAAGACTTGTTTATAGGTAAGCCTTGTGAATGTTGACAGTTAGTTTAACATTGGAAGAGATTTCCATGTGCGTAGCATCTCAATTTTACAAGCTAAAATTTAGGAGAGCTTTATAAGACACACGCACATCAATAAAGAAACCATACACTTAATAAAAACTAATAATTTTCAACAATCCCTCCCTTATACTAAAAGCTCTCAAAGCTTTCATATAGTAGTAACATCCATTAACCTTCTCAAATTTTGAAAGGGAAGTGGCCTTAAGTGGTTTTGTAAAAATATTTGTCAGTTGTTCTTCACTTTGATAGTATTCCATCTCAATTGTTCCTTCATTGCAAAGATCTCTCAGAAAAAAAAATACTTCATATCAATGTGTTTGCTTCTTCCATGCAACACTGGGTTTTTCGACAATTTAATAGCAGAACCGCTGTCACAAAAAATGGTAGTAGCACTTTCTTTCTTAAATTTCAACTTTGCAAGAATTATTCTAAGCCATATAGCTAGCTTGACACACAAAAGTTGTAGCAACAACGAATTAGCTTCTATAGTTGATAAAGTGACAACTGGCTGCTTCTTGAAAGACCACAAAATAAATCTTGTGCCAAGTATAAAAATGTAACCCGAAGTGTTTCTTCTTTCATCTTGATCTCCAACATAATCACTATTAGTGAACCCAATTAGTTTTAGCTTCTCAACCCTCTTGTAGAGTAACCGGAAATCCTTTGTTCCTTGAAAGTAACGAAAGATTCTCTTGACAGCTAACAGGTGTGATTCAATTGGGCTTTCCATATACCTGCTTATAAGACTCACTGCAAACATAGTGCCTGGCCATGTAGTAGTTAAATACATTAAACTGCCTACAATTTGCTTGTAAAGTGTGTTGTCGACCTTCTTCATCTTTGTTCAGCTTCAAGCCAAACTCAGTTAGAGTATTTACAGGATTGCAATTCTTCATCTTGAACTTGTCCAAAACCTCACGTACAAACATCTTTTGGGAAACAAAAATCCCATTATCTGATTGTACTAACTCCGAGCCAAGAAAATCATGCATTTTTCAAGATCAGACATTTCAACCTCATCCATCATACACTTCTTAAAATCATCAAATAAGGTAGCACCATTCCTTATATATATAAAAGATCGTCAACATATAAGAAAACAATGAGCATTTTAATTTCCACCATCTTCACTTTTGATAAAAAGTGTGTGCTCATCTGGAAACTTTTGAAATATTGTCTTTAAGAAATAAAATTCAATACGACTATACCAAGCTCGTGGAGCTTTTTTTAGTCCATAAAGAGCCTTTTTTCAATTTATAAATTTTATGTTCATTGCCCATCTTAATACTGAGGTTGTTCAACAAATATCTCTTCCTCCAAATTTCCATGCAAGAATGCCGATTTGGCATCTAGTCGATAAATTGGCCAAAAATTTTGTGCTACCGATGCAACCACCAATCTAATTGTGTCAAGCCTTGCAACTGGAGCAAAAATTTCTAGAGTCAACTCCATACTCTTGTTTGTATCCCTTAACCACCAATCTTGCCTTGTACTTATCAATTTCACCATTCTCTGAGTTTTGTTTCAAAAACCCATTTCACACTGATAATCTTGTACCCGTTCGGAAGATCAATTAACTCCTAAGTCTCATTTTTTTTCAATGGCTTCAATTTCTGCATCCATCGCCTTCTTCCATTTTGTTTCCTTGCTAGAACTTTCAAAGTTTGTAGGATCACAATACGCAAATAATGAAAAAAGTGTAATTTCATCTCCATCAATTCCGGTTACCTCATAATCTTGCATCCATGTGGGTCTTCTTCTAACACGACGAAGTGGTTGAGTCATTGCACTAGTTTTTTCTCTTGTTGTTGATAAAACTTCAGCAATTGGTGAAACTATATTTGCTGAAATTGCAGATAATGGAGTTACTACTTCAGCTTCATTATCATCAAGAACTTGAGTAAGCTCCTTCTCATCCCAAGCCCATATATTTTCTTAATAAAAAATAACATCTCTGCAAGTCACAATTTTCTTTGTCATAGGATTGTACAACTTGTATGCATTGGGTGTTTCACTAATACCAATGAATGCACATTTCTCACCTCTGTCATCAAGCTTCTTCTTCTTTACATTTGGGACATGTGCATAGGCAATGCGCCCAAAAATTCCAAAGTGATCCATAGATGGTCTCCTCCCACTTCAAGCTTCCTCTGGTGTCATATCTCGAAGGGCGAGAGTAGGACTCCTATTCAAAACCTGGATGCTCCAATTCGCAACCTCCGACCAATACTCCTTTGGAATTCTCCATCTCGCTAGCAAACTATCAACCATGTTGAGGATTGTTCTATTCTTCCCCTCCGACATGCCATTTTGTTGAGGTGTATAGGCAGCGATGAGCTCTTTTCTCCACCTGCTTTACTATGCTCGGATCCTCTTCAATAGTTGTAGCATCCTTCTGATTACCCTTACCAGCTACCAGCAGTACGACCTGATCCTCACTGACCATAATTACGTCTATGGGAACAGGCTCCGCTTCCCCATCTTTAGCCTTCCTAATGCTCCTTTTCATCTGAACTTCCTCTTTTAATTTAACCACGTTATCCACCGTTAGTGCGGAGAACAAGCCTCCGACCAAGAGCAACAAACTTCGTGAACAAGAACAAGGTGTTGCGTTTGTAATCCTCCTCGGTTGGGATAGGATAATTCGAATTGGAAAATTTTAATTGTAATAATGCCCCAAGATAGAATAAGTGGGGGAAAAAAAATAAAAAACCGAGTGTGACTCATGGATTGATCAGGCAAGTAGATCAGTAAAAAGACGGGAACATACATTATCTTGAGTCTTGACACATAGCTATAGTGTAGCATTGTTTCACACTTTCTTTCACTTACTTTATTTCCCATTTCTTCTTACAAGAAAGGGGAGTGCTTTAACTGATGATTGAATTTTTTATTAAGTTGATATTAGTTTCTCAATAAAAAAAAAGTTTTTAATTAGTTTTTGAACATTTTAAACATTATAGTTACTAGGTTTTTTTGTAAAATATTTAACAATTAATAAAAATAACGTTTAAAATATATAAAGACCAATTAAGAATATATTAATTAATTGGAGGTTTTTTTTTAAGGAATCAACATGAACCCCGATAAAAAATTTAAAAATCAATTAAGATATTCAACCCCCCCCCCCCAATGCAAGATTGGGTTGTTAGAAGTGTAGTAGATAACCTTACCATTGTCACACTCGAATGTCAATAATGGAGCAACTGAAAGTTATGATGCCTTTTTCGTTTATTTGTTTTTTTCCACATAAAGCTTCTGTGGGTCAGCTAAACATAATTTAATGCAAATTGCAAAGGGAGTGTGGGGGCCGGGGCATTGCATTGACCACATGCAATTCAAAAAGTTACTGGAAAATGCTTTCTCTAAACTATTTTTTCACACCATCTTTTCAATACTTATATAGGAAAAAAAAAATGTATACTGAAAAGTGTGTTGATCTTATTTTATTATCTAAATCAGATCGATAGTGTAAAAATATCATATAATAGAATTAACATGAGAGCATACATAATTTTTAATTATGATCATTCCTTTCGGTAATTGTATTAAAATTTTTAAAGTGCTAACTGGAAAGGGTATTTCTCATGTTTTTTCGTGTACTAACTTCTCATCTCATAATATAATGACATCTCACATGTATTTTAGTTTCTATTATAATAATATTGGTGGTTTCTAAACTACCTTATAGAGTAAATACCTTGTGATATTTAATTTAACCATTTTTATTAATTTTTACAATTAAATTTATTGATTTTTTTGTTATTTTATAATATAATATGACATATTGATGAATTATATAATCTAATATGATAAATTAATATTTTTTAATACAATATTTGTAGAGATGTACATCGTATTCTCAAATGGTCCACAAATCTCTAAACCTATTATAAGTTGGTTCTTTTAATATTTTAATTAACGAAAATTTTATTACAATCAAATAAAACATGACATAATAACAAAAATCAATTAATTTAGTTGTAAAAATTATTAAAATAGTTAAATTAGATATCATAGGGTATTTATCCCATAGGTTAGCTAAGAAACCACAAAAAATATATGACTAGATGAATGTCATTAATTAATGAGAGATTTGATATGTTTATATATTTCTCATCCTTAACCTATAAATAGTGCTTTCATATCTTCTTCTTTTTTGCCATATTGATTTAAACTAATTCCCCATTTGATATAGCAATCATTTCATACCTCGTAAAAATAGAAATGTAGATTATGTTATCTCAATATCAATTGATATCACATCATCAATCTAGTTATACCCATTCCAAGAGGTGAATGATGATTATATTTCTAGGAGTGAAAGAAAATTATAACCAAATAGGAAAATCATTCCCTGAAGTGAATAAAACATATGAAAATAAAACATTCTCCCATTTAAGGAAATTACATATTCTCAAATGTGAATAAAACATTCTCCCATTTAAGGAAATTACATATTATCAAATGTGAGTATGTCAAAAGATCATTCCCTAAAGTGAATGAATATTATTATTCACACTATCTAAAGTGTGTTATTTTCTTAATTTACATTCCTTGAAGTGAATGTATCTCTAAAAATGATTTTAAATATTTTATTAATTTTGAGTATTTATGATATAATCCTCATATCCTCCTGGAGAGGACAATATTGTTGCCAATTTTCAAAAGTAAATTGGCATATTCAATCTTTAATTTCCATTTTCTTTATTTTTATTAATGTTTATTGAATTTAGTTTTTATTCAATCTTTGCAATAAAATCTATAAATTATGGCATATCTAATAATTATTAATTGAGTTTTTCTTTTAAATTTTTTGAAAATCAAAATGATATTATTGATCTTTTCACTATCGTTAGGAAAATAAGTAAATCATATATTTGATTAATACATTACTCTATAGAATCAACTTAGATAAGATTTTTATCTTAAAATTGAACTTGAAATTCAAATGTTCTAAATAAGAGTGTTCTATCAAATTTGTGTTTGAATTAAAAATTAAATATATAAGCATGGTCTTGTGAGTTATAGTTGCAACAAACCAATAAGTATATGAGATATTATATACATTGGTAATTATATGTATGTGAAAATTTATTTCTTTTAAATATGTTATATATTATTATATATTTTTTTATAATATGTATCTTTTTGTAAAAATAAAAATCAAAATAGTAGTGCTAATATATGTTTTGTGAGTAGTGTGACAATGTATATTATTAAAAGCAAAACATATCTCACTCATATGGTAATGAGATAAGAAAATGATAATACAACATTTGGAAGTAACAAAATTTGAAAAATTATGATGCACTACTACCTATCAATTCATAAAGATGAATGAATGCTCGGGAAGAGCTATTATTTTGTTTCATGAAGAAACAAAATTTATAATGCACTACCAAGTTATAAAAATGACTAAAGGCTCTAGAAGAAATATTATTCTCTTTTCAAGAGAAACACAAATCATTATGAATGATTAAATCATCATCGGTATTACAAAATTGATTAAAGGTTCCAAAATAGTTTACATAGTAGTACTTGGAGCAACAAAATTTGTTATAAGTAAATTCATATTATCTAGATTGTCTCAACGAAACTTGTTAAAATATAAAAATATTCACAAAATGATTATCATGTTGAGATTGTAAATAAGGAAAACATTAATTGTCTCTATCTTGCAACTATTATACTGGGCAATAAATATGTATTAGAAAACTACATGTTTTCCTCCAATTTGTATTATATAAATATTGCCACAATTGAAATTTATGCTTCAGTAAACCAAAAGTTTACTAACCCAAATTTTTGGCATGATCAGTAAGGTCATCCCAGTTCAATTATGATGCAAATAATTATTAAGAATTCACCTTGAATTCCATTGTAGAGCCAGAAGATTCTCCAAGTTATAGAATTCTCGTGTGTTGCTTGTTCTCAAAGAAATTAATTAGGAGACAATCACCTATTAAAATTGTGAGAAAACCACTTGTATTTCTAGAATATATTGTGGGTGAACTATTTGGGCTTATTCACCCATCATTTGGACCACTTATAAATTACACATGATTTTAATAGATGCATCAAACAAATGGTCGCATAAGTGTTTATCATTAACTCGTAACTTGAAGTTTACGAGATTATTTGCTTAAATAATTTAAGAGCAGAGTATATATCCCGATAAAATCATTAAGATAATTTGTCTTAATAATAATGGTAAGTTAATGTCTCAAGATTTTAATGATTAGTGTATGTCAAATGGAACTACATTTGAAGAGCATGGAGCTTCTAGTCATTCATGGTCTAGCAACATTGTTTATAAAATGTCTCCAATTAATAGCTAGACCATTACTTGTGAGAACAAAACTTCATGTTTTGGCATGAAGACATACTTACTTGCATGTAGCAACACTTTTACTCATCATGCCAACAAATTATTATAAATTCTCCCCACTACACTTGGCTTTTCGCAGGAGCCAAATGTTTACCATCTAGGAATTTTTATGTACGATTTATATCCAAATTTCTCCACTACAACGCACAAAGATGAGATCTCAAAGAATGTTGGGAATGTATGATTAGTTAAATCCCCTTTTATTATAAATTATCTCGAACCAATCAAAAATTTATTTACAACAAGAATTTTATTGCTATGAAATAATTTTTCCAACATTAGTAGGAGAAAAACAACTTGAAAAGGAAATCATAAGAATTACATTGCCATTATCTTATTTAAATCCTCATAGAAGGCAATGTGAAAAGTAATTCATTTGTGAAATATTGCAAATCAACTGCCAAATTTATTTCTTTACCCAAAGAAAGCTATGAATGCTAATATACCAGCTGAAAATTAATGTTCTAATTTAAATTGGTGTTCTAGAAGAACAACCTATTAGTGCAAATGAAAGTAAGTCACGCTTGTAGCCCGGTAGCACAATCGGTTCCAAATATGGTAATTCCTTTAAAATGGAAATAAGTAACTAATGAAGATTGTCATATACAATATGGAGGCAAGTGCTTGAAAAGAGCTTAAAGAAATTACTATTCATGAAACTCCATAAGAGGTTCAGGTACCTAAAAATGACAAAAACAAAGAGATATCGATAAGCTTCGTATTTATGAAAAATATGGAACCGATCAAAATCATATTGTTGTCAACAATGTTGTATGCACATAATGTTGCTATTGAAATAATAAAGCCAGATGAGGATCTTGAATAAAATTTTGTCAAAGAATGTAGATAGAGAAATGATTGGCCATTGAGAAAAAAACAAAATTTATGTTGAAACCAACTTCATTTGAAAAATATGAAGTTTTTGGGATGTATTGTTAGGTGTAAAGCCAGTGGGGGTAGAAGTGAATTTTGAAAAATAAAGCATGACTTGTAGCACAATAATTTTGGAAAAACCTGACATTGACTATATGGAGATATATTCTCTCGTGGTGAATTTAATTTTGCTCTAGCAGTTAATAAAGAAATTAGACATGTGTCTTTATTAATATGGCTCACTATCTACCAAAATCAACAAAAATCCTTGAAGGATTTAAAATAGATAAAACATATAAGAATTTATTGGGTAAATTTGTTCATTAAGGCTACAGAAATCTTATATGGATTAATATAATTATGGCGTATATGATACCCCTAAGTCAATAGTTATTGATATATTGGTA
This sequence comes from Nissolia schottii, assembly GCA_003254905.1. NCBI lineage: Eukaryota > Viridiplantae > Streptophyta > Magnoliopsida > Fabales > Fabaceae > Nissolia > Nissolia schottii. Next base: position 49,812 of record QANU01064822.1, read on the forward strand.
TAAAAATGATCTCATTCACCCATGTGTCTTCCTTAAAAGATTTGGAACTAAATTGTTATAATCATAGTATAAGTTGGTGATTTAAGCATCATTGAATCTCCATAAGAGATTTCAAAATACGTAGATTATTTAAAGAAATATCTTGATGAGAGAACATATTGTCTTGGCTTACACAGAGAATTTGACAAATGAAATATTTGACTATCAATCAACTTATATTGAGAATATTTTAAAATATATTGACATGGATTAGGCACATTCATTGAGTACCCCCAATGGTTATGAGATCACTTGGTATAGATAAAGATTCATTTGGATAGAAATAGAGAAAAATGCCTTGATCTTAAAGTACCATAATCTTAGTGTTATTGGAGCACTAGTGTATCTTGCTAATAATACACCACTAAATATAACTTTCTCTGTAACAAGAACACACTAGAATGATGTTAAATTTTTTTATTATGATATCTTGATAGATTTACTTTATTCATATGAATCAAAATCACAATTTATTGGCTATGTAGTTGTAGTATTCTTTTTCTCTTTTTTATACTTTAGCAGAATTCAAAAGTTATTTATTTGCATATGGAAGCACGATTATAGCATAGAGATCAACAAAGTAGAATTTAGCCGCTACCTCTTCAAATCATGTATAAATTATTGTAATACGTGAAGTGATATTTTGGACAAGAGCAATCAATCAACAAGTTAAAATATCGTGAAGAATGTTGAAACAAGTTGTTATTCGTACCACTATAGTCACAGATTTTAGATGTCTATTGGGTCGTTTCACTCCTCCTTCCTTGATGGCTAAAAGCCAAAGGGTGATGGAGGTTGTGTGATCATTGTTACAGAAACTGCAGTACTACGTGTATGAATATATTACAGTGACAATTTCAACATCATCTTATTAGATGGATGTCCATAATTATCTTAAGAGAGAGAGAAATGTTATACTCTTTTTTCATTCATCAAGGTTTTTATCCCACTGAGTTTTTCCTTGAAAAGGTTTTTAAGAGACAACTTGCACTATGAGGATGTTGTACTCTTTTTCCTTCACAAAGATTTTTTTTTTCTTCTTATTTATGGGTTTTTCTTAGTAAGATTTTAATGATGCATATCCCTAATGAAAATTCAAGGAGGAGTGTTATAAAAATATATGACTAGTTGGATGTCATTACTTGAGATTTGATATGTTTATATATTTCTCACCCTTAGCTTATAAATAATGCTTTGGATGCTCAATATAGAACACACATCTGAGATTAAGAATAACACATCTCTTACTATCTTTTCTATTATTTTATCCTAATATTCTTCTCATTAGGTATACAACAGTTTCGTTTAAATTTGAATGTACATAACATCAAGTTAAAAAAGAATGGAACTGATATAGAAAAAAAAGAATGGAAACCACACTTGGTCATAAAATATGTGCAAAACAACTCAATAGTGAATATTTTACATCTAGTAGTAGTAGTAATATTTTAATTTTAGTTGTATACTATACTAATATAGTATTACATAAATACAACACGTTTTCTGTCAGAGCTACTGGATGTTATACTAATAAATATTAGTACATGAAGTGAATGCCTTTTATTCTCGAAAGGTACATTAAATTGTAAAATTCCAATTCGGTTTCCTTAAAGAATTAAAAAAAAGTTGATTATGGGTTTCTATAAAATAAAGAAGTTAATGATTGATAGAGACAAAAGATCTAAGTATTTTTTTTTTAATAATTTTTGGGTCGTGGAGTTCAATGCCTTTTACAAGCGGCATATCGATCCAAAATAGCTTAGCCTATGCTATATTGAATTCATCAGTGCAAAGCGTTCTAATCCACATTTGAGTCACACATGATATGTGCCTCCCATTACGGTTGTTTGATTTTTGGATATGTTGGAAGGTACAACGCGTTGGACCCTTACAAGCCATGCCAGCAATAATTCATTGACTATAACATTTGGAATTTTCTCTCCACATTTGCTGTACAACAAGATGAGTATCATCTTTTGCAACTTTTCCCTTCCGCACAGAAAGGGGTGTAAATAGGCTGATTCGGGCTAAACTTTAATTTATATAGTCTATTTTCAAATTATTTGACCCGAGTTTAAACTTATTATTGGTTATAGGCTTTTTTTTTTTTTTAGGTTCGACCTTATTAAAAGTTGGTTTGACCCGACCCAAAAGTCTATTTATATTCCTACTTAAAATAAAAAAAAATAAAAAATTTAAATGGTGTTTGTCATTAAAATTATACCTATGATGTATCTAATTAAGTCATTAACAAAAAAATATAGGAAAAAATATGTTTCTAGCCATTTAAGTTTAACATTGCCAAAATAAGCATGACAACAGGTGAATTGTACTAGTAACTAAAAAAGAGGAGTACTCCACAGATATTGAAGTAATATAAAAAGTAAATTAATAGGTATTGTACAACAAACAAAAAGATGAAACACTAGATGCGTAGGTTTGAGACAAAGACAAATAGATGAACAGTCAAAGAAAAATGTCACTTTATTTCTAAGAGAGCAAGAGAAATGACAAGTAAAATGATTTTGAATATGATTAGGCCATATTATAAGAATATGATAGGCTTTTTTTATTCAAGAATAGGAAAATATATATTTTTATAAATAGGTCGGCCTGTTGGACCTAATATGCTTCTTTTGTTACCTATAGCCTGGACTATTTAGCTAAAAGGACTTTTTTAAAATCCCCAGTCTTGCTTGTTTATTAAATGAGTCAGACTGAGCCAAGCCTTAAACAAGTCAAGCTAAAGGTCCCTGACAGACAGTCTGACCTATTTCCACCCCTAAACACATACGAGCCTTTTAATAAGAGATTTTTGTATGAATAGAGTTCTTTTTATTTGGTAGAAGTATTAATAATAAGTAGGTAGATGATCTGGTGTCGGATAAGTAGGTAGATGATTTGTTCATTTGTCAGCAGTTTGATATCGTCTGTTGGTGGTTCAAAGCCCTCCAACAGTGGTTTGTTGCCGTCTAACGGTAGTTTATCACTGCCAAGAGTTGACCAATTGTGATCCATTGTTGGTCGGTGGTTTTTTGTCACAAGTCAATGATGGTTTGTGTGATGACCCCAAAACAAAGGGGAAACTCGGCACGCTGGCGGCGTAGGAATTAGTCTCACATTTGATGCATCATTAGAAGGGGGTCTCTTCCTTCCCCTATATATAGAAGCTTCCCATGAGTGTTTAAACTTGTTAATTCATTCAAGACCTTGGAAGGTCTCACAACTTTTGTGAGACTTTTCACTCCAGTTATTTTTATTTCTTTTCTCCCTCTCATTTTCTATTTGTGGGGAAGCAATGTCTCCACATAGTGTCAAAAGTTTCCAACTTAATGCGTCTTAGCAGTCATGCATTTTAAGGTGAGTGACTTTCTTCACAGTCTATTTTAGATCATGTATTTATTTTAAAAGTTAGTTTTTTATTTTTATTTATTTATTTTTAGAATTATTTTATTTATGCGTGTTTATAAAATCCTAAGAGGTGGAACTTAATATGTTTTATTTTAAGTAATTATGTAATTAGTTGTTGTTGTTATTGTTATTATTATTATTATTAGGAATTTCCTTATTTAAGAAAATAATGATTTATTTTAAAAACCTTATTTATTTATGAAAGTAGCTATATATGAAATATTTATGAAACTATTTTAGAAAATCATGAAACCTTTTAGAACTATATGAGACCACATATTTTATTGCATTAAATAAAGTCATGTTGCGTGTGTATGATTAGTATTAAGTAATATAAATATTCACATGCTTAAAATTATTTGGTTAGGCTTAGTAGAAACCTTTAACAAAAGATTATGGTTAAGGAAAGATTCTGGTGGGAGAAGATTTCTGTTAAGGAATGGTTCTGACTAGGACAAGACTTGATATTTAAGCTGTCCATTGTGACGCACTTCTCTTACTTGGGAATCTTCCTAAGCATGGGATCTTAGTCTACCATTAATTTTCCAAGATAAAACATTTAATAATATTAAGTCATGTTATGCTATCAATATCAAATAAAGGATTATGTTATTATGATCATGTTATGTTATGTATTTAAACTGTTTTCATGGGAGTATATCTAGGATAGAACTGTAAGTCACCAACATCTTACATTGACCCTGATATATCTTTTACGATCTTAAAGTATAATAGGATTCATGAAGATTTAGGGAAAGACCGTAAAACTCAGACATGGCAACCCATGATGCCCAGTGTAATGTGTCATGTCGTGTAAATTAGGGCAATACCATAAAGCCTAGACATTTCAAGAACAGCTAAATCATAATGCTCAAAACATCTATCTAGAGAGCTCCCTACTTGCTTATGTTCTTAAATGCTTTTAAGATGATGATGATGATGATTATTATTATATGAATATTTTCATGATTGTTATATATTATATATTGCATTGCATGTCATAGTTATGAATTGTCCCATGTTGCCGTGGGGTCTGTCATTCACTATGTGATGACTCACCTCTCATCAACCTTTTTCAGATATCGTTGACGAAGGCACGCTGCTCATTCAGTGGATCTTAGTAATTTGGACACTTGGTGAGCTTCACGTTGTCATGAAGTATTCTTCGATTACTTCAGTCATTAGGATAGTTTATATTCATGTCAGTCTATAGAGTTATCTAGTGGACTACAAGCAGGGTGTAGCGTATTTGGATTATATAAGTTCGTATCTTGTAAAGGATCTTACTTTATTTATATTATGATGTTTAGTTTATTTAAAAATGTTTCCTCTTTATTTATTTATAAAAGCTACGTTTTTTTCATAATTAGCACGTTAGGAGGCTTTGTAAGGGAACTATTCCCTTGCGTGCCGGTGGTGATTTCTAGGGTCATCATAGTTGGTATCAGAGCCATAGGTTTTTCTTGTGAGCCATTGGAACAATGTCCTTAAGTATGATCACGACTGTGTAAATAGAATAGCCATTATTTGTACAAGACGTGATGTTACATGAGGCCTTTAGGAAGTTAGTCATGTTTAGGATCAGTTAGTCGAGTTTAAGATCAGATAGCGATGTCAGTATTTTTTTTCATGCTCTCACATGATCTTCCTATTCCTTCTTCAGGAAAATCATGGTTATCCCATATCGAGGTCGCATCCATCGCAGCCGTAACGTCAGTACGTCAAGCATCCATATTCGTTTAGCAGCTATGGAGCGAGCCATAACCATGTTGGCAGATATGCTTGTCGCCCAGCTTTAGACGAGAATTCAACAGAATAATCAAGAGGCAGCCATTGTCGAACGCTTCAGAAACTTTGGACAGGCAAGGTTCACAAGGAGGCTTACAGAAGAGGATCCTTTGGAGTTCCTCGGGGAGATGAAAAAGGTGACTGTGATTCTCCATGTCTCATTGGAAAAGGCAATAGAGTTGGCAGTGGATCCCTTTTTGGAATACTGTTGGGGACTTCTCTGAGCAGCTCCTAACACAACACCTACTGGCTCATTCCCTCAAAAAGAGTCGCCCAATCTCTAGTCCATCCAGTAACGATTCGACCTTCAATGGAAAGGTCTAGTATCACTGTAACATCCTACGATGTGATTGTTCACTCTCCAAATGGTAGATGCAAAGTGTGGGTCTCAGAACACCACCTCTCTACCAGGGCACTGACCAATGCTCTATCGTACTAGAATGCTAGCATGATGCGCGTAACATCCCAGAATTTGGCAGCCAACAATTCCTACTCCATCTGTGGATGCGGCTCATTGTGTATCGTTGAGTCTCTAACACACGAGCCTACAAAATTACATAAAAATGAATATCCAGACTAATTACACTCATAAAAAGTGACTCAAAATAAAATTATAAAATACGAAAACACATGTTGCATTCAAATTCCCAAAAATACTATAGATCAACAACTATAGTTTCTTTTATAGTGAAATCCATAAATTAATCGACAACTATAACATTCAAGTTCCCAAAAACTCTATAGATATAACATATACATTATCAATCTATAATAACTCTATAGATCTAACATTCAAGTTCAATAAAATACTCTATCTTAGCAATCTACCAAAAAAATTTATATATACCTTATCCATCTACAATAACTTTACAAATCTAACATTCAAGTTCAATAAAATACTCATTCAATAACAACATTTTATCAATCTACTAAACAATTTATCTATTTATCTATAAATCTACACTACCATTTTTGGCCTACACTAACTTAACATTTGTCTTATTAATCTACCAAACATTTTAATTATAAATATATAAATCTATAAATCTAACATTGAAGGCATTTCATCAAACAATTCACTTGCACTAAAAGTGTTCATAATTTCTACAACACTAGCATAAACAGAAACACAAAAATGTTATGGTAAAAATATCTATGTACATGGATGTTCAATCGAGTTGGATGTGGTCGACGTTGTTAAGACGCATCAAATTTGCAACTTCCATTGCACTATGAACAAAAAATTCAACCCCACAAGATTTTTAGAGAGAGAAAGAGATTTTTTAGAGAGATGCAGAGTTTGAATTGTGAAGGAGTCGGTTTAAACTGACTCCTACTTGTAGAGCTTACACATGAGTCGATTTAAATTGACTCCTATTTTTTCAAAAAAAATTACATAGGAGTCGATTTAAACTGACTCCTATTTTTTTAAAAAAATAATTATTGCTTACACGGAATCGACTCCCTTTATAAGAAAATTGGTTTGTTTTGGGAACAACTTTGCAATTGGTACATTGTAAGAATTTTCTATTTTTCATAGTTTATTCTGGTAAATTTTCCTTTTGTTTGTGTGGAGATATTGTCGCATTTTGAGAATGCCTCGTTTTGACCCTTAATGACGTTACTGACGGTATATAGCGTCAATAAAGTATATATATATATATACACACACACACACCTACGTGCTCACAAAAATACTTCCGACCTCACACTCCACTAACACACTCTGGGTCTGCCACCTCTCTTTTCCTATCCTCTCTCCTCTTTTCCCCTACTGCCCCATCGTCACACCAACAACCGTCACCACCCCACCACCAAACCCCAAATACCACCAATAATCTAGCCCCTCGCTGCTGCCTCAAACCTTAATTGCCACCATCGCCACCATGCCCTCCAAAACCTAGCTGATACGAATTCTCATGCCAAGTATACCACGTTGTATAAGTAATAAAACTGAGTATAATACATTCAGGTTGTAGATCCTATGAGGACAAATTAATTGCGAAAATTAATCGATAATTATGAGTATTGAAAGACAATGTTGTTTGTTAAATTGATACGAATAACAACCAGAAAATTTAATAATTATAAAGACAATGAAAAAGGGTTAAATTCAAATGATAAAGGAGTTAGGATACTTGATTTCACCTATGCAAATTTTACTAATTCTAATCTCAATTATTCAATTCTCATTTGACTTAGTTAACAATCAGAAATCCTCCTTTAATCACTAACCTCTTTCAATAGTCAATGACTTTCTTTCAACCCAACCGATCACCTAATCTCTTAGCATGAACAAGCTAGGCCAAAACATTAGCGTTTTATTATTTCTCTAACATGATTGCACACACTGCACAAATTGCACAAATTATCTCTAATTATAGCTAGCATGTGGTTAATTCCTCACTTCCGCTTTTGTACTCCTTTTCTCAAATTGCATACAAGACTCGAATTCATATGATTGATGATCAGGCAACCAAATCATTAATCATAGAAGAATTAACTTAAACAACAAACAAACAAATATTGAATAACCTTGAATTAAAATTAGATAATCAACATAAGCTACATCAAGACCCTAACCTAAAAAGGATTAGTTCATCCTTGAATTAGAAAACAATATCAATTGATAAAGAGAGGGAAAAGAATACATCAGAATGGCGAAATAAGGAATGATGACACTTCTTGACCCCCTTCGTAGCTCTCAAATTCTCTCCCTAAACTCTATTCTTGGTGTTTCTTAGCGCTAGTTGATGATTTTTCTTTGTTCTTCTCATCCCCTTTTATAGCCTCAGCCCCAAGTTAGAAAACGTGTTGATTCCACGTCAGATTCCATGTTGGAGCTCACCAGTTACCATCCTGGCGCGCTAGGACTTGTGCTCAAGCGCCAAATCAGAAAACATGTTTGGTTACACATTTGATTTTGCGTCTAATTCTGCATCTGGGTTTTCACAGTTATCGTCTTAGCGCTTGAGTGCTAACCTCTACTGAAACTCTAGCAACTGAGCACCAGATGCAACGCTCGGTCTCCAACCTCTCTGAGTAGTCTTTTGAAATCTGAAACTTCAGCGACTGAGCGCTCCATACTTCTCCCAGAGATATTGGGACCTGAAAAACCATGAACAAACCTATAATGGATGCCTAAAATGCATGATTTTTGCTAAGCCTAAAGAGAAACCAATTTATTCAAAAATGCACTAGATATGATGCAAAAATGCCTAAAAAATGCAAGAGTTAATCTAAAAGAGATATGAGAGTACATCCAAAGATAACTCTCATGGTAAAGTTATCACTAGCCACCACCATCGAGCTAGTCATTGATCCAGCCCCCTCTTTGCCGCCACTGATCCAACCCCTTTCTTATGTCATCGGGCCCCTTGCCATCGATCTAGCCACCAACATCACTGTAACTGATTTTCTATTTTTGTTTTTTTTTGTTAGTTGTTTTATCCTCTTTGGTTGTTTATTTTGTTAGTTATTTGATTTTCTGGTTATGATTATTATATATGTTTGCATCTAATTTTTTTTTTATTTTTTGGTTTAGGGTTATGGTTAGGATTTTGATATGTGGGTTAGGATTTTGATCTGTTGTGTGTTTCTTTTTTTGTTTGCATAAATAGTTGACCAAAATGCACCACTACCTCCTATCAATCCACCACTGCCGTTGTTTGAAGAGTTTGACATAATGGTGAAAGGTCTATAAAATTGGGTTGCTCACTTGGAAAGATTGTACGGTTTGGTGCAAATGAATTATTGTTGGGCATCAAGAGGCAATCGTCCACCTCTAAAACATCTTGTCCAAAGAAACAATCGTCTACAATCAGAACTTGTCAAGTTGTTTATAATTTAAATTTTTTCAATTATACCTTTGTTACTAAGGTTGGTCATCCTGGTATTAGGGATAATTGTGATGACCCATAGGTTTAGTGACCTTAATATGTAGGATAGAATGTCTAAGTAATCCGGAGTGGACCCTCATGGTAAAAAAAGGTTGACTTTTTGTAGTAACTGGTTTTTATTTTATTTTACTTTATTTTTGTTTTAAAGGACATGAGATTTTGTTTTCATAATTTATAAAATTATATATAAAATAGGAAATAAGATAAGATGCTTTTAAAATTTAAATAGAAAGTAAGAGATAAGATAAGATGCTTTTAAATTTTAAATAGAAAGTAAGAGATAAGATAAGATGATTTTAAATTTTAAATAAAATGATTTAAAAATTAAATAATGTTTCACTAATTAATAAGATAATTTGGAAATTTTAATAATTGATTTTCTATTATTTTGATTTTGAAATTTATTAATAATCTATTTTAGATTTAGTTTTAAAATTAAAAAAAAAAGGTAAAGGAGTTTAGTGTGAAATTTTAGCCCCACATTGATTGTGGTGACTTGAGGGAGAAGTTTTGTTCTCCTATAAATAGAACCCCTCTTAGAGTGTTTAGACTTACTAATTCACTCAAGAGCTTGAAGGTTCCGCTTCTAGTAGGATTATTCGGTCTAGTTTAATATTTTTGTTCGTTGGGAAGTAGTGTCCCCACATAGGATGTTAACGTCATGCCGTTAGAGTGTTCCGAGTTAGTCAACAATGTTGTTCGAGTTCCTACCGAACTTGCAAGGGATGACAATCAATCTCCAGTAACTCCAAGTGAGTGGGTTGTTGCTTATGATCTAATTTAGTCATTATTTTATAAGCATGATTTGATTTTAACATTTCTTCTTTTTTTTATAAAAATAAAGATTTGTTTTATGAAAAAAATGTTTTTTTAGAGAATAAGGATTTATTTTAGGAAAAAATTTATGAAATTATTTTATTAAAATCTTTTATAGAAATGTGTTTATTTTATTTAAGAAAATTATATTTATCTTTGTAATGTTTATGAAATTATTTATAAAATAGTTTACGAAAAGATTTAGAAAATCATGAAAACCTTTTTAAATGTTAGTTACTTAACTTATTTCAATTATTAGTTATCATGCTATTATATTTAAGTTGTTTTCATGGGAGTGAGATCTAGGATAGAGTTGTAAGTTAGTGAGAACCAACGTTGACCCTGATATACCTTGTACGATCGTAACATAGAATAAGATTCAGACATAGAATAATTAGGGCAAGACCGTGAGGCCAAGACATTATCATGAATAGCTAAACTGCAATGCTCATGATCCGTCTATCTAGATACCTCGCTAACTGCCATTTGTTTTAAATGTTTTTATGAAAGCTTTATTATTATTATTATTATTATTATTATTATTATTATTATTATTATTATTATTATTATTAGTATTAGTGTCATTGTCATTGTCATTGTCATTGTCATTGTTGTTATTGTTATTATTATTATTATTATGGTATTTTTGTATGTATAATATTATTATGTATTGCATATATGTGTCCATGTTTTGAAACGTCTCGTGGGTGCTGTGGGTGATGACTCGCCCATTAAGAATCTCCCTAGAGTTCTCACCCCTCAACCCCCCTCCAACTGTAGATTAGACTGCAGAGTAGTAGTACATAGAGATCATGGTCAGTTGCAGCAACGTAAGGATTCTTGAGTCAGCAATCACCTTGAGGTGAAGCTATCCATATAATTCGTTAAACTTTATTCTAAATTTGTAGTCGAGTCAGTGTCTAGAGTGCTCTAATTATATACATGCGGGATCTTTGAACCAGTTGCATATTTTACAATGTATATTTGTATTTATTGTAAAGAGTTATGTTTACTCAAAAAAAAGAAAGTTTTTATTAGTTTTAATTGAAGTTAAAATGCATGTTTTAACGAAAAGCATTTCTAAGAGGCTTTTATAAGGGAATTAGTCTCTTGCGTGCTGATAATAATTTTTGGGTCGTTACAATAATCCTCCCTTGCTAACAAATGACCAACTTATCATAATTTATACTTTATTAATTAGGGTTTAAGATTTATTTTAATTAGGTTACCTTAATTTAGGGTTTTCTCTGCCAACAAGTATGACCAATTAGTTGATTAGAAATTATGAAAGAAATATGTATGAGATTATTAAAGGAGTTTTTATTAATTTATGTTGTAATGATATAATTGTAATTATAGTGTAGAATATAAAATTAATAAAAAAATTAATAAACTTTTAAAAAATTTAATATTTTTCAATCAAGCGAAAATGTTCGTTAGTCAATACAATAGATGCAACTGACGATTTTATTCATTGACAGCGTTGGTGACAAATTGTGGAATACATCAGCAACAACTATCGACCAAAAAATTTTGACAGATTCTTATTGTCGACAAATCTATCAATAACAAAATTAGTCATCGGTAATATGAACAATTTTGTCAGTATCAAAGTATTTTTGTAATAGTGTTTTCCCGTGACAAAGAATAAAAACTTTCCCTCCACCTTATTATAAGCTTTACTCATGTCAAAGATTTAGAGCCATTTCAAAGTCTCTATATCTTTTGTTCTTGAGAAAATGCATACATTCATGAACAACCAAGATGTTATCATTGATCAATCTACCCTTAATAACAGCACTATGGTTCACACTAAGAAGCATGGTTACGATGGTCTGCAACCGATTCGCAAGAATCTTGGATATGAATTTATAGAAAATTGAAAACAAACTAATCGGTCGTACATGGGTCATAGAGTTGGCATTAGTCCCCTTAAGGACGAGTCAAATGTGAGCGTCGCTAAAGCTCCTCAGCATGCGGCTTGCTTCAAAAAAGCTCCCTATTTCTCCACGGACTAATTTTTTTCTCTCTCTTTCCCAAGCTTGGTAGTAGAAAATGATATCATATATAGTAATTATTTTTTCTCTTCTAATTTCTCATACTTTTGACCCTTACCGTATTAATAATAAAGGCATGTACCAAAAATATTAGTACGCGTGATATACAATTTACAGCTAAGAGTGTCCTTTCCCTTGTTATTCAATCTACTACAAATAAAATAACCATTATCTTACTTTTGTATATATACAAGACTATAGAAAACAAATGCAACATTAGAAAAACAAACTATATCCTTCAATCAAATGCCTTTCTAGAGAGATTCCTCAAAACTCCGTCTCACAGAACAACATCGATGGAACCACCCTCTGAAGATGTTCATCATGGCATAGAACTCATCGGTGGCGAAAGAGTAATGTCCCACAGCAGTGGCCCTCTGAGCAAAACCGTCACCAGAAGAAGCTCCAAGCTGAACACGTCAGCCTCAGATGCCGCCACTCAGAAACAAGATGAAGGAGACTACGTTGAGGTCACAATGGACATTACCCAAGGCGGCTCTGTTGCTCTGCACAGTGTCAAGGATGCCTCGGGAAACGACCTCGCCGAAGAGGAGAGGCTCGTGCTGCTGGGAAAAGGCATGGAGAAGAAGAGGTCCTTCGGTGCAACCGTTGCGAGGAGTGCCTCCAACCGGATGAAGCAGGTTTCTCAGGAGCTGAAGCGTTTGGCTTCGTTTTCGAAGCAGCAAGGAGGAGCAGGGCCTTCTCCCGGTGGTGGAGGAAGGGTGGCGCACTATGACAGGACCAAGTCTGCGGCTTCTCATGCTCTCAGGGGGCTCAAGTTCATCGCCAAGGCCGACGGCCGCGGCGCAGGGTGGGCCGAGGTTGAGAGGCAGTTTGAGATCCTCACTGCTTCCACCGGCGGATACCTTCATCGCTCCCTCTTTGCCAAATGCATAGGTATTGAAAGATATAGATACAGAGCCATCTCTTTTCGTTTCCTCTTTGTTTATTGAAAACAGAAAAACGTAAAACAGTAAAATAAATATAGCCTTAATTTCTTTGAAATGCGGCCGAAAGATTGCTCTCTGCAACTACATCGGATTAGCAACTGCAATTTGTTGCTGTTTTGTTTTTTGGATTTTGCCAAGGAAAGAGTGGTGTTTACTGTTTTCTTTGCAAAATCGTGAAAAACAATAAACAGATTGAAAATAAGCAATGAGAGCAGAGATCGAGCACCAAATAGGCTCTTGTTTTCCTTTGAAATGGCTTTAAATTGCAGTACCGAAGCTGCAGTTGTGGCCTAGTAATCGCAACCCAACTGCAACTGCAATTTAAAACTGTTTATGTTTTAATATGGTTTTTCTCTTCTTCTTCTTCTTCTTCTTTTTATTTTTTTATTTTTTTATTTTCTGAAGATGTGTTTGGATTGATTCAATTTAAGGGATGAACAAGGAGTCTGAGGCCTTTGCCGGTGAGCTTTTTGATGCTCTGTCTCGGAGGAGGGATATTCATGGGGATTCAATCAACAAGGCTCAGTTGAAGGACTTCTGGGACCAAATTTCTGACCAGAGTTTTGATTCTAGGCTCAGAACATTCTTTGACATGTAATTCTGTGTTTTTTTTTATTCTAATATAAACAAAAAAAGAAAAAAAAGGTATTTGTTGAATGCACTTTAGTATATTCTTAATCTTGATTTGGAATGCAGGGTTGATAAAGATGCAGATGGGAGAATCACTGAGGAAGAAATTAAAGAGGTATGGAATCGGCATCATTCAGATTCCTCACTTCACTGAGGAATCTAAGTATAGCTCATCCAAAATGTTACTTTTTTTACTTTCTTTAGTTTTCACCTACAGAAAAAAAAAAAAAGAGGGTAAAGTAGTTTAATCAGCAACTTCTTTTCCTAGTCTGAATTGCATTTTTCCTGGATGACGTGATCAACTTCTGTTTTCAGATTATATGCCTAAGCGCCACAACAAACAAACTCGCAAACATACAGAAGCAGGCAGAAGAATATGCAGCCTTGATCATGGAAGAGCTAGACCCTGAAGACACAGGATTTATCATGGTAATTACATTACCCTATTTTCTAATCTCATTAGGATATGGAAAAAATGGCAAGCCTCGGCGCATCGGTAGAGTTGTTGCCTTATTACTTGATGGTCACAGATTCAAATCCTGAAGACAGACTCGAGTAAGGATGCATGTATCTATCCTCTTCATACTTCACTAGACAGGAGTCTCGTGCACTTGGTCACCCTTTTAAGATAAGAAAGATCGGCTTAATGCACGAAACTCCCACTTGGTTGGGTCGGGAGAGGATAGATATACACAGTCTTACTTTCGCAAGCGGAAAACCTGTTTCTAGGATTTGAACTTATAACCTCCAATTCACAAGATAATAACCTTACTGTTACACTAAGGCTCACCTTCCTGGGCGCCCTTTTAAGGTAGGGGAAAAAATTCATTGAGCACAATTCTCATCTTAGATTCATTTCTTTGGCCATTTGGTTATTGTTATTGGGGAAAACAGCTGGACAACTTGGAGATGCTGTTGTTGCATGGGCCAAGCCATTCCACAAGAGGGGACAGCAAGTACCTGAGCCAAATGCTGAGCTTGAAGCTCAAGCCTACATTTGAAGACAACCCCATAAGGAGGTGGTATAGAGATACCAAGTACTTCCTGCAGGACAATTGGCAGAGAGCTTGGGTGTTGGTGCTGTGGATTGGTGTGATGTTAGGCCTGTTTGCCTACAAGTTCATGCAGTATAGGAGAGAAGCTGCTTATGAGGTGATGGGGCATTGTGTGTGCATGGCCAAAGGTGCAGCTGAGACACTCAAGTTGAACATGGCCATTATCTTGTTGCCTGTTTGCAGGAACACTATCACCTGGCTCAGGAATAAGACCAAGTTAGGCATCATGGTTCCCTTTGATGACAACCTCAACTTCCACAAGGTAAGATTTTAAGGAGACTAATGTTATCGACTTGCTGACAGTATAAAAGAGTTAATGCTGTCATCTAATCATGTATTATCGCATCAGCAAAAGCGTTTGATTCTCACTCTCATTACCTCAAAAGTCTCATATATGACAATACATGATTGAATAACAGTGTGAAACTCTTTTACAGTGTGAAACTCTTTTACATTGACAATGCTTCAAAATTAAATCATTTTATAAGTTGTTCCTTCCAGAGTGACAAGGAGAGAAAAAATATGTATATTGTTCAAATGTTTATTAGGACGGATCGCTTTTGTCCACTTATATAAGTCATTTTGACTAAATTGATACATTCTTAAATAAATCTATCTAAAATACATTGATTTAAGGATGTGCCAATTTAGTCAAAACATCCAATAGTGAGTAGTTTTTTTTGCCCTAGTCAAATAGGATATAAAAAAGGTTATAGCAGTAAACAAATGAGAGCATATATTGCAGGTGATAGCTGTGGCAATAGGAATTGGTGTTGGCATACATGCAATTTATCACCTTTCTTGTGACTTCCCTCGCCTCCTTCATGCAAAGAGTGAAAAGTACAAGCTCATGGAGCCGTTCTTTGGACACCAACCATCAAACTATTGGCACTTTGTCAAATCATGGGAAGGGGTGACAGGGATTGTCATGGTTGTTCTTATGGCAATAGCATTCACCTTGGCCACTCCTTGGTTCAGGAGAGACAGGGTGAAATTACCAAAACCCCTCAACAAGCTAACTGGTTTCAATGCCTTTTGGTACTCTCATCATCTCTTTGTCATTGTCTACGCCTTGTTGATTGTGCATGGAATGAAACTTTACTTGACTCATGACTGGTACAAGAAAACGGTTAGTACTCACTACCTTCATCTAACCTTTTTCATTTTTATCTACTTGTTTTAGTAAACCATCAAATTCATCTGACACACTGTCCTTCAAATTCATCCTTAAGTTATAGAAAGTATCAAATTCATCATTTTTCAAATTTGTCCTTAAGCTATAGAAAGTATTAAATTTACCGTCACGGTTGTTAAAATTCGATCAAATTAGTTCTTGAGATGGACTAATTTAACTGACACCAAATAACTAATTTAATTGACTTTTAACAACTTTAAAAACGAATTTGATGGTTTGTATTATTTTTATGTGCTAATTGATATAGAAGGAACTTTTATCTGTGTTTTTGTCTGTAGACTTGGATGTACTTGGCTATTCCAATCACCATTTATGCATTGGAAAGACTGATTAGAGCACTAAGATCTAGCATCAAGCCTGTGAGAATATTAAAGGTGAGTATCAAATAATTAAAATTCAGTTACTCATTATATGAAGAAATATATTTGTTCCATCAGAATATATATATATATATATTTTGTTTTGCTAGTCTTAAAAAGTATGGTGCATAAAAAGATTAAAACCTTATTTTATTTTAGTACTACAACGATACAAGCGTCATCACATTATTTTTCCAAATATCATTATCATCACATAAATTTCTCAAAGATTTAAAATAATTGGACAATTAGTCATTTTGTATCATCAATTTAATCTTTTAAAAAGATAAATATGATAGCGTGTTTTATATCTTTGAAGAATTTATGTAATGATAATGATCTTTAGAAGATTAACATTAACCATGCATGTATTTTTCAAGAATTAAAATAAAATTTTATTCTTAGCTTAAAAATGTACGTGCCTCACACCATATTTTCACTACCCTTTTGAAGGTGGCTGTTTATCCTGGGAATGTGTTAGCACTTCACGTGTCAAAGCCACAGGGATTTAGATACAAGAGTGGACAATACATGTTTGTAAATTGTGCTGCTGTGTCCCCATTTGAATGGTATGAATATTTGAAGAAACGTCAACACTTTTTACTATGAAATGTTGCATCTAAATTAATATATCAAATTAATATCTAATTCCTATTATGTTAATAATTTGTTATGCTTTCACAGGCATCCATTTTCTATTACCTCTGCCCCTGGTGATAACTACCTTAGTGTTCACATCAGAACTCTAGGGGATTGGACCAGAAGTCTCAGAGCCAAATTCTCAGAGGTGACTTCAAGTTAACTTATATGTTGGTAATGCTATTTGGATAGTAACATTTTCACCACAAACAAAAGAACAAAATTACTAATCCATACACTATTACATTGACTTCTATGAGTGCAATACCACATCAATTTATTTTATTATTTTCTAAAATCAACGTGGGATCTAATTGTTTTACACATATGTGCTCTCCCTTAAATTATTGCCTACCTAATAATTATATTGTTTCTTTTTTTTTCATATATATATATATATAATTAAAATTTGATTTTGTTGTAATTAACTAAGTTATTGCTTTGGTTTCATTCAGGTGTGCCAACCACCCAACAATGGGAAGAGTGGACTTCTAAGAGCTGAGTGCATGCCAGGAGATAGGAGTCCGAGGTAAGCCACATTTCGATCAGTGGGAAAATTAGAATGACATTCCATCCATAATGAAAAAGTATTTTGGCACTTCTCAAAAGTGGACTCTAGCATATAATTGAATTTTGTATTTAAAATATGTTATTCTTAAAATTTTAAATAGAGAGTTTACAAAAATAAAATAAAAATTAAATGAGTAAAAACAAACATGCACTTGATGGTATATCAATATTACTTTAACTAATTTTAAATGTAACTAATCAAATATTAATCTACTTTAATTTGTTATAAACCTACTTCCATTTTAATTAAGGAAGTAGCTAGCAAAACAATTGATAACAAATTAAACTTGTTTAATTTTTAACAGCAGTATCACTATTTCTACACCTAAAAAATAGTCACTCAACAACCACCAAAACAAATAAACAAACATTACATAACAGAGAAATAAATATTATCATTGAACTTTATCAACGCGTCATGTGCACGTGAGTTTAATATTACTACAAAAAAGAGAAATAAACATTATCACGAAACATTTTTGCATATCAGTCCATACATGCATTTGATATTGCTCGTTTTTGGTTTTTTATAATGTTTGTTTTTCTATCTTATAATATTTAATTTTTTATTTCACAATGTTTGTTTTTTTATTTATTTAAGTGGTTGTTAAGTAACTATTTTTTAAGTGTAAAAATAATATTTTTATTTTAACTGTTTCCCAAATAATTAAAAAACCATGTGATTAGCCCACATGCCGTTTTTAATCGATTTGAAATTTACTCAAACTTTTGGCATTCAAATGAACATTTGTTGACCAAGAAAAATTGGACTTACATGTTTGTCCTTTTTTGTGTGTCTAATAATATTTGTTGCCGAGATTCCAGCCCATTGCCACTTTCTCACTCCTTTGTGATTTTATAAACTTTATAATCTAAGTGGCCAAAGCAAATGCTTCTTGTTATTGGGGACACAAAAAAAAGTTATTATTAAATTGTTGAAAATTCTTGCTCTTGCCTATATATTCATAGGTAGTCAACCCAATCAATTTAATTAAGTTTGAATTCATGAAAAAAATGTTAAATAAATAGGTAAGCCGACTACTTAAAATGTCTCCATACAAAGTTGCATAGATGGTAACGAAACAACTTTGCAAAATTGTCATCTTCTTATTCCCAGTATTATTGTTAAGAGAAGTATTTCTTATGCATTTATTATCATTCAATCATGTATCAAGACTCCACTTTCATATTTACTATTTTAAAAAAAAATTATATATAACAACACATAATTAAATGACAATAGTCTGTATCGAATCAAAGTTAAATGCTCTAACTTTTTTTTTATAGTGACAACACAATACTTTTATTTTTAATAGATGCTTTATTGCTTTAGTCACAAAAACAAGTGATATTTTCTCACATGGTGCAGCACTTTCCCTAAAGTTCTAATTGATGGTCCATATGGAGCCCCAGCACAAGACTACAAGCAATATGAGGTGGTTTTGTTGGTGGGCCTAGGGATTGGGGCAACCCCTATGATCAGCATATTGAAGGACATAGTGACCAATTTCAAGGCCATGGAAGAGCACGAAGGGGCCACAATAGAGGAAGGAGGAGCAAGTCGGCCAGCCCAAAACAAGAAATCTAGTAGTAACAATAATAGCAATAATTTTGTGAGCTTTAAGACAAGGAGGGCCTACTTCTATTGGGTAACAAGGGAGCAAGGTTCATTTGATTGGTTCAAAGGGGTGATGAATGAGGTGGCTGAAGAGGACCATAGAGGGGTGATTGAGCTACACAACTATTGCACTAGTGTGTATGAAGAAGGTGATGCTCGTTCTGCTCTTATTGCAATGTTGCAATCTCTAAACCATGCTAAGAATGGCGTGGATATTGTGTCCGGGACAAGGGTCAAGTCTCACTTTGCCAAGCCCAATTGGAAAAGTGTCTACAAGCGCATTGCGGTTAATCATCCACAAGCACGTGTTGGTGAGTTCCCCACAAACTAGATTGAAAACCTAACATTTTTATACTTTTATATGGATAACATCTTTTCCTTCTTTTACAAAAGACTGCCTTATCCAAAGATAACTATAATGTGTTAACTTCATAGCTTTTAAAAAAGGTTCAATGACTTGGGCGCTTTCAAGGAAGGTCCATAATTATTGTCTTCCGATGATGCTTATCATCTATTATACTCATATTCTTGTGGTTGATGCCTCATAACACAAAAGCATGTTTATGTAAAAATTGCAGGGGTATTTTACTGTGGTCCACCAGCACTCACCAAGGAGCTTCGTCAGCTAGCTTCGGATTTCTCTCACAACACAAAAATCAAATTTGACTTCCACAAGGAGAATTTCTAATAATAAATAATATAGACATTATTGAAGAGGGAAAGGAGAAGTTTTGCAATAAGATGATCCTCCACCGTTTGTATATTTATTGATAATAATTGACCTTTTCAATGTAGCAACTATTATAGGCTATATAGTTTTTGTAAAAACCAATAAGGTGGTTGGTGTTGGTTAATATGGCTAAGGGCTAGCTTTTTTTATTAGTGTATGTTTTGATAGGGCATTTTAAAATTTTATAGATAAAATGCCAAGTAATTGAATTGCATCAATTCAATTGCTTTGCTTTTTTTTAATTTTTAGTTTGGATAATTGTTTAAACGAGATGCAAAAATTTGGACTAGTTGTCACTAATGTTAGTTCTTCTTAGTTCTTATGGTTAGTGCTCCAGTGTCGAGGATCCATTCTCCAATGTTTGTTCTGTGAGGTGGTGGTTTGGTTAGCATGAACAAAATTGACTTGAGAGGAAGGAGTTTATCTCAGGTTGAGAAGCATTTTGTTGTTGAATCAAAGATGGCAAGCTTTGATAATGGTCTACGGTAAAACGAAACTTGAAATGTTTTCTTGAGCTTGCAGGGTCAGAATCTCCATTGGCTAAATACAAAGCATCGGCATTCCTTGTTTTGTTTCTGAATTGTTGGCCAAGGGGACATTAGTGCAATTTTCAACTCAATCGTTACCACTTTGCAAGGGATTTGCAAGGAACGTGAGTCCCTTGACAAAACCTATTCGGACCTTCATAGAAGTTGTGCATATAAAAACACTTGATGCTTGTTAAAAAAAATGAAAACAATTAGTTTTTTTTGTCAAATAAACATCTTTATATAAATCTCATGCTCAAAAGACATTGCATAATTAATAAGTACTTAAAAATCTTTAATTCGTTGATCAGTATAAGACCACAGTACTTGTTCTACAGTTAATAATGAATAATGAGTTGTCCCGTATTGTTTTTTTCCTACAATTAGCTCACTTGAATAGGTCAAGCCAACTCAAACCAACACTCTTATTTTGAGTTGATTAAAATTAAGAATTTAATTTTAGGGTTTAGTGTTTGGCTATATTTTTGTTATGGATTATATGTTAAAGTCTAAATCCGAGTTATTGATCCAAGACATCCAAGTCCAAACCTAAGGATCTCATATTATGAATCTCAGCCCAAGGATAAATCACATACCTCGGTCTACAGGAAAGCTAATAACAACATATTGTGCGGATAGTAACTGAGGAAGTTATCATGCAATAAAAGTACATCATGATAACATGTGACATAATTGTCTAGACATAAACCCATTATGAGGACATGGACCATTATAACATATGGCTAACAGTCAAAACTTAGCGTGATATATAAAATTCACTCAACTCAAGATAAGATAAATTCTGAGATTATAATTACTCACCTTATATACGTATTGGCTTGAACGTCTAGAGTAGCTTTGTAGGTACTACACTTGCTTGAAGGACGACATTTTGATACTGTGATCATCTCGGATAGCCTGACTTAGTGTGATAAGATTCTGCAAAACAATTTTTATGTAATTATTTAATCATATATTATTACATTATTAAAAGTGTTAAAACATTTTACAATATTAAGTTAGATTGAATTAATTAACAAGTGTGGCTCATGTCCAACCTGAAAAAGAGTATCGGGAATTTTTTTTTGGGCCACTTATCAAGTTTATTGTTAAAGACTCAAATATAACCTAAATAATTTCAAGTCGGGCCATACTTTTTTGTCCACAAGTTGGGCCATTTTATAGGTAAAATTATGTCAAATAGGCCTTGTTGTTGAGGAAGGTGTTGGTTCAACTGAGGGCTGAAGCTATCTAAGTCTAGGGTTAAATTTGAATATGACACTCTACCAAAAATTATTGAATTTGACGAACTGTTCCTTCAATATTCTCGGTACACCCTTATATTCCCAGGTTTAAAGAGTAAAACATCATTTTTTTTTCTCTTGAAGTTGATAGTTTTCATTAATTTTATTTTTGTCTCCAAATTTCAAAATTATAAACATTGTCTCCAAAATTGCCAAACATTCATTATATTTCTATTTGGCAACTTTAGGATAATTTTAATGATTCTAAAATTTGGAGGCAAAATTAATAAAAGCGGTCAATTTGAAAGACAAAAATTATGTTTTATTTCAATTTTGACATGGCATAATACTTTTGACAAATAAAAAATTACGGTATAGTATTGAGGAATGCTATGTGAATAACTAATATGTTGACTTAACATATGACTAACTAGAAAAAGACAAAAGATGTCATTTACATTCCTTTTCTTTGTCTCGGTAACTCTTTTTTTTCACTTCTTTTCTCTTTAATTTGTTGTATAAAGAAGCAAACTCTACTAAAAAATGTTTGTTTCTTTTTTAAGCAGAGTTAGTTTCATCTTTCAGCAGAGTTGATTTATTTTTTCAAAGGAGTTAAATTCTTATTCTGATGCAGAGAAAATGAGATGAATGAGAGGTCTAAAACAAAAAAGAAATCAACTTCATTAAAAAGAAAAATCAACATTTTTAAACAAAAAAACTAACATAGTTGGTTTTTTTGTTTAAACATGTTAGTTTCTTTTTTTTTTTTTTTGTGGATATTAATTCTTATTTTGGTAGAGAGGGAGAGAGTGAGATGAATGAGAGGATGAAATGAAAGTGACTGAAAAAAAACTGACGAAAAGAAAAAGAAACATAATAAATTTGATTGACATTATTTTTTCTTATTCTTGTTAAAAAATACTTTTCAGTTATTTATTTATTTTCATGTGGGGCCCACATTTGTTCATATTTTATATGATGACTCTATGTGACATATATTCTCGTCGTTTGCATAGCATTTCTCATATAGTGCTAGCTTAAAAATGTTGGGGCTAAAATAAGTATTTACTCAAAATGTAAATTTAACACTAGCTAAAAGTATTAAATGTCTGCATCTAACCAAAAGATAATCTCATGCTCCTAGAGTCATTAGCATTGATGTAGTGATATGGGATTTCGATAGTTTACATAGTTTCGTATGTTTGAATCTTGGTAACAACTATGTAAAAAAAATTGTAAAAAATAGCTAATGTTATTTATAAACTAAAAACTCAATAGTGCTATGACTAAGCTACTAGGATTGACCTAATAGTGAGGAGTTCGAATAAAATGGGGTCCTAAGTTTGTAAGTTGTAACCAATGTAATGTAATTTTTTAAATTAAAAAAAAAGTTAGAGGAAAATCAACGGAGTAAACCCTACAAGTGAATAATTATTAGGGTTAATAGCAACTTATCTCCCTGTACGATGGTTGTCGTCCACTTAACCGCTTAATATTGCACAATGTACAATTCGACCTCCTAAGCTTTCTAAATAGTATAAATAAGACATTCCATCACTTTTAATGTCTAAAAGATTTGTTAGTACACATGTGTCTATCACATGATATATATTATAAGGACAAAACTATATATTTTTTTTAAACTAAAAGTAAAAGAAAAACTAATTTTTGAGAACAAAACAGGGACAACAACGAGAAAAATAGCACTGGCAACAATAGAATTAAAAGCAGCCGCCAAAGAAAAATGGAAAAAGCAAAGAGCATAGGTGGCACAAGAGGTGACATAGGAAGTGATAAGCATGAAAGAGGTTGGGGCACTGAGTTCTATTTAGAAAAGGAGATGGAGGTCACTGTGAAAGGGTTTGGGAGAATTGAGATATTTTTTGTAAAAAAAATTAGTTTCTTTTATTTTATTTTAAAGAAAGAGTAATTTTGTCCTTATAATACATCATGTGACAGAGACATGTTTACTAACACACCTTTTAGACGTTAAAAGTGACAAAAAATCTTATTTGCACTATTTAAAAAGCTTAGGGGGGTTGAATTGCACATTTTATAACGTTAGAGGGTTGAGTGCACAACAACTATAATACATGAGATAAATAGATATTAACCCTAATTATTGTATGACTGTTCATAAAACCGAATGAGAAATTATTATTTTAGGGGGAATATACATTTTGCTCTTTAAAAAAAATTGTGGGTTAACACCTTAGTCTAAAGTAAAATTCTAACATTTTAGTCCAGGTTTATCCAATTGTGATAAGTTAGTATTTCGGTTAAATGTAATTCATTAACGAGTAACTTGTGTATCAACACAAGATTAATTGAGTGATAAGTAAATTTGTCTCTTTTTTAGAAGGGTCGCAGCTAAGTACAACTACAATATTTCAAACGAGATTAGTCGATCTTAAAACAAATTGACACCTGTATATGGCATGGATATGGTCGAAAATCTTAGTACTCACCCCATCAAAGGGAGTGAATTCTCTTATGTAAAAATTGTACATGACAATGTCATGTGCACATCTCCACCATTAATTAAATGGGCAATGGTCATTTAAAATGAGATTTTAATTATCTCACTATTAAATCAATAAAGTAAAAATGAGACTTATTTTCACTTCAATAATTCAATGGTGAGATCTTTCATTTTATTCTCTAAAGTGAGGAATCCCACTTAAAAAAATCTAAATCTTAGTTAAATTTAAAAAGTTAAAAAATTTAATGATAAAAATATGCATGTAACCCTTGTAATTTATTTACACACGAGAAAATCAATTAGTGTTGGTTTCATCTCCATTAGCTGAACGAGAGACTAGTCAAAACGTGAAAAACGCCAAAAACGAAATAAATAGCAATCCGTCATCAGCTGCGGCAGCCTAAATAGTAATAACATCATTGCACATCCAATCCATTACCAATTCAGCGGAAATCAGCGAGTGCCAGCAAGCAAACAAACAGCTGAGAGCCATAAAGAAACAAATTAAGAAAGAAAAGTCAAATATTTTACGCAAACAATCACAATTCCTCCTAAACCCAGGAAATCAAATACAGATTCAAAGACTTCATTATTTCGTGACAATTTAACCTATGATTGAATTTGTACCTTAGACAGTGCTACAAGTCATACAAGAGAACATTCTTTGACTACTAAATCTCACGAGCTGCTTCGGAGGAGAGGAACAAGATCCAACATAATTAGCACCATTTCTCATCTCACGAGACGATTGGGAAACACCACGACGAAAATCTCCAACAGATTTATGCCTCCGGTGATGACCAATAACATGATCTTGATCCGGTTCTTGATGTGTGCGGCCGTGATCTTGCGGGTGCATCATCTGGACCATGCCGATGTTGTAGCTTAGAGGATTTCCAGATGAGAGACACTCGTATTGGCGTCGTGTCCTGTTTTTCTTGATTGCTCTGAAAACCAAAGGTAAAAGACCTTCCATATTAATATAATAACACCTTGTTATGCTTTTTCTTCTTCTCTTTTGGTATTTTTTTTTTTTTCTTTCGCTCTATGAGGAAGATATATAAATGGATGCAGAATGTGGAAGATGTGGAGGAACCACGAAGTTGCTGGGTTAGGTGGGTTATTTATTTCTTTATGTTTTCGTATATTTTTCTCTTTCTTTCTATGGTGGTAGGGTCCAGAACAATATCGAGACACAATCAACTCGGTGTTTGACTTTGACAACCAGGACCAAGCAGCCAATGCCGTTAATGGACAAAGAAATTGTTATTACTAGTAATTGCTATAAATGACAAAATTGAGGTAGCCAAAGAGTGTTAATATTTTATGGTTATATGTAGTTAAAAATTAGTTATATGTTTTATTAATTTTAATTATTTATTAATTTAAGCTTAAAAATAAATTATGATCATTGAGATATAAAGATGTATTAATACTTTTATATAATTAGAATATCGAAGGAAGAACTCAAAATTAATCATGCGACATATATGTGTATTTTATTTTTCTCGTATTCACCTTTTTATTTTAATATTTTTTTTAAATATTTGTCTATTTATTAAGTTTAGACAACAATAATTATTATTTTATTTATTATAATAATTCTAATAACATACTATAAATAAGAATAAGTAAGTTAAATATTATCAAATCTTTTTTTATTTTTTCCAGTTTTCAATATTTTTTTAATTTTTGCGTGAAAGAGAAAATGATAATTTTGTCGGTGTTAGCATTAAATCAAGTACATATTATCACTCTATCACATGCTTGTCCACTTTACTATTTATTGTATCAATGAAACTAGTTACTCCTTCCGTCTAACAAGACACGTGTTAAGGGAATTTATTATTTTTGGTAAATATATAAAATGATAGTATGAATTAGCTAAATTATTTTTATATATAAAAGTATAAATTTTTATTTTCAATGCCATTATTATTCTTCTTATATTAACAAATGCTTTATTACTACTGTAGATATAAATAGAAGAAAAGAAATAATTGCAACTAAATATTGTAACAAAAATACTATTTGTACACCTAAAAAAATTGACATTTGTGTACACTCACATAGAGAAACAAATATTATAAAATAGAGAAACAAATATATAACATAGAGAAATAAACATTGTCATTGAGTATTTATACATGCACGGAGACACGTGTTTAATATTTGCTTGTTTATGTGTTTGATAATGATTGTTTCTATGTTTTGTGTGTACACGAACACGCGTATGTTTAATATTGTTTGTTCATGTGTTTGATAATGTTTGTTTATTTGTTTTATAATGTTTGTTTCTCAACTTTGTAATGTTTGTTTCTTTATGTGAGCGTATACAAACATTAATTTTTTGGATGTATAAACAGCGGAACTGATATTGTAGACAATTTTACTATAATACTCCTATTACACAAACTAATTACCAAAATACCCCTATTTTCAAACATTTTACAAAATTACCAATGTTTTGGCTGACGTGGCATTCGCGGACTGCGTGGCATGCCACATCAGATTTGCCTATGCGGTTGGCAAATTTAGTACAAATTCACCTATGAGGTTGGCGAATTCAACAACAAATCGCCAACCGAGTTGGCAAATTCAACACGAATTTGCCACCCGTGTTGGCGTATTTTGCACGTGTCATTTTTATTTTAATATTATTAGTCAATTAGTTGTTAATTGAAAGATTCCCCATAAGAATCATAATTCTTAGAATTAGATACTAGTTATTATGTCAATTGCCAAATCTCTAGTTGTTTTAAATGCTTTTTTAATTATTAATGTAAAAACTTTTCGAATGAAAAAAAGGAAGGGGGCATTTTGTATTGTACTAAAAAGGGAAGGAATAAGGCAAGCAGTATGTTAATCGCCATAATCAACCAGTTTGGCGATTGAATCCGCCAATCGGTTTGACAATTGAATTTGTCATCCGGTTTGATGAATTTGAGGAGCCCCCAAACCTCAAGACTCTTCTCATTTTCTCATTGGCGAATTAAACGCCCTAAACCCTAATCAATTGGTTTGGCGATTGAATTTACTAACCGGTTTGACGAATTTGAACCCGTATAAATTGCAATTTGATCAGACCTACAACCCTAACCGTCATGAAACCTTAACTTCTTATAATCTTAAATGATTATCTTTTGTCAATTATAATCTTAATTATGATAATAAATTCTTATATAATAAAAATTGCACATTCATATAAAATTGCATATAATAAAATATATAAGTTAAAATATCGTTACATACGTTTTTATACAAAGCCAACAAAAACCCTAAATAGCGTGTTGAATTCACCAACTCGGTTAGCGATTTTATGTTGAATTCGGCAACCGCATAGGCGAGTTTGTATTGAATTCACCAACCTCATAGGCGAATTTGTACTAAATTAGGCGAATCTGACGTGGCACGCCACGCAGTGCCCGAATGCCACGTCAGCCAAAACTATGGTAGTTTTGTAAAATGTTTAGAAACAGAGGTATTTTGATAATTAGTTTGTGTAAAAGGGGTATTATAGTAAAATTATCGATACTGTAAATAGACAGATAAACTTAAAAACTCTAAAAACACAATAAAAATCATGTGGATAGCGACGGAATCCTTCGCTAAACAATTCAGTGACGAAATCATAAGCAGACCCTTAAATTCCGTGACTAACTAGCAACATAATATTTTCGTCACTAAATTCATTGACAACAATTAGATGGCGTTGCCTATTGTTTATACAAACAATATAAGCAACACTTTTCACTACGAACCAACACAATATTTCTCAAATAATCAGTACCTAATTATTTTTCCAAAATACGTAAACATGCCCCAAGAGAATTGATCAATTTTAAAGGGAAAAAGAAAGAAAAGGCAAGATACAATATTCTACTTAGTTTTGTTTGTTTTTATAAATATGTACTGCTCTTGTTCTACGGAGAACCACTTTTGCACCTTGGAATATACCAAGAAGAGCCTAGAAATGCAAAAAGCTTAGGCTTCGGACACAGTAATTGAGCAAGGCCATGCAAATAGTGAACATCACTAAAAAAAAAGTCAGATTTAGATGTACCTGAAAGCTCAATTAAATTGTTCCTCTGTGCACATATAAAAAGCAACAGCTGAGAGCCATAAACAAACAAATTAAGAAAGAAAAGTCAAATATTTTACCCAGAACCAATCACCAACAACCCATAAATCAAACAGAGCTTCAAAGACTTCAATCAAATAATAATCGGCACCAAAAATTATCATTCATTCATTAAACCAAAAACAGAACAATAGTACTAGCTAGCTTTTGATACATACGACTAATTTAAGAATCGCAACATTATTTTGTTCTTAAGGCCACAATTAAATTTTTTTAAACTTATGATTGATTCTGATTCATATTTATGTTACCTTAGACAGTAGTACCAGTGATACACGAGAACATT
Source organism: Nissolia schottii (assembly GCA_003254905.1). NCBI lineage: Eukaryota > Viridiplantae > Streptophyta > Magnoliopsida > Fabales > Fabaceae > Nissolia > Nissolia schottii. Next base: position 78,248 of record QANU01064822.1, read on the forward strand.
CTTTGACTCCTAAACCTCACTAACTGCTTCGGAGGAGAGGGACAAGGTGGATGAGGCGATTGGGAAAACCCGTTACCGAAATCTCCAACAGATTTATGTCTCCGGTGGTGACCAATAACATGGCCATCATCATCATGATAATCCAGTTGTTGATGTGTGCGGTTGTGATCTTGCGGGTGCATCATCTCGACCATGCTGATGTTGTTGAATCTAGAGAGAATTGAGTTGAACGAATGAATGTTACATTACTTGGTATGCAAGCCAACTATTTATACAAGTAGTGTTTGTTGTTATAGCTGTAGTAACAGACTAACAACAATACCAGCAGTTACAGAAAAGTAACAGCATAACTGTTTCTGTTATAATACAAAGGGAAACAATAATCGATGTAACTACCAAGTTAAATAACTAAATGGAACCAATGAAAATACATTTCATTATACTCTAATAATCCCCCTCAAGTTGGAGAATATATGTTTAAAATTCCCAACTTGGAGATCAAATGTTCAAACAAAGGCCTTGGAATGGCTTTGATGATCAAATCGGTAGCCTGGTCCTTGGACTTGACATGGATGAGAGTAATGACACCCTCATTGACTTTATCTCTTGTAAAATGGCAATCAATCTCAATGTGCTTTGAACACTCATGGAAAGCTGGATTTGTGGCAATTGCGATGGTAGCTTGGCTGTCACAAAAGACACAAGCTCGACCGATTGTAATTTCAAAATCTCTTAGGAAGCTTTGCAGCCAAACTAGCTCACTTGTCACACTTGCTAATGCCCTATACTCAGCTTTTGCAGATGACCTAGACACAGTCGCTTATTTCTTAGATTTCCAAGAGACCAAATAATCACCAATGAAAATACAAAACCCGGTTGTGTTGCGCATGCTGTCTTTGTAGCCAACTCAATTAGCATCAACATATGCTTGTAATCTGAGGGAAGAGGTGGTAGAAAATAGAACTCCTTGGCTTGGAGTCCTCATTAGGTATCTGAGCAGATGGTGAAGAGCTTGAAGATGAGTGGATTTAGGACTAGACATGTATTGACTCAACTTGTTAATAACATAACATATGTCTGGCCTAGAAATTGTGAGATACATAAGCCTACCAATCATTCTTCTATATTGAGAGGGATCATCCAAATGGTCACCATCATCAATGGAAAGAGTTACCTTTGCTTCCATGGGCAAGTGTTCAGGCTTGGCATCTAAGAAACCAGTGTCTTCAAGCAAGCCAAGTGTGTATTTATGTGAGAGAGCATGATTCCAACAGAGGACTTGGTAATCTCCAAGCCTAGGAAGCACTTAAGGTCACCAAGGACTTTTAGCTTGAAAAGACTCTCAAGCTGCTACTGAACCTGCGGAATTCTATTATTGGATGCACTTGCAACAATTATGTCATCTACATAAATAAAAAAAAAATCACCAAAGACTACCCTGAACCTTGAGTGAACAAAGAATAGTCATTTTTGGACTGAACAAAGCCATGGTTGAACAAGGATGTAGAGAATTTGTGAAACCATTGTCTAGAGGCTTGTCTTAGACCATAGATGGACTTATTAAGCCTACATAATAGGTGCTCCCCCTCTCTATGATAGCCTAAAGGCTTTTCCATGTAAACTTCCCCCACAAGGCTTCCATTTAGAAAAGCATTATTAATGTCTAGTTGCAAGAAATGCCAACCTTTGATGGCAGCTATAGTGAGCAAAATTCTGACTGAGGTAAGCTTTGCTATAGGAGAAAAGGTGTCTTGGAAATCAATTCCAGCTTGTTATGTATACCCCTTAACCACCAATCTAGTCTTGTATCTATCAATGCTCCCATTTGCTTTGTGTTTGATCTTGTAGACCCATCTACATCCAATTTTATGTTTACCTTCAGGTAAAGGAACCAGATCCCAAGTGTCATTTGATTTCATAGCATCAATTTCTTCTTTCATGGCCTACCTCCACTCAGGAAAAAAACAACTTGGTGATAGAAACTTGGCTCAGGAATAGCATCCACTTACATTACAGACTGTTGGTAAGAATGTTGAAGTCTATCATAAGAAAAATGAGCAAAAAATGGGATGAGAATCAGTAGTATAATGACAATGGTATTGCGACAGATGTTGAGACATTCTGGACTGTCTTGTGGATCTTTTCAGTGGAGGAGTAGAAGGCTTAGCAGCAGGGAGCTGCTGATGTTGTTATTGAACATGAATGTCCTGCTGAGGCAATGAGATAACAACATCAGGGAAAGGATCTGTCACAGCAGCAGCAGGGTTCAAATGAAAAGGAAAAGTATTCTCATGAAAAACCACATCCCTTGAAATGAAAAATTCCCTAGATTTAAGATCATATAGTTTATAGCTCTTATAGCCACTAGGATAGCCAACAAACACTACAGCCACTAACCTTGGTTAGAATTTTGTTCTGTGAGCTGCAAGAGTAGAAGCAAAGCATAAGCATCCAAAAACTCTCAATGATTCATATCGAGGCACCTTTGCATATAGTTTCTAATAAGGGGGTTGATATTGCAGAATTTTGGCAGGGATCCAATTAATCAATTAATTGACAATGGCAATGCAATCCCCCAAAAGGATATTGGAACTTTGGACTGAAAAAACAATGCTCTTGCAACGTTTAATAGGTGCTGATGCCTTCTTTCAACCACTGAATTCTATTGAAGAGCTTGAACACAAGGGAATTGATGGAGAATTCCTTTTGATTGCAAAAAGGAGGCCAGTGCTAGCTCTTTAGCATTATCACTTCTAACTTATTTAATCACCTTATGAAATTGTGTTTCAATCATTATAATGAAACTGATAAGTTTCTGAGTTGCATCAGATTTTGCTTTCAACAAATAAGTCTAAGTGAACCTGGTGTTATCATCCACAATTGTAAGAAAATACCTATGACCATGGTAAGTAGGAGAATGAAAATGACCCTAAATATCACAATAGATCAAATCAAAAGCATTGACAACTAAGTGATTATTGCAAATGTAAGGTAACTTTTTCATTTTGGCAAGAGGACAAATTGTACAAACAACAGAATCAGTTACAACCATTGAACCAAAAAGGGGAAATTTTTGCAACACTTTATTTGAGAGATGTCCTAATCTAGAATGCCAAATGGAATGTGAAACTGAATTTACAGCAGAAACTATATCAGCAGGAATAGAATGGACAACAGAACTGGAGTCTGTGACATTGCTTGAAGCTGCAGCATCCTTGAAGACATATAGCCCTCCAAGGAGACTAGCCCTTCCAATCACCCTCAAGTTGCTAAGGTCCTGTATGAAGCATTCATTTTTGTTAAAAATTATTGCATAAGGATTATGCTTAAACAATGTAGCTACAGAAATAAGGTTGACATGAAAATTAGGTATGAACAAGACGTTGTGTAACTTGAGAGAATTAGTTAATGAAACAGTACCAACGGCTTGCACTTTGACTCTGTGACTATCTGTTAAAGAAACAATAGAGTTAGGGACACTCATGGATGGAGTAAAATGATTAAGAGAACAATTAATGTGGCTTGTAGCTCCTGAATCCAAAATCCATTTAGAATTATTAGAAACAGAAGAGAAAAGAGAAGTTGACAACACATGGCCAAGTTTTACATGATCCATTGTGGAAAGAATTGTACCTAAGGCATTTTCCTTCAGATTTTCCACCTTAGGTTCAGTTGCAGAAACTTGTGCAGAAAGAAGACTTAAGAGTTGTTGATATTGAGTATTTGTCAATTGCAGGGGTTTTTCAGTGCTTACAGCAGCTGCAATTGAATTTGTGACTTCAGAGACTTGATGAGCTGAGCTATTCTTGTGCTTGCCTTTCTGGTAATGAGGAGGATAACCAATTATTTTGTAGCATTGCTCCTTGGTATGACCAAGAACTCCACAATTTGCACACTTAGGTCTATCATTAGAGCTCACCTTCTTGCTATCTTGATTATTTCTCACAGCAAATGAAACCTGAGATTTAGCATAATTGCCTACAGTCTTCTGTTTTTCTTCTTGCATTACCAAGGAAAAAACTTTGTTTATTGGAGGCATAGGATCCATCAAGAGGATTTGACCTCTAATGGCAGAGTAAGAGTCATCCAGACCCATTAAGAAACCAATTACATACTCAGTTTCCAGAATTTTCAAAAATTGCCTTGTGCCTTCACAATTGCATGAAAGTAAAGGACGATATTCTCCCAATTTAGTCCAAATGGATTTTAGTTTAGTGTAATACAGAGTTACAGATAAAGAACCTTGCTTTCCTTTTTGAGCTCAAAAATCTGTGGACAATTGCCTTGTTGAAATCTATCTTTAAGATCTTGCCAAATTTTCAGCAGTTGTAGAATAAGAGATGATACTTGTTGAGATTTCCTTGCTCACCGAATTGAGGAGCCAAGAGCAAACAATGTTGTTGATTCTATCCTAAGAAGCCATCAAGATCTGATCATTCTCAGGCCTGGGCAAGAATCCAACAACAAAAGGCAACTTGTTCTTGGCATTCAAAGCCATATTCATAGATCGAAACTAGAAATGATAATTGTCACCATTAAGTTGTTGAGAAACCAACAACAAACCAGGACCGTCACAAGATAATATTGAGTAGGGATTTGTGCATTCTTCCAAGCTTTGAGAAGCCACTTGAAGAAGATTCAGAAAGAGAACATGGGGAAAATGCAGAAAAACTACTGAAGAATTTCAGAGAAGAATTGAAGAATCTGAAAGCTAATTCTGCATAGCCACCAATGAAATTCTCAAAGGAACTCAATGAAAAACAATCAAGAACCTGAGAAATGAAACTATCTCAATGCTTTTCGGATTTTCTAGAAAAAAAAATCAGGAACCGAATGCAAGTTCAAGAGTTTTCTGAAAACTCACAGCAAGAAATAGCAGAATTTCGTGATCGTGATGAAGAAGAATCAACGGAATTTTGAGAGAAAATGCAGAAAAAACTCATCTGATACCATGTTGAAACTAGAGATAATTGAGTTAAATGAATCAATGTTACATTACTTGGCATGCAAGCTAACTATTTATACAAGTAGTGTTTGTTGTTATAGCTGTAGTAACAGACTAACAGCAATACCAACAGTTACAGAAAAATAACAGCATAACCGTTTCTGTTATGATACAAAGGGAAACAATGACTGATTTAACTACCAAGTTAAATAACTAAATGAAACTAATGAAAATACATTTCATTATACTCTAATAGTAGCTTAGAGGATTTCCAGATGAGGGACACTCGTATTGGCATCGTGTCCTGTTTTTCTTGATTGCTCTGAAAACCAAAGGTAAAAGACCTTCCATATTAATATTATCACACCTTCTTATGCTGCTGCTGCTGCTGCTGCTTTCTTTTGGTATATATATTTTTTTCTTTCTCTACGAGGAAGATATATAAATGGATGCAGAATGTGGAAGATTTAGAGGGACCACGAAGTTGCTGGGTTAGGTGGGTTATTGGTTTCTTTATGTTTTAGTATATTTTTTCTTTCTTTTGTATTGTGGAAGGATCCAGAACAATGAGAAACGTCAATGTGGTGTTTGACTTTGACGAGCAGGACTAAGCAGCCAATGCCGTTAATGGACGGAGAAGTTGTTAATTAATTGCTATAATCAATGACAAAATCATGTGAGGATGTGTTTATTTTTCATTTACACTCTATCATATTCATAATCAATGAAAGATATTCATAATCAATGAAAGTAATTGCTCCATCCGTCATTTTAGTTGTGACTTTTAGAATAAAATTTTGTTCAAATTAATTATCATTTGTTTAGATTAATGAAGTATTAATTATATTTTTCTAATTTTATTCTTATTTGTCATGAACCATTTACTTCTTGTATTAATTATGGTTTCAATTTTTCAAGAATTGGAATGTTATCTCACTTGAGGGCAATTTAGTCTAAAGACTTAATATTCTTTTTAAGTTAGTGTAAATTAATTATTTTCTTAATACTCTACCATCTAAACAATTTTCTATAACAATTTCTAATTTCTTTTTAGCACGCTTCGAGCAGCCCATGCTAGTATAAATAATGATCATTTGGGATTTCTGCGCCCATTTGTATTAATAGTATTTTTTTTTTCTTCATTAAATCTTTGAATGAAGATTTCATAATAAATATGGCGTATTGTTTTTTAAGCCCCGTTTGGTACATTATATAGAATAAGACTTGATAATATTAGACCTGATAGTATAATATAATAAATATATTGTATAAGTTTATATGATATCATGTGTTTGGCTCATTATATATAAATTATATAATTTTATCCTATACCAGGTTTGTTGTGCTATTATATAAGTATGTATAAGATAAAATAATTTTATGAACAAAAAAAATACTTATATCATAAATTTGTTAAGAATTATTTTTTATAAGAACCGCAACAAAGAGCGCATCATTGCACAAATCCCACCTGCCTTCACCCTTTACATGAGAGAAATTAAGCCAACCATAAATTGCTGCATATCAACATCGCAAAATCAGACGTTCGTAATAACCAATCCAATATTATCCCCTCTTTTATCTTAATCAATTAACCACCCTTAGGCAAGATTCCTAAAACACTTTTCAATGGCTCCTCTTAGGGCTCGACGATGAGAAAACGAGATGGAGGAAATCAGAAACTAACTTGAACAGTGATTGGAGGCGCAGATGACGTTGAGTGGTGGTTGGAGGTGGCAGACGGTGGTGGGTGGTTAGGGGCAGGAAATGAAGTTAAGCGACAGTGGGGTCGCGCTATGAACATTGAGCGTTGAGCGACAAGGAGAATAACGTGAGAAGGGATAGGGCAAAAGAAAATAATATTATACGATCTAATTAGGCCTCAAGAGGTCTGATAAGTTAATATTATGATTGTATGATTAAAATTGGATAATATAGTATAACATTATACTATCCTTTGGCAGGCCCAAACACGTGATAAAAATTAATTTCTTAGTGTTAACTAATACTATCGAGCCTTATGCGACATAACAAACAAGGCATTAGTGTTGCACACATGTGGATACATGTTCTAATTTAGTGGAATATATCATATCACTTGTGAAACTCGAGAGTTTATGTAAACTTGTGAAATCTTAACAAACGCGAATCGTAAGCTCGACTTATAAACTTGTAAGAGTTTACATATGTAAAAAATAAATTATATAAGAAATATAATTAGCAAGTATATATGATTAAATGTCATATTTATAATTGATATTGAACAATATTAACTTTATATTAAAACAAATGAAAGAAATATCATAAAATATACCTTAATTCATGGTTTAATTATTATGGCATACTTTATTCTATATGTGTATTACTTTCTAGTTCAATAAAATATAACTCAATTATGATTAATATATAAAATTAACTTAATGAACTCAATAGATATTATTTAACTTAATTAAGTCAACTAGGTATCCAATAAAAGTTACCAAATTGGTACATTTTAAGGAAAAAATAAAGAGTAAATTCAAATTTTGGAACTTGTAAACTTGTAAACTCATACGAGTTTACACAAAAAAAGAGCTCTCATGAGAGTTAACTTGTTTTTATGTGGTAGGATTGTAAACTTGCAAGAGTTTAAGAGTTAATGTGATGTTCTAATAAATTAATTAATTATTTTCTATGTGTATACATTTCAAGTTATTTCATTTTAGTTAGTTATTTATTTATCTATGTACTTAGTTATTCATTATATTAGTTTCTATTGAGTTCGAGACCATTTTTCAGCTAGAATTTAAGTTTCGGGTTCATTCATTCAAATGACAACATGTGTCATTCAAATGAATGCTGAAAAATTCATATCCAAGGCCATAGATGTTGAGTCATTTGAATGACTCCATAAGTCATTCGAATGACTTGATTAATTTAACAATTTTTGGGTTCTAGTGGCACGTCACTCAAATGACTCATGTCCAATGACATTTTAAGAGCACGGGGGCTCATTTTTGTTGAAATCTCTCTCTAACACCCTTTTCTCTCCCTTCTCTCTAGAAAATCTGAAACCCTAACACCAGATTTTCCCCAAACCTTCCAAATCACTCAATCTCTTCAAATCCTTCACTCTATCTTTATTATCATCATCATCCTTCTTTGTTCTTTCTCTAAAATCTCCATTGGAGGTTTCTTGGAGCTTTTGGTGGTGACCCTAGGACTCTACCCTAATTGTCTTTTCTCCTAGTTCTTCAAGGATAATTTCTTAACATAAATCTCTTGTTGGTGTTGTGATTGTGTTGGTGGTTTGATTATTTAAGTCTATGATTAGATTTCTTGGAACCCTAGGTTGAAATTTTGGAAATATTAGTGATTTGGGTTAAATTGGTCCAAATCCATGACCTTGTTGTCTTATTTATAGCACAGGGAGGCTCCAATGATTTTTCCCCAAGATCCGGCCGTTCCGTAGATCTATTTCTCCGCCTCCTTGAGGCTTGTGTTGTGAGTAGTTACTTGTAATTATAGTTTATTTTTCTATGTTAATATATATATATAAGCGAATTGAAAATGTGTTTTCTAAAGTGGTGTGGGAATCAAATTGGTTCTTTTGAGAAATTAAAGGAATGGTTTGTTGAGGCCTTTGGGCATTTTGGAAATAAATGTGAACTATAAGTTTTTGAAAGGAAAATCTTTTATGAGCTAACATGTGGGATAAGGCCTATTGGTAATCATTGCATGAAAAAATTGTTTACCACATGTTGTTATACATTGAAAATGTTCTATTCATTTTGGAAACAAATGCTTTACTATTAAGATTTCGAGAAAAGAAAGATTGGAGTAGATTTGATTTATAAAAAGATTCCATCTGAAATGGTTGACTTGGTTATGGAAAAACATGATGTGAGAAAATGAATACCTTTAGTGTTAGATAAATGGTTTAGGGTGAAGTCCTGTCAAGATCTGTAGCCAACGACAATAGGCGTTGGACTTGGTGCACCATGACGCATGCCCTCGCTAGTAAGAGACATATCATACTAGCTTGGAACATTGAAATCAATGTTTTCGATTTGTTAAGTGTATGTTAGAGTGATGGCTCTAACACGTTGTTGATGTTGTGTTATATCCTAGCATGATGGATTCCGTAAAATTGTGGTTTATGGAAAGCTTTATGAAACAAAAAAGATATTTTTTGTTTAGATACATATATTGTAAATATTATAATGTTTCTCACTTGTATCTTGTGTGCTACAATTACATCTATCTACCATTAAGTTTCCAAACGCACTTTTTGTTGTTTCCCGTTTTTAGACATAGGTGT
>QANU01064822.1:87656-99091 GCA_003254905.1 Nissolia schottii
ATGTATTTGGGAGAAGTAGAACAAAGCTAAAGCTTATGTATTTCAAAAGCTCTAGTCCCACATTGATTAGCTCACAAACCTTTTAAGTGTTTATATACCTTTAGTAGTTGTTGTATTGGTAAAAAGAGTTGAGAAGGGAGTTGGGCTCGCGCGCATGAAGCCATGCCGTTTGGGCCCTTCGAAGCTCAAAACGATGGATTCTCCCCCCCCGCGCACACGATAAAGAGCGGTCCGGCTTTTTTGCAAAATTATTTTTCCTATTTTCACAGCTTACCTACAAAGCCATGTTTTGGGCTGGGGAGGTGGAGCAGTTAAATTCGCCAAACGCGTTGGCGATTTTGGTTCAAACGGTTTGTTCTAAATTCGCCAACCGTGTTGGCAAATCTGACGTGGACGTCCACGCGTCTCGCGGCGTCCACGTCAGCCAAAACAGGGGCATTATGGTTATATGTTTCAAAAGAGGGATATTTTGGAAAATAGTTCCTGTACCAGGGGCAAGAGAGTAAAAAACTCCAAATGGAAGGTCAATTAATAACTCACATATAAAATAACAATTAAGGCATCAATGAAAGAAAACTATTTAAAAGAAAACTATTTAACTAATAAAAAGATTAAGAATAAAGAATTAATAACAGATAGAAGGACAATTAACAACTAACATGTAGAATGACAATTAAGGCGTTAATGAAAGAAAACTACTAGAGTAATTAAAAAGGTTAAGAACATAGCGATAAACGTATATCACAGTAAAAATAATACATGAACATATAACAGATAGAAAGACAATAAATATTACTTGGCACGTAATGCTGTAAACCCATAAAAAAATGTAGGGAGTTTATTGAATGATTCGTCACAATTGCCATATATCATAGCAATCGTCATTTGCTTCCCAAGCCAACATCTCTTGTATGACGACATCACTTTCTATGAACATCTACCTGCAATGCTTTGACAGTTGTATCTAGATCAACTTCTATAATTGAGTGGATGATTGCATGTATAACTTTTGACTCCAATTGCAGGTGACTATTTGGTAAACTAGAAAAGAGACAAGTATATTTATCATTAAACTTACCTCCCACCTTCAGGACTTCTCCCTTAGCATCACTCAAATTAACTTACGCACATCCTTGTTCTGCTATGGTGCACTCGCATCAAAATTTTCCATTTTCAAACTCAAGGTCTTTGTGTTGCACGCCTCTGCAGAGGTTATAGTTTTTAACAACAAGCAAGATAGTTTCCTTATTTGTAAACTATTTACCAATATACAAATCATTACTTGCTTCTGATCCTGATCTCGATGCTGATGATGAACCTTCGTCACGACGCTGAGGCTGGGGCTGAGTGGTGTAGTAACTCGGGAGATGGTGAGATTGAGACTAAGTAGTGTAGTAACTCAGTATACCTTATAGAGGTACTGGTGTTAGTTGCGCCATGTCATCATCATAACCGTCATCATCACCACCATCGCCATAACCATGCATATCTTCATTATTATCATCATCATCATTGCCATCATCATCATTATCATAGTAATCACCACCCGACACTGAATGAATTCCTGTCGTTGGAACCGAATGTCGAGGAAATGGATGAGGGACATTCCTTGTAAGATATGCAAGGCTTGGAGATGGTGAATCATAAGCGGTTAGATCACCTGTACATGGATTGGTGTTCGACACAAATAATGGACTAGCATTGGAGAAACCAGAGCTTGAACAAACATCATCAAGCTCAATAAGAAGCTCAATAGTGGTTAGTATGTTGTTAAACCGCTTTTGCATATGAAACATGTGCTTAACGTAGTCGTCATTCTTAATTTCAAAAGACTGAAACATGTAGGATTGATCAACACCAATGGGCATCCTATATAGCACTCTCTTAATGCACCTACACTCCCCAAACTCTTCCAAGATTTATTTGAGAAATAAAAAGTAATTTCATCTTGTGTATTTTTTCCTTACTATTATAATACACTAAAATCTCTATTAACTCCTTACTTACTTTTTTTTAAGTCACACAAAAAAGGTAAACTTTTATACACACTACAAATGATTATGCACATCTATTTATAGTTTTGATTTGGGACCATTTGTAAAGAAGTCGATTTAAATCAACTTCTGATTTAAAAAAAAATATGGTAACAAGGATTTATAATAATTTATAAATTTGAGAATGATGAATTTTGGAAAGTGTTATTTTTATTTATTTTAAAAGGGAAACATTTTCAAGTAAATACACTAGTACAACTAAGGGTGTGAACAGGTCAAGTGGCCTGTTAGGGTCTGTGGCCTGGCCTGACCTATTTAACAAAAAGGCCACGTCCAAGCCTGTTAGGCCTGTCAAGCCGGCTTATTTATAAATATGTTCATATAGGTTTACTAAAAAAATAAACTTACATTACCTTCATTAAGACTTGAACTAAAGACATTCACCATACCAACGCAATGCTTTAACCACTAAACTAGCATTATTTTTTATAGTATTTAATGCAATCATATTTATTAATATAATTTTATTATTTTAATTTTTCTTTTTAAACAAACCCTAAACTAAACTTATAGGCTATGAGTTTTGATCTTCACGGACTTTAGAACCATTTGGTTTATAAATCAAATCAATCAAATGGCTTACACCTAAAATGGAATGATTTCAAAATCAAATCAATTCTTATTCTAACTTTCTATGAAATTCATTTGTCAATTCATATTCTCATGACTTCCCAATTAAATAAGTTTTTCATTTATAAATAAAATGGATTCCTAAATTTTGGAAATATATCCTATCAATTAGATTTTTGGTTAAGTATGATCTTTAACCATTAATTATTTGTTGCTTATGTTATGGAGCATACCTCATTAATTAATGGCGTGAGATCACATTTGACAATATATGACAAGAAATCTAATTGAGATGTTCTATTTCAAATTTTAGTGACATTAATTATGTTCCCAATTATGTATTGTATGTTGAGAATAATTCTTATTTGGTTGGTATTTAGATATTATTGGTCTTGTATGTTTCGGACATAGATCTTGTAAGGTATTTGAATATTATTGGTCCAATATGTTTTGGGCTTAGATCCAGAAAGATGATTGATTAATGTTGTTAAATGTTATTTTATTAAGTGTGTAACATGCCACAGTAATATGTTGTCATAAGAGGTCAGACAACATATTTTTTATAATAAAAAATATATACATGTAGGCTTATCAGGCTTCATGTCAAGCTAGGCCTCACAAATAGGCCGAACCAAGTTAAAAAAAATAACCTATAACAATTAACAGGTAAGAGCCAAGCCAAAAATCAATGAAATAAGCCTGACTTGTTAAAGGTCTGACCTGACCTGACCTATTTCTGATCCTAAGTACAACCATCATTTTCTATGTTTTATTAACTTTTCAGGGGCCAACAATCCCCCCCCTGCCCACCCTGGGTCCGTCCCTTGACTGAGTCTCTTGGCACGGTGGAAATTTGAAGTGATAGCCAAATTTAAAGCCATTTTATCATAATTTTAAGGGCGAAGTCCTAGTTTAGCCAGAAAAATATTGTTGCTCTGCTTAATTCTCACACACCAAAAATACTTTGTTAGATTTTTTTTATCTTTTTAAAGTGTCTTTGATAATGTCTCACATTTTTAAAATACTTTTGATATAATTGAATTAAAATTAATTTCTTTAATATATATACATATATATATATAAATATTTGTGTTAAAGTCAAATACTTATATGAGATTCATGATTAAAATGAAAAACTCTGTTACATCAATAAAATTAAAAATATTTTTAAAAATAAATAAATATCTAAAAAACAATGAAATAAATATAAACATAAATTAGATAAAGTAATATTAATTTTGTTATAATCATTTTTCAAACAAAAGTATCAAATATAAATTAATTTACTTTAAATTAATGTTGAAAAAATCAATTTCAATTAAATCAATTGTATGAAGAATAAATTTTGAAAGGAAAAAAATCAGACAAGCGCATAATTTTATTTTTTTACTTTTAAATCTAAACTAACTCTTTCTGAATACTATATATAAGCCTATGACAACTTTTTGGGTATTATTCTTCATTCGGTTAAAGAATATAAAAATCAAAATACTAGATAGAAGACATTTTTTGACGATCTTGAAAAACAAATTAATGCCTTGATGGATTTGATAGACCACTATAAAAGATAAGGGGCAACTGTTGTTAATAATTAATATCTTAAGCAACTAACTAGGGATATGAAGAAGATGACGATGTTCTTCACCTTCGAATTCTGAATGGCACATTCAGTAATTACTCTACAATACTATGGGCATTAATTTGAACAAGCTCGGAATTCACCCTCTTGTCCTTGTTTATATACGTAACCCTGTTCCTCCCGAACTCACACACCTACTCTCTCTCTCGCTCTCTCTCTCGCCACTGAATCTTCTGTTCCCGGCACCCTTGTTCACACTTCGGATCCATCACGCACCGAAAATAAAATTAAAAGAAAGAAAATAAAAAGAGTTCATACAATCCGGTACCTTACGTTTCAGATTCGGTTCAGCTGTTTCAAGGTATCGCTCGCATTCTGTATCCGATTCTCCGATCCGTGTTATTCCGATCGTGCATGCACTGATCCGTTCTGTTTTCAGTTTCTGGATCTGAATTTTTTTAATCTTTTTTTAATTTTAATTTTATTAAATTTTTGTCCTTCAGCTGAATATGCAGAATTTATGTTTTAATAAATTAATAGTGTGATGTTTTTCTGCCGATTGGATTAATTGCATGTTAATGCGCAATAACAGATTTGACGTTATGTTCCGAGAGCTCAGTGTTTAATTTCGTTGAATTAATCTTGAAGTTGCTGGTTTTTTTTTTTAATTTAATTAATGTTTTAAAATTTATTTATTTTTGTGTGTGTTGTTGTTGGTTTAGGTTGGTTGCAAATCGTGCGGTAGCTGTTGAAGATGGCATCAGCAGCGAGTGGGGGGCAGGGGTGGTTCAGGGGAAGGGTGAAAGCTGTTCCTTCAGGGGATTGCATTGTCGTTGTGGCTTTATCCAGCACTAAGCCTGGGCCCCTTCCTGAAAAGACCATCACTTTATCCTCTCTCATTGCTCCTAGGCTGGTAAATTTCACATTTTCACCTAATTTTTCCATCTGGGTATGTGTGAGTGATGTGTTAGGACCAAGTATTTGTATGTGTGGTTTATTTCTTTTTACTATCTATATAATATTTATAATTTTAGGTTATGTTTTGTTGGGTTGATATGTTGCTGTGAGTAGGATGGATTGACCGTGAGCTGAGTCTATGTTAACATCACTTTAATTTTTATCTGCTGTAGTTTTTGTTGATTTTGCATTGGTGCTTTTTCTTTCCCCGCAAATTTTGCTAGGCACGTAGAGGTGGTGTGGATGAGCCGTTTGCGTGGAAGAGTAGAGAGTTTCTAAGGAATCTCTGCGTAGGGAAGGTGGGTTAAATTGAGTTTTTGCTGTTCTGATCTGATTGAGTAGTTTGTTTTTTCTTTTATTATGTATGATCTGTCTGACTTGTTTGTGTTGTTGGAACAGGAAGTGACCTTCAAGGTTGATTACAATGTGCCATCCATAGGTCGAGAGTTTGGGACGGTTATGCTTGGGGACAAAAATGTCGCTGTGGTGGTTGTTTCTGAAGGATGGGCAAAGGTTGGAATGCTGTGTGTAATTTCATCTTGATGTGCTTGTATGGATTGCTTTTGCTGTTGCTGAATTCTATGTGCTGTGGTCTCATTCTCGCAGGTCAGAGAGCAGGGGCAACAGAAAGGAGAAGCAAGTCCTTACCTTGCAGAACTGTTACAGTATGAAGAACAAGCTAAACAAGAAGGCCTTGGTCGTTGGAGCAAGGTTTGTTTGAGTTTTTTCTTCTTTTGCATATAAGAAATTTCCAGTTAGTTTGTAAATTAAGGCGTCCTGTTCTTGCAACATTGAAATTTTGATTTCTGTTTGTCAATGTTCTGGCAACTTTGTTTGCTTGAACCTACCTGCTTTGTGTTAGGTATATTTGCTAATGTAAAGCAACTGTTTCCTTCTGTCATTATCTCATAGTTGACCTAATTACATGTTGCATGACACTTGTGTATTGTTGAAGTGACCCTTTACGTGCTCATTTTTTTTTTAATAATTAAGGTTCAATTTCAGAACGAACTTATGCTTATAAATATGATCTTCCACTGCCATTCAAATTGACCAGAGTACCAGACAGACAGCATGATGCTAGAATGGGACCGAATATAGAGATTTTTAGTGACTATTTCTGTCTTATTTATAAAATTCTCTCAGGAGTGCTCCATATATGAATTTTATTGCAATTACAGGTTCCTGGTGCTGCTGAGGCATCTATCAGAAATCTGCCGCCTTCTGCCCTTGGTGACCCTAGTAACTTCGATGCTATGGGTTTGTTAGCTACAAACAAAGGAGTGCCCATGGAAGCAGTTGTTGAGCAGGTTCGAGATGGCAGTACCCTCAGGATCTATTTGCTCCCCGATTTTCAGTTTGTCCAAGTTTTCGTTGCTGGAATTCAGGTATGTTCCATAAGTGCTGTTGTGATTGCAACCTTTATTTATTTATATATAAGTTCTAGCCACTTATTGGTTTCCTTTTACATTAGGCCCCACAAATGGGAAGGAGAACTGCATCTGAAAGTGTTGTTGAACCAGAGTTGACAGCTGATGACACTAATGGAGAGGTCGCTGGGGAACCTCGAGCCCCACTTACCTCTGCCCAAAGACTTGCAATGTCAACACATGCTGAAACTACAGCTGATCCTTTTGCAGTTGAAGCTAAATTTTTCACTGAGATGCGTGTATTGAATCGAGATGTGAGTAACATGCTACTATAAGTTATATTGCTTTTTGTGTATCTGAAATTTTTCTAAGTTCCAAGTGGATATTTAGGTTCGGATTGTCCTGGAAGGTGTTGATAAGTTCAGCAATTTGATTGGGTCTGTACATTATCCTGATGGCGAAACAGCAAAGGACCTGGCATTGGAGCTTGTGGAACATGTACGTGATTCACTTGTGTAGTGATATTGCCTTGATTTATTTCATAATTCACGTAGCTTAATTTTTCCTGGACCTGAAGTGTTTACGGCCATGATTTTGTTCTGCAGCATGACTTCATTGGTTTTTGTGATACCGAAATGTGTTTTTACTTGAGTTTGTGGTAAATCTTTCTCATCCCCCCCCCCCCCAAAATCAAACAGGGTTTTGCAAAATATGTTGAGTGGAGTGCTAATATGATGGAAGAAGAGGCAAAGCGGAAGTTGAAGACTGCAGAGCTCCAAGCAAAGAAAAGCAGGGTAAGGATTTGGACAAACTATGTACCACCAGCTTCTAACTCGAAGGCAATTCATGACCAGAACTTTACTGGAAAGGTAAAATATTCCTCAATTATTTGCCAAATTCACAACTGTCGGTGATGTTACTGTTTAATATTTTAGCCTGACTTTTGCAGGTGGTTGAGGTTGTGAGTGGAGATTGTGTCATTGTTGCTGATGATTCTATTCCGTATGGTAGTCCTTTAGCCGAGAGGAGAGTTAACCTTTCAAGTATTAGGTGTCCAAAAATGGGCAATCCTCGTCGAGATGAAAAACCAGCTCCCTATGCCCGCGAAGCAAAAGAGTTATTGAGAACACGCCTCATTGGTCGTCAAGTATGGAAATATCTAATAATATCTTACTTTGAGGTCATTGGTGAATTCAGTTATAATTGATTACACCTGCTTTTTCAGGTGAATGTTCAAATGGAGTATTCTAGAAAGGTTGCTCCCACAGATGGATCTGCCGTTCCTTCAGGAGCTGCTGATTCCAGAGTGATGGATTTTGGATCAGTCTTCTTACTGTCCACTGCAAAGGTTGATGGTGATGGGGCCCCTTCATCTGTTCCACCTGCTGGAACTCAGCAAACCGGGGTGAATATTGCTGAGTTGATAGTTAGCCGTGGCTTTGGAACAGTTATTAGACACCGTGATTTTGAAGAGAGATCAAACTACTATGATGCTCTTCTTGCAGCTGAATCACGGGCCATTTCTGGAAAGAAAGGAATCCATTCTGCCAAGGATTCTCCAGTGATGCATATAACTGATTTGACAACGGTGAGAAGAATTATAATTATACTAACTTTGGTTCTTACACTGAAGCATATAAAACATAGCTCAAATGTGTGGCTGTTCCCTTTTGATTCATTTTAGGCATCAGCCAAGAAAGCCAGAGATTTCTTGCCTTTCCTGCACCGAAGTAGAAAAATTCCTGCTGTTGTGGAATATGTGCTCAGTGGACACCGTTTCAAATTGTTGATTCCTAAAGAAACTTGCAGCATTGCCTTTTCATTCTCAGGTGTCAGATGTCCTGGTCGCAATGAGCCATACTCTGAAGAAGCAATTGCCTTGATGAGGCGGAAGATAATGCAGAGAGATGTTGAGGTAATTTAGTTCCTCAATACACCAAGATTCCTGTATTTAGCTTTCTTTTTGGTAATAATTTTATAATATTTAATTTTAATTTTTTCAGATTGAGGTGGAAACTGCTGATAGAACTGGAACGTTCTTGGGATCCTTATGGGAGTCTAGGACCAATGTGGCTGTGACACTACTTGAAGCTGGTCTTGCGAAACTTCAAACCTCCTTTGGTGGTGACAGAATTCCTGATTTTCACCTTCTGGAGCAAGCTGAACAATCTGCTAAGAAGAAAAAGCTGAAAGTAAGAATGGATCCCAACCATTTTTTACATTACCAGTCTTTGTCTGTGTTAGCTATTCTTAAGTGGGTTGTAATTGCAGATCTGGGAGAATTATGTTGAAGGGGAGGAAGTATCCAATAGTGCACCTGTTGAAAACAAACAGCAAGAAGTGCTTAAGGTGCGTTGGGTACTGTTTCATTGATGACCCTTCTTTTGTGTTTACAATTGGTAAATGACGTGGCACATTGTTATGCTTCCATAGGTAATCGTTACAGAAGTCTTGGGTGGTGGTAAGTTCTATGTCCAGACAGTTGGAGATCAAAAGATAGCATCCATTCAGCAACAGCTTGCGTCTTTGAACCTTAAGGATGCTCCAGTGGTTGGTGCTTTTAATCCTAAGAAGGGTGACATAGTCCTTTGTCATTTTCTTGCTGATAACTCATGGTACC
This sequence comes from Nissolia schottii, assembly GCA_003254905.1. Taxonomy (NCBI): domain Eukaryota; kingdom Viridiplantae; phylum Streptophyta; class Magnoliopsida; order Fabales; family Fabaceae; genus Nissolia; species Nissolia schottii. Next base: position 96,807 of record QANU01064822.1, read on the forward strand.
GAGCAATGGTGAGTTTCAACATGAGATTAGTTATTTTTACCCCATACTTGTTTCAACATTGAGCCATGGAGATCAACTTCGTCCAAATGTTTTTATCTCTTTCTAAATCCTTTGCTGCTTTTTCCTCCAACTTTTATGGTTTGTTTTTTGGCCATGACTTTTATGATTTCATATCTCGGTTCCTTGACGATCATTTAGGTTGATATTCCATCAGCACGATCTATATTTAATACCATCCTCTTTATAAATTCTTTTGCATAATTAATGCAAGCTGGTTTAGTTTTAAGATGAGAATATTGTTGTGGAGTGGTTCCATCTAGTTAAACCATAGAATAGGGGCTGATGAAAATTACTTGATGATTGAGCCATGGAGATCAACTTCATCCAAATGTTTTTATCTCTTTCTAAATCCTTTGCTGCTTTTTCCTCCTACTTTTATGGTTTTTTTTTTTGGCCATGATTTTTATGATTTCTTATCTTAGTTTCTTGACGAGCATTTAGGTTGATATTCCATCAGCATGATCTATATTTAATACCATCCTCTTTATGAATTCTTTTGCATAATTAATGCAAGCTGGTATAGTTTTAAGACAAGAATATTATTGTGGAGTGCTTCCATCTAGTTAAACCAGATAATTGTTGTATACAATCTACTTTTATGGCATGTGTTCCTTATGACAATATTTTGCAATATCCTGTAATTCCGGTCAGAGTGATGCATCACTTGTATCACCTGGTCTATGTCAACTCTTATTTTGCTTTTCATTGTGAAATGGTGTCTATAACCACATTCATTTGTTTTCTTTGTACTGATCATTCATAATTGAATTTTGAAGATTGTCAATACACCTCGAGGACCAGTCGAATCTCCAAAGGACAAATTTGAAGTGTTTTACATTGATTATGGAAATCAAGAAGTTGTTACTTACAGTCAGTTACGACCTCTTGATCCATCCGTTTCTGCTGCACCTGGTCTTGCTCAACTGTGCAGCCTTGCATACATTAAGATTCCAAACTTGGAAGAAGACTTTGGCCAAGAAGCAGCTGAATATTTGAGCGAACTCACTTTGAACAGGGGAAAAGAGTTTAGGGCCAAGGTTGAAGACAGAGATACTTCTGCAGGAAAGGTGAAAGGTCAGGGTACTGGGACAATACTTGCTGTTACTCTCGTCGCTGTGGATGCTGAGATCAGCGTTAATGCTGCCATGCTACAGGTTTTTATTGCTCTACTCAATCTTGCTTGAAATTGTGTCTTATGGGTTGATTCCTTATGCACATACATGAATAATACCTACAAAATACGCCGTTGTGAACATTTTGTTTTCTTTGTGTAATTTCCAGGAAGGGCTGGGTAGGACAGAGAAGAGAAACAGGTGGGACAAAAAAGAAAGACAGCTGGCCCTTGATAATTTGGAGGCTTTTCAGGGAGAAGCACGGACCAGCCGGCGTGGAATGTGGCAGTACGGAGATATTCAGTCCGACGAGGAGGACTCTGCCCCTCCTCCAAGAAAGGCTGGTGGCCGCAGATGAGTGTAATGGAGGTAAATTATAACATAGACATCTTCAGAGAAAATGAGTGAAGTTATAGGCATGAACATTGAGTTAGAGAGGAAAAACAAGAAAAATGCCATGCGCAATCCTTTGTAAGTTTTGTTTTGGTTTGGTTTTGAATTTATTTGTTAGGTTGAAGGGACATTCATTTTCCATAGATGTCATAATAAGGTACATGCGGCAGGTTCTTTGTTATGATGAGGACAGCAGAGACGTTTTATCATAGCTGAAAATTTTCATGCTTTCTTCTTTTGGTTATTTAAGAAATTCTGTGTTTTCCTGTCGCATCTTTGGTTTTTTTTGGCTTGGGGGAATTTTGTTATTGAGTTTAATGCTGTAGGAACCAGGTCTCCCCCTTTGGTCTGTGAATAATCTCAGTATTTTTTTCTATCATCTAGAAGGGTTTCCAAAACCAAACCCAAACCCAAATGCCAAACAATTACGCAGTGGTACTGATTTCGAATGAGTTCGTTTTATTTCTCTACCAGAAAAAGGAAGAATGGAATTTTAGTTTGATGCTTTTAGTAGAAAAGAAACTAAAGGCTTGTTTTTTACCAAGAAAGAAAAAAAAAAATAAATTCATCCATTTTCAGGAGGCGGAAAGTTTTTTTTTTCCTTTTTTTTTTTTTTGAAAATGTGCAGTATATACTAGAATTGGTCACGGGAAGATGTGAGTGGACATTAAAGTCATGTACCTTTGCACATGACCTTTTCGTGTGTGCATCTTTCAATCA
>QANU01064822.1:99372-132509 GCA_003254905.1 Nissolia schottii
GTAGCACTTCCCTTGCTATCAGCATCCTCCCTCGTGGCCATAGCAAGGCTGCCCACGCGTGGTTGAGTGCTGCCCACGCATACTAGTACGACTGCTAGAGCATAATTACTGTGAGAGAGAGAGAGAGAGAGACTTACATTTTCAAATTAAAGTTCACATTGATTGAATGAAATTTTCAAAAATCAATTAAATTTAGGTAAGGTGGGATCTAACCAAATGCCTATCAAATATGGAGCTGTTTTGACTTTTTGAGAGTTTAGGTTGGTTTTAATATCTTGAGCCATGTTTTGTGCCTTGTTTGTTGTTGTTGTTGTGTTAATTTGTAAACAAATTGATAATGGTTGCGTGAGGAAACATTATTTGAGAGCTAGGCAAGGGACGAGAGCTATATGAACACAAGATAATGATTGTTACAGATGAGTGGAGGCTAAGGATAAACGTTAATTACTTTGAGAGGGACTTTTATTTGAGAAGTATTACATCACAGCCTTCGCCTTTAAATAATGGTGAAGATGTGGACTTCTAAGGTCATGTTCGATTTTAACGGAAGTTGATCTAGTTTTTCCAAAGACAGCTTTGGTAGAGCTTCCGAACACGAGTTAAACAACAAGTAGGGTTAAGGAAAAAGGTTCTGACTACTTTCGAACTCTGATCTTTAAAATGCAACACAACAAGCGTGGCAATGCCATAACTATCCACCAAACCTATTTAAGTTGTATCGGCCCATAGAAAATGGTGGCTTCAAGCAGAATAGCTGCTGGTAGTAGCGGTGACGGCTTCAATTACAACGTGAGAGAGAGGGGACCAGATACTGAAACTTTCAGAACTTGCAGCAAAAGGGGACCAGAAGCGTAGGTGAGTGAAATCAAGTAGGAGGAAGATGAGAATTAAGGCCCGGTCCATCTTTTGGCCTATTCAGAAATCATTTTAATTGTTTAAACTATGGTTTGAAGCTAAAAATTAGGTTAGAAATACTTTCTTTTTTTATTATTATTTATATTGTGATAATGAGTTTTAAATCTATGGCCTCATGTAAACTACCCAAGCTTCTCTGACCTCTAAACTAATTTTAGTGATTTATAATGTCAAAATATACTATGCGCAATTTTGACAATCGTATTAAAACGTGTTCAAATTCAATTTATATCCTTTTAAAAAAAAGTATCACTTTGTATTCTTCAAAATATGATATAGACTTTCCTAAAATGAAACGCTCAATTAAAATAGGCGACCACCACCATGAGTATTGTGGTGAAGACACACACTACAAATTTAAAAAGACACTGATTCAATGATTCGATTGTATGAAGAAATATAAAAGTGACAACTCATATATTAGAGGCAAAAGAACGAAAAAATGGATTCCTTACACAGGAGTCCATTGTTTTATGGACTATATGCAAGTGCAGAAATATAGATGTAAACTTGATAAGAAAGAGGTAAAGGAAGATGAGACACGAAATTTCCCAAATTTTTGGTACAATAACGGGGAGGAAAATAAAACCTTGATGGGAAACTCTATGGGGAATGGATGATTGGGCCTGATTTTTTAATTTTTGGGCAGGATTATGTGGGTGTTTGAGAGATTCATGAGATGGTGCGTGAGTGAGGGTGGAGTGGGTGTGAGATGTTGATTGAGACACATTTTATGGGGTTGGGTGTTGAAGTAGCTTTTATCTTAAGCTTTTGAGGACAGGGAAACACTTCACAAAAGAAGGTACAAGGCTGGTTTTTTTTGGAGATAGGCGCAATTTTGTAGTTCTGGTTCGTTAGCTTTGGCAAAACGTTCGATTATTTAAGAGGTATGTACGCGAATTTTAATAAGGGTGCGATGTGGCAGTGTGTATGGTGAATTTTGTTGCGAGATCCAAAAACTCTGGTAATGTATGCTTAAATGTATGATGCGTGTCGATGCGGTTGTATATGCGTGTGTATGTGTATTGGTGTGGGTGTGTATAGCATGTGCATTGCTTGACCCTTCGATATTGAGGATTCAAATCCTTGAAATACATAGAATGGTTCTGTTATGAGTGAGCAGAGTGACTTTGTAAGTATGTATGGTGGATTGGTAAACATCTAATATGGGTTGGGTGGGTGTTGGAGTAGGACTGCTAGGTAATGTATGAGGGCAGGAAAACACGTCACATATTGGTGGCATAAGGCAGTTCGTGGATTGACTTTGTGCAGCGTGATGGAGCTTATCCAATGCTATCTAATGCTCTTGGGTGATTGATGGAATGCTACGTTGAGTGTTGATGCAAAAGACAAATTTGGAGTCCTCAAAGCTATTATTTCAAGCTGATTGGAAATTCTGTGATACATTGTGATTGGTGCTTCTTCCCTTGGCTTGCTGCTGATAATTGTTTATGAGCTGCTTTGCTTGGGCTCGAGTTTCATTTCGCCATCATTTGTTATGTTACATTGCTCCAAGCGGCTGTTGTGTCTTCCCATTGAATCAGATTTGTTGGGAATTATTATAGAATTCTGCTTTTGCCTACAACCACATGATGTTGTTCTGATTTGTGTTTAAATTGGATTGGATATGAAGACATACTTATAAAGGTTTTTTGAGGTGACCTCTCTTGAGTTCTCATAATGTTCTTGATGGCAATGCTGAATGGGCTGACGTGAGCAACGTTTGTGTGCAACGGTACCTATATTTGCACTATGGAGAATCAAATTGTTTTCGATCTTCTGTTTTATTTTGGTGGACTAGGATGAATTTGTGGGATGATTATTGGTATGTGGAGTGCTGCAGATCCTAACTTTCTGGTGTGGGTTGCCTTGTTGATTTTTATTTCACCAACTAAAGTTGCACTTGATGCTACTAAGTGTTAGCAAATGGAGAGGTCCCGGAAGGCACAAATAAAGTAGCACAAGAACAAATACGCAACCAGAGGCGTAATAAACAAATGACATAAGAAATTTAACATGGTTCTACTTAAAGCTTATGCCTACATGCAAAGGGGGCGAAGAAATTCCATTAAGGAAATAAAATGGAGACACAAAAGAGGTTACACTTCACCTGAAATCTTGTAACGACCCAAAAATTGCCACCGGCTCACAAGGGCTCGTTCCCTTGCGGAAGCCATCTAAATGTGCTAAAGTGTAAAACATGTATGGAAAATGTAACTAATTTAAATTGTATTTCTAAAAATGATTTTCTATATGTCTAAAAATGTGGTAACTGTATACACATGACTACTATAACAAATGAAAATAATTGAAATTAAATCATAACTGTTAAGTATAACTAAGCGTGACGTCCGAAGAGCTTGCCTGTGACTCACTGGAGCAATTACTAACATAACTATAAACTAAGGATTCTATCTACTCCATTGCGAAGCGGAGCTCACCACTGACTTGGAGACTAGTACTACTACTGAGTTAGAGGATCAACACCATGAACCTTATCATGAACTGAAACTAATAGATGAGGGGTGAGTTCATCAATCAGTGAATGGGTACCACGTTACCACATCACATAGAATATATTATATCATAGATACTCATATAGCAATAATAATAAAAGTAAAGTAATAATTGAGCAATATGTAACTATATACACATAGTGTAGAGAGAGCACACACTACTGGAAGCACAACAACACAACTGGATTTGTCCACCTCCATACAAGGGGTCAAGATGAAACTGACTTCCCATATTCATTCAAGGAAGTCTTGTGGATAAGCTAAATCCTTATGGCCAACTGGGTATGTGCGTACACTACACCTGCATTCTAAAACTAAATGGTTGGGTACGCTGAACCCGTATGAATGATCTGAACTTATGGGTATGCTAAACCCATAGGTGTAGGATTGAGTACGCTAAACCTGTAAACTAAAATGGACTATTGGGTATGCTAAACCCGTCCGCCAAAATAGGCCTTACTAAGTATGCTAAACTCATGCCCCAAAAACAAAAAAGTAATGCAAATATTGAACAACATACTACTTGCTATCAACCAAACCGTATCTGTCTAACGTAATCCTAGCATGTAACTATTGATTCCATGTGTTTTTAGCTTACATATCCATACTAGCCTACCCTAAATGTTTGACCCTTGCTAGCCCGTTTGAGCCATTTAGCCTTTTTTGTTGAATAGTTAGCACAATACAATCCAAAGACCAAGAAAAACCATGATACACCTAGCTTTAGGGATTAGGAGAATTATGGTAAATTTTTTCATATGTGCTAAGCAACAAGTGTGAGGTTACATGAGGACATGTAACATTCAAAGTAAAGGAGAGAGACCACAAATGCTCTGATTGGTTGAAAAATCAATACAAATTTCCCATACAAGTTTTTTTTGAAGCAAAAAAAATCCATAAAACAACCAACTTAGTGCACTGACATAAACTCTCCCTTGAGTTAGTGGACAAGTGGTGACAATTTTTTTAGGAATGTTGGAAAAGTGTTAAAAAAAAACAAAAATGTTGAAAAAGAAAGTGCGGAAAAGTGTGAAAAAAAGAGAGTGAACAAAGAGTTTAGGGAATTGTCACCCGGTTAATTGAAGGACAAAGAGGAGCTAGTGGAGATCAAGGTCCTTGCACCGTTGGTTAGCACATGTCATTGATTCTACTAAGCATTAGGGTTTAGCTCACTGACCATATAATATCCCACCTTAGCCTTTAGGTGATTAGGTGCTAGGAATCCCCATAAAATCCATATTTTTTTCTCTTACATGCAACAAACCAAAGACCCCATTTTCATGGATAGCAAGAAGAGTATATTATGCAAGAAAAACTAACAATATGCAGGGGCAAAACTGCACATAAGTGCAAGGAAGAACTGACTTTTCTTGAAACAAAAACCATAGCTATGTAGAGGAGGAGGATGGCTATGTTTTTTTGTGATGTTTTGAGAAGTTTTTTAGGGTGATAAGGGGGAGGGAAGGTCACAGCCAGGGGGAAGAAGAGGGCTTTTTATGGCTCCAAGCTTAGAGTTTTAAAAACAAGAAGACAAGTGATTGAATACACAGTCGTGATTGAATACCACGACTCTAAAGGCTGCAAGTGGGGGGTCATTAATGCAATTAGGTGAGGGGAAAACATCTTTAATTCGTTCGGTGTGTGGTATGTCGTGTGCCAGAAAAATTAGAAGAAAATCGATTTACCAATTCTATTATATTAAGACCAAAATGAATAATTAATCTAAACTTACTATGGGAATAGGTTCGCATAGGTCTCTAGTTTTTGGGGGACCTCAAACAGAGACAAAGTGGGCCCCGCAGACCAACAAGCTTGATTCTAACTTTTAAACCGTAACTCTAATTCATGACTCGACTAAGGTTTGAAACTGTCATAACTAGGAGAATATTATTTCTTAAATATCGAACTGATGAATATCAAACTTTCATGAATGACATCTTCAAAGACAAGTTTTTCCAAAACTCGACTAGAGCTCTGATACCACTATTACGAAGCGGATAGGTCCTAGAAGGCACAAACAAAGTAGCACAAGAACAAATACACGAGCGGAAGCGTAATAAACGAATGACACAAGAAATCTAACGTAGTTCAACTTAAATACTACGTCCACAGGCAAAGGCAACAAACAAATTTCATTATGGAAACAAAATGGAGATACAAAAAAGGAGGTTATACTCCACCTGAACCTAAAATCTCAAATACACCCAAAATACCTCACAGTATTTTTTTGTCACCTGTGTATACACTCACCACAACTACAAAATATAAACGAAACAAAAACAAACTCTCTATAAACCAACCTAAACAAATGTGATTCCTAAAATTGTTGAGTGCCTGAAATGAGTTCACAAATGAAGCTCGAAGGCTTGAATCTGAAGTTCTGCTACAATGCTCTTATATAGAGCTCCAAACGCAAAACTGTAAAGTGATGCAATAAATGCTTCAACCAAACTTGCATGCCAAAGTTGACAATTTCCATCACCACATTCATTTGGCTTGCACCGTCTAAAATAAGTGTGGCAACTATTCACTTGCATGCTTTTATGGAAATCTTGCCATCATCTCAGCACTAAGCTGCAGGAAATTGTCGTGTGCTGCTTTTTACTTCGGTTCAGGTCTATGGATGGTATGTGGCTGTTTGGATTGCTCATGCTAAAAATAAAATTGGTGATCTTAGACGCTTATTTGGTGCATGAGTGTGTTGTTGGTGCGGTTGTAATTTTGTTTTGGTTTATGCTTCTATTGTATACTTGTTTTCTGGCCTTTGGTCCCTCCACCCCGAATGTTGGGTTTGGTGGGGTGACTACATCTAAAAATAGTAAAAGCAAAAGAAGGATATTACTTTCTAATGCTACAAAGGAGACTCGTGAATAAGAGTGAAATTCAAAAAGAGAAGCAAAGGTTAAAAGGACATGGACACCTCACCAAAGTTAAAATTGCTACTCTGTCATAGCTTGCAATCATCCTGAAAGTTTTCATTTAAGGATGGCTTGGCCGCTTGGGCTGTCATGAAAATTCATTAGAAAGAAGACATTTAAGTTAATCAAAATGAATTCGTCTTCTACCTACAACTTTTGTTCATCCAACCTCTCTTCTCTCCTCTCATTCTCGGTTTGGTATTGTAAATACTCTGATTGTTTTTCTTTGAAAACTTGGTAAGTTGGAGAGTGTTCATATTGAATTTTAGAAAAGGTTTTAGTCTGAGTGATTCTTTGGTTCCGAGAAAAAGCCTTGAGAGACTACTTGTATTGTTGAGTTAGAAGAACTTTGTTTTTGAGTATTTGAGAGCTTTGAAAAACTATTGTAAGGACTACCCTCTGTAAGCTTAGAGAAACTACGCGAAGGATATCATGGTCCGGTCTAAGTTCTGGATCACCTCGTGCAAAACCTTTTTATAAAAATAAATATTATTTTTATTTGTAAAAGAATCCTCTCCATATCCAAATATATTTCAATCTTCTTCCCTTTTCTATTTTGAGCAGCAAATGCTTACGTGTTCTTTGAACATATTTAATGTGAGTTTTGTGAACATTATTATAAAATTTGGACGTTGTTCACGTTAGTCCCTTTCGTCCAAAACAGATGTGACAGAGGGTGACGAAATTTATAACAAATTCATTTTGAGCACAATCAAAATGATGTCGTACTAAACACAAAGACTTGGGCAACCTCGGCCAATTTCCAACAACCACATAAGTCTCATCCTCTTTTCCCGGCCCACCGCGTTTGAATTTTAGAATTTTCTTATAGGTTTTATTATTTTAACTTTTGTTTTGTTTGTTGATTTGACAAAGTGTGATAGTTATGAGAGTGCAATAGTAATGGTGGAATGGTTGTGGAGTTGGTGGTAGTTATGGGGTCCAATGGTGGTGGTCGTGTAGGGTGAGTGTGGAGTTGGTGGTGGAGGAGGAAGAAAGGGGTGGAGATAAAGAGGTTACTCAAATTGGTTCGTAAAACAATTTGTTTTACCCAAATTAGTTCTTGAAAAAATCTGTTTAACGTCTTCATTTTAAGTTCTGTCACGACCGTTTTGGATAAAGAGACTAAAATAAGCACCGTCAAATTTTATAGAGAGACAAACGTAACACCAAATTTTTTTTAAATACCAACTTAGATCTAGAGATACTTAAAAATCAATCATATGTCCTAACAACATTTAAATATTTTGAAGTGAAACCACTTTTATTTTAAATGTAAAATAAGAAATCTCCCTATTAAATAAATAAAGTAAAAGTGAACTAATAAAATGGATAAAATGGATGTAGAAGGCAAAGTTATCTTATTAAAATATTATTAACGCTCAGTAATATCTTATTAAAAGTTACCTAATTAGTTTTTTTTTAAATGATCACCAAAGTTTAAAATGTATGAGCTGTACAAACTACAAACTACCCGAAACACTATCACTTCCAGTGACTTATAAAATAGGAAACAAAACTCAATGTCGTCTAGGTCAATACTTACTTCAGTCCATTTTATCTTTAACAAAATTTTCAAAAAAAATATCCATACAAAATATAAAAAAAATCTGTCAATTTAGTTCCTCTATCATTGTAATGGTAACAATTGTTTATAACTGGATTTTTAGTTAAGGAACGATTAAAAATCGCAGTTTCGCTTCTCGATCTCGATTCGAGAAACAGAAGCAATTTCTCTAATAAATTCTCAGGATTTTATCAATAGTAAAAAAGAAATAATTAAAATAAACAACTTTGATGATGTTGTAATGTAGAAATACAAGTACATAGGCTGAAAATTACATAAACTTAAAAGTAAAATGAAAAACTAAGCGAATAATGGTTAGAAAAGAAATAGAAGAGATAGAGAATTTATATAGAGAAGAAGAAGTGAGAATGGAATGCTTGATGCTCTCCGATGTATCCGGTTGGTGTCATGATAACGAGAGGACGTGTGGGGAACTTGTCCGCTTTATTCCGATACTAACAAGTCCTATTTATAAGAAGAAGAAAAAAATCCTAATATCTGCTTATGGCAGTCAATGTTTGAACTTTTCTCTTCGTATGTCAAGATAACTTCCATGATTTAATTTGAAATTGTTGAGTCCTAAATTAGTTACTAGAAGTTACAAGTCCTTTTAACATATTTTCTATACTTGTACGTACATCCTTGTTGAATAAGAACCACAAATATTGTAATAAATAAAAACCATCCACGGTTATTTTCTTAACTGTTGCACATGTGCTTTTCTTTTAACTTAAAATGAATTGTGCCTTATAACCATGCATATAGAAGTTCTGCTTCCATTATTATTGACCATTTACTTGTCTTAGTAGTTGACCAATTCATTGATTAGTAAATTTGGATGCTTCAATATTGCAATGCGTCATCTTTATAATGTGTCCACATGTTCACTTTTATATTTCTTCAAGTATTATGTCAACATTACGTTGTAATGGTCGACTAATGGTCATCTTTATATTGCTTCAAGTACTATGTCAACATTTGGCCTCAATATTGCAATCAACATGTTGATACGTGAACGCTTCTTTAAATTAGCCAAATGGTCGACTCAAACTCTTACACGTTGATTCCTTTAGTAGCAAAGTATCAATCTGAGTTGTCGGCCATGTTTCTTTATTGATCTCCAATCACAATTTGTCATGGGTCGACGTAAGGCCATCAATAGATTGCCTTTGTAACTTATTATTAGCTGCTTGGGACCTGAGGACCCTTTTCTTAACTTAACAATTTTTTGGTATAATAAGATGCCATCAAAATATTTATGTTTTAATCAAGAGAAAAAGATAAATATTTAATATTAAGTCCAACCCTATAGGCATACAACTTCTATGTGATTTCATCGAGACTTGCTTCCATACCATAGCCAAATAATTTGAACTCTTGGTGGGCACATGTTTGTAATGCGGTTGAAGCATATCTTAGTTTATCATGTAGCTTTTTCAGCATAATCCTTTCCAACCCAAGAATAGAAAATACAATAAAAATTAAGACATAAAAAAGAAAAATCTTTTTGTGTGGCCGACACTTATATACAACCCCTACAAAGGCCACAAAATTCAAGGTGGCTATGAAGCCCACATGAACATTTTTATTTTTCTAAGTAGATCATTCGACCTCACTTTCATATCCTTCAACTTGTCTTCTTAATTTCTCATCCTTCCGTTGCGTGATTTGTTGAACTATTTTGGCAAGTTGATACATATTAAAAATTTCTTGACCGACCAATTTCTTTCAAATAGAGAAGCCAAGACCATGTATGGCTATCTTCATCATTTCATATTCTAGTAAAGGCGTAAAACACCAGTTTCTTCTTTGTTGAATTCGGGTCAAGAATTCGTCAGTTGAATCATTTGAGTCTTTTTTGATATTACCAAAATCAGATATACTGAATTTTGTTTCCCCTTTAAAGAATTGTTCATAAAACATTTTTTCGAACTTGAATTGAATTTGGTTGAAGAGTAGAAAACCACATAAAAGCACTCTTGGTCAATGAACAAGGGAAATATTTCATTTTCAGAAATTCATTGGCACTAATTTGACCGATCTCAATAGTGTACCTAACAACATGTTCGACACTTGATTCTCAGCTGTCTCCACAGAATGTAGTCAAAGATATAGGGGTCTTCCATCCTTCAAACAATTCAAATTGTTGGATAAAATTTAGAAAAAGGTGACACAAAATAAGGCCTATTTGAATTTCTAACATTGAACCCAAATCTATTCAGAATTTGTTCAACAACTTGATCGACATTTCGTTGTTCCCCAATATTATTTTGTTGAACAATGAGATCTTTGACATTTTCTTCCATATTAATAACTTCTAATGACATTTTTAGGCATTTCTAATGACGTTTTCTCCATTGTTTCTTACCATATTTTGCACATTAAACTGGGGTTGAAAAATCATTGGGGTTGGCAAGATGCCATCACCAAGATTTCCATTATCATTGCCCTATAAATGCTCACTAGCATTAGAAGAAAAATTTTCAGCCATGGTGGGCGCTATGGTGCCACTACTTTTTCCTTCTCTATTTTTTTTTTATCCTCACTATTTTATCCTGGTCTCACTACGCGTGCCAATTTGTTTAACCGGACTTTTGGTTAAGGAATGACCAAAAATCACAATTTTCCTTCTTGATCTCAATTCGAGGAACGAAAGCAATTCCTCTAATGAATTCTTAAGATTTTATCAATAGTGAGAAAGAGAATTAAAATAAACAACTTTGATAATATTACAATGTTTGTACAAGTACATAAGCTAAAAATTACATAAACATAAACTTAATAAAATGAAGAACTAAAAGTAAAAGAACTAAGTGAAAAATGGGTAGAAAAGAAATAGAAGAGATTGGGAATTTAAATATAGGGAAGAAGAAGAAATGGGAATGAAATGTTTGACAGTCTCTGATGTATATATTGGTGTCGCAATGATGAGAGGACGTGTAAGGGTACTTGCCAAACAAATCCAATCCGCTTTATTCTAATACTAACAAGTCTTATTTATAAAAAATAAAATTATAAAAAAATCCTAATATCTAATGGCCTTCAACGGGTGCTTTTGGAGCAGTCAATGTTTGAACTTTTCTCTTCATATGTCAATAACTTCCACAAAACCTCTTGTAACTTCCTTGATTTAATTTGAAATTGTTGAGTCCTAAATTAGTTACTAAAAGTTACAAGTCCTTTTCACATATTTTTTTTTGTACTTGTACGTACATTGTAATAAATAAAAATCATCCACTGTTATTTTCTTAATTGTTGCACATGTGCTTTTCTTTGAACTTAAAATGAATTGTGCCTTATAACCATGTATATAGAAGTTCTGCTTCCATTATTATCGACCATTTACTTGCCTTAGTAGCTGACCAATTCATTGATTAGTAAATTTGGATGCTTCAATATTGCAATGGGTCATCTTTATAATGTGTACACATGTTCACCTTTATATTGCTTCAAGTATTATGCCAACATTACATTGCAATGGTCGACTAATGGTCACCTTTATATTGCTTCAAGTATTATGTCAATATTATATTGCAATCAACATGTTCATACGTCGACGCTTCTTTAAATTAGCCAAATTTTTTACTCAAACTCTTGCACGTTGATCCCTTCAGTAGTAAAGTATCAATCTGGGTTGGACACGTTTTTTTATTGGTCTCTTATTACAATTTGTTATGAGTCGACTTAAAGTCATCAATAGGTCACCTTTGCGACTTATTAATCGTCACATGAACATCATTGGATTGCATATCACAACTTAAGACATGAAGACCTTTTTTTTAACTTCACAATTTTTTTATATAACAACTGATGTGACATATAATGAGAATATTAAAATGACTAATTTTTTACATTTTACAAAAATAATTTTAACTAAAATTTTTACATAATTGACAACGAGACAAACATGATTAACTCATGCATTTTACGGGGACAATTTGGCCATAATGTTTGGCTAACTGAAATGAAAAATCTATTGGGATGAAACGAGAATTTTTCGTATAAAATAATTAGGAGCTACTGCGTAAACAAATAAAACAAAAAATACGTCAAAATATCATCGTTCCGTTAAACCACGGGAAGTTGGGAGAGTTGCTGGGTACTTGATGTTGGGTGAAAAACAAAATTCATCAACTAGAAAAATAATTGTACACCTTCAACTAGCTAGAACACTCGAAGCCTGATAGAGAATCTGCTCTCCAGTCTCCACTACTCAATCCTTATGCATATAATAGTCCGTTAAATAAAATTAAAAAAAGGGAAAAAAGAACGCAAAGAAAGTGCACCTAAAATCAAACTATAAACTCAAAATTTATATGTCGTAGTGATGATGATACTGCCTTTCAAATTTCAACCTTTTTTTTCAATTGTCTCGCCTTACCCTCCGGCGTGGAGCAGCAGATGTCTCCTCATTCTCTATGTTTTCTTCTTTCTTCTCTTCACCAGTTTGGTCATTGGAAGTTTCTGTGCGCTCTGTTTTCTTCTTCTCAACCTTTGCCTGCACAAGAAGAGGCATTGTTTAACGAGATATGAACATCTAAGTTCATTAACGATTAATCCCTTGATGAAAGAAATATGAATGAGCGTGGGAAAAAAGTTTCACTACTCACAGTCACAGGCTTCTTCTTGCCGCCAAATATGAGCCTGAAGAAAATTGACACGAAGACAACCACAACAGCCACTAGAATTCCAATAGTGAGATTTGGTTGCTTCTCTCCCTTTTCAATGATATCCTGCAAAGAATCATAGGGCGAATGTTATATTCCAGTAAGCGAAAACGTAATGGGTACCGAAATAAAAGGGAGATATTAGTTTTGACCATTTGATTTGATACTTTGGTACTTACATATATCTTAAGCTTGTAATCACTCAGGAAGGGAATGTCTGCAATCTTGTACAGGAGGTCAAATACCTTCTTCTGCAAGGTCAAAAATTAACATCATGCATAAGAAAAAAGAATGGGGATAGGCTGCAAAGTAAGACAGGAAAGAGAGAGTGAAAGGGCAGACAGAGGGACAGGATCAAGTCAGGGAGATGAAAACCACAAATTTCTTTCATTACCTGAAAGCCTGCAACACCATCTGAGTCAGTGGCGGCAGCCTCTTCAGCCTTCTGTTTCTCTTTTTCAATGGTAAACTTGGGTTTCCATGTGGTCTCGCGATAGGACTGAGCAATCTTGTCATCATTAGCTATCAAAATATTGTCAAATAGAATGCCATCTTGCATTGTCCAAATCTCAATGCCAATAGCAGCAATAGGCTCAAAGTCAGGTTTCTCAAGTTCAAAGTAGTCTGGGTTTGGAATCTCCTGAGGCTTCCATATTCCCTTGTAATCAGGGTTATCAATGTAGGGGGCACTCCATTTTCCCTTATAAGCTGGGTTCCTCTTCATTGGCCTCTTCCACTCACCGCAACCAGGGGCAGCCTCACACTTTGGGTTCTCAATCTTTGGAGCTTCCCACTCACCATCTTCCTCATCATCCCAATCTTCTGGTTTTGTTGCTTCGGGGTCATCTATCTCCTCTGGCTCATCATCCAACCATCCTTCAGGTTTCTCAGCTTCTTCATCTATGATTTCCATGGGAGCATCCTCATCCCAGTCATCTGGTTTTACTGCACTTGGGTCGGGAATTTTGGCTCTCTCGTCCCAGTCCTCAGGTTTCTTATCATCGGGATCTGGGATTGTCTTGGGAGGGATAAGTGGAGGCTCAAAATCCTCGGAAGATAAGAAATTTGCCTTTTTCTTCTCCTCCCCATCGATCAAAATTTGCAATTCATTGTTAGGCTTCAAAATAGCAGTGTATACATGAGATAACTTGTCGGACAGGACAGAAGGAGGATACTTGAGATGGTGTTCAACATACTCGCCACTCTTGGGATTCTTATGCTTGAAAATGAAGTGCACCTTGTTTGTAGCCCCACACTTGTCGGGACCAAACATGATAGAATATGGAGATTCATTGTCAAATTCTTTAGATTTCCATCCTGCCTCTTGGGGTCGGAGATACTTAAGATATGCACCACCACATTCAAGGCCATTCTGAAGACGGGTCTCAAACTGAAGAACAACTGTTCCATCCTTAAAACTGACAGGCTCATCAAGTTCTTTAACTATGGCGTATTTCCTCGCTGGTTCACTAACGAGAAGTCCATAATCATCATGCCCATCACTCTTTGAATGCTTCCAGACACCTACAACCCAAAATACAAATAAAAATATTTCAAAATGTGGTATATCAAAATATCAATCAAGCCACAATGAGGGAATTTGGGTTTGGGTGGCTTGCAAGAGGTGTTTGGTTCAAACCAAGAACAAGAACAAAAATATCTACCCCCATTGAACTGACCTGAAACAAGAACAAAATATCTATCCATATAACCCAATTGCTTCAATTATGCACCGAAGAGCAAAAGAAATATGAAATGAAACATGAATACCAAAAAACACTTATAACTTTCAGGGCAGTGAAATCAGATACTCAAATATAAGAATATAAACGAGACAAACATGTATTTCATCACAACAAAGTATTAGCAACTGGCCCTTATGGAATTTTTATCCTTCACTCAGCAATGTGGTTGGACCCCTACAATATCTGTGAGGGATCAACTATTAATCAATGCAAACTAAATCCTACTCAATAACTTCACTGCTCAAAAATTCCAGCATTGGGGATATAAAATTATAAACCTTCCGCAAAAATGCACCACTACTGCTGGAAATAGGAATCTAATATTCCCCAATTATCAGTCTGACCAGCAACAGTCAACAAATCCCCGACTTAGATCTTGTTATTCATTATGCAAGTACTATCTTGTTATGCTTTTTTTAATTTTTAATATTGTTTTTTCTTGTCTAAGATCTAATAAAAGCTCATTATTCAATTTAGTCTAATCATTCATCCCGCAACTGCGCTTACTTCTCTAGTAATTAAATTGCAGTAACAGGCAGGTCCTTCTATTTTTTTTTTCCAGAATGTTTAAATCGAATCCTACATCTTAAAAGCTAATAACCGAGGAATTTAAGGAAATTTTTTTTTTAAAAATCAAAGTGGTCCACGAAGCAATATGAAGGGATCACGGTTGAATTGAACAACAGCGACAAATGAAAACCAATAGCAATCACAACTCGCACAGACTCAAATAACAATAATAACAACTGATATTCAAAGTGCATACATCAAGGGATAAAACATAATCAATTTACCTTTGTAGTCATCCTTCTCAGATACAATCCAACGGCCTTCAAAATCCTCGTCGAAAGACTCGTAGAAGATCTAAATGACACAAGCACTAAAAATCAGAATCTAACCCCAAAAAAAAAAAAAACATAGAGATCCAACACCAAAAGTAAGAAACGACGATAATGAAGAACAATAACACGAAGGAGGAGGATTCAATTACCGCGTCGTCTGAATCGTCGGAAGCGTGAAGCTTCTGGAAGGAAGATGAAGCAACGAAGAAGAAGAGTAGCAGCGCGAAGAGGATTCGCTTTCGTTCTCCCATCATCGCTCACTCTCTAAAATCGCTCGAAGCGAAAATCCTAAATAGAGTTTCTGAAATTCTCTCCGATTCTGAACGATTTCCCTTTGGTGAGATCTAAATAGATCTCTCACTCACTCTGATAACTCAGCACCTCGCGGTTCACTTCTACTTTTAGATCTCCACATTCTACCTGTTCCAACCAATGGCGTTCGCTGACACGTGACATTAGCCAATCAGAGATCGCCACGTAGCAATGTTGCATCACTTCCCCTCTTTTCCTTCTGTAGCATGTCCAATCCAAGTTTTTAAAAAAAAAAACAAAAAGGAAAAATGATATTTTTTATATGGGAATTCTTTATTGTACTTTTCCAATTTTCGTATCGTATTTGTTCAAATGGGGACTAAGTGGAGCATTTGAATGGGCTTTGCTTCAGGCCCGTGGGCCCTTTCCAGGCCTAAGTTTTTCAGCTCTAACTTCAAATGCAATTGTGCACCAACACAATTAGAGGAACAGATTGTGGGGCATGTAAAAAATAGACCATCTCAATTAGATTTTTTTTTAACAAATGCGATCTCTTCTCATTAAATATTATTAAATTATATTTAATAACAAATGATTCGGTAAGATCTGGAAAGTTAAAATGATGAGAAAACTATATGATAAGAAATATAAAGGAAAGGGTGCCATTTAGCCTGGGCACGGTAATTTCTCGCTCACAATGAGCTTGTCCGGTTCAGACCAGGTTTAGTACCTTTTGAGCGTATTTGTTTTCACCCACAAACTAATTCACAATTACGTGTATGCCCCCAATATAAATTAACAATGGACAGCCAATTGAACCCATTTTTACTTATTGAATAGCCAAATCAAATTTCTTTTGATTTATAGTATAATTTTTTATGGGTTTTACTAATAAGTATCTTTAAGGTATTTGATAAAAAATACTCAAAATAGTATAAATTAATTGAAAAACAAAAAAAGTTAAGAAAAAATTAATGTGAATGACTGGTAAGGAGGCTTATTTAAGAAAACAAACTAATTACAAATAAAATTATTAAGAAATATCAAATTAGAATTTATTTAGGAAAAATGACCAAAAACATTGTTAGCAATGACAATAATTTTTTTTTGTGACAACTGAAAAATCATCACCAAAAATGATGATATATTTGTGACTACTTCTTTTATTTGTCACTAAGGGTCCATTTGGATGTTGGAATTGGAATTGTAATATAGGATTTTAAATTCAATTCCAATTTTGATGTATAATCTTAAATTATATGTTTTGATACGCTAAAGATTTTGATATTGAATTGTAATTCTAAACTTAATTTAAACTTTTTAATTTGAATTTGTGATTCAAAATATTAATTTGATGAAAGTATTAAATAATTATTTTTGTATTATAATAATAATTTTATTATTTTTTAAAAATAATTATTCATTTATAAAATGACCATTTTTGTACTATAATAATATTTTTTATTCTTATTATGAGAATACTTAGTATCCAATGTCAGCTACACAGTCGTTCAATCAATTTATTTTGTTTGAATGACCTTTCAAAGAGTAGATATGATAATCAATTATATTTGTTAATGTGTTGACATATGATTGGATGGCAGTGTAAAACTCTTTTACACGGTCAGTGTATTTTAATTAAATCCAATCATCATAACCATCACCATTATTAAAAATGGTTCATTTATAAAATAATTATTTTTGTATTAAATAATTTGTTAAAAAATAATCATTTATAAAATTTAAAATATATATATATATACACATTGCATTATAATAATCTATAAATATATTAAATTTCAATAAATATGATTACAAACAAATAAATGAGAAAGAAAAATAGTCATATAAAATTTAATGAGTAGAGCAAAATTTAATAAGTTTGGAATTGATAATTATTAGCATATGAGCTAAGAATTGAGAGGAGTTCATCTTATTTATTTTTCAATTCCATGGAATTGGTTCGTGAAATTATAATTAATTCCATATGTTAAGCCAAATACAAAAATTGGAATTGAGAGGTCCAATTTCAATTCCAAATTCCAATTTCATGCTCAATTCTAGGCACCAAAAGCACACTAAATTAAATATAAACTTGTCACAACAGATTTACCTTACAGTGACAACTCATAAAAGTTGCAGCAATAAATCCTAACTTATAGTGATAGCTCATAAAATTGGTCACAATAGACCTAGCTTATAGTGACAAATCATAAACTTGTCACAATAAACTCATGTTATGGTGACAACTTCCAAAAGTCATCACAATTGATTTAAACTTTTAGTGACAACTTATAAAATTTGTCACATTAAACTTAATTATAGTGGCAACTCATACAGTTGTCACAATACACTCACCCTATGGTGACAACTCACAAGTTGTCACAATAGATGTAACATTTAGTGACATCTCATAAAAAATATCACTATTGACTTAACTAATAGTGACAACTCATAATCTTGTCACAATAAATTTACCTTATAGTGATAATTCTAAAAATCATCATAGTAGAATAATATATAGTTACAATCCAAAAAAGTTGTCACAATAGATATGTCAATGTCACTTGTCACCGTCACATGTCACCACACGTCGCAACTTTACTTTTGTTTTAATTTTTCTTTTAAAAAATCTAAAATCTCCATCAATTGTGCCAATTTCAAAACTCCAAACCACACACGCACGCACGCACACACACATATATATATATAAATTTAACCCATAACGTTGCTAATTGTGTTTTTGGATACCGTATAAAAACAAAAATTCATAAATGTGAATTTTCAAGCATTGCCTAAAACCATGTACTTCTAGGAAATTTTGTTTTTATACGGTATTCAAAAACACAATTAACAATGTTATGAGTTGAAGTTTTTTTTTTATTTGTATGGTTTGGAGTTCAAATTGTCGTAGGGGATGGAGATTTTAGATTTTTCAAAAAAAGAAAAGAAAAGAAAAGTTGCGATGTGCGACAGGTAACATGTGATAGAGACAAGTAACACTAAGAAGTACTAAAATCGCCATTAGCAGTGGCAATTTTATCATTTGTCAGCGTCACGTCACTTATCACTGTCATCAATTAGCGATTTTAACACTTATCAACATCATGTCACTTGTCGCCAACATTAGTTCACAACTTTTTGTGTGCGTTTTTTTTTTAAAAAAAAAACCTGGAATGGCGATTGGGAGTGATAATTTCAAGACCAAAACCATACAATTGCAAAAAAAAAAAAAAAGTAGAAAGAAATTGGGTTCGTGTTATTGTAGCCTCTGCACATTTAATAATAGAAGTGCTCCCTTGGTAACCAACCCTGCCAAACGTGCTTAAACTTGTGGCGCAACTCAAAAATTTATATTTTCCCACTAAAACTTTTGATTTTCCCACCGAAAACCCATTTCTTTCCTCACGCACAGTTCTCGTCTTCGCCATATCTACCCCAAACAAAGCTCGTTGGCTCTGCTCTGCACCAGACCCGAAGCCACACCATCGTCCACCCACTTGCCGTTGCGACCCACTCGGTTTTGTCCAGATTCGATCACCGTCAGCCGCAACATCACCCCTCACTGCGCGAACGACTCCGCTATAACCGCCTAAACCATTGGTGAGCCATCATCGACAGCTACTGCTCACAACCAAGTGCTTGCATGGACTTGTCGTTCTAAAGTATATTTAAAATTAGTTAAATAAATATTAATTATTTATTTATTAAGTTAAAATGTTATTGACTGTTTGTATTGCAGCAACTTTAGTTTTGAAGTTTGAAGCATTACATAACTTCATGATAAATTGCAATATTTTGTGGAAAGACATGACTTGTCTTTTAAGATATATGACTTATGAAGCAATAGTCACCATGTCTCTTGAGTTAAGATACAATTGTTCACTTGCATCCTCTCATCAAGTTTAAATATTCCCCATTGTCAAACACTTTTTTTGAACTTTACTTGGTGTATTGTGGAGGGTTTGAGAGTTAAATTTTTTTTTTTTGTTATTCAGAATTTTCTCTAAGTTCAAAAAGAGAGTAATTAAGTAAATCTCTTGTTATTGCTAAACAAAGAGATTTGAGTTTTATTGTATCTTAAGAGAGTATTGTCATCAACTCTTAGCAACTATGTGTGGGGCGGAGAATATCTCTCTAAAGACAGTGATTCTATCGTGCTTTGAAACCACAACATTCAAGTTCTTGGTTATCTTCTACATCATTTTTTCTAACAATTTTAGAGAGATATTTGAAGATGACTCAAGTTCAGTTAGTATATTTTGCTTTCTAGGACATATGAGCCAAGAGTTTGTCAAAAGAAGAAGTCAAGCAAGGAAAAGGAATAAACAATGAGTTCTTTTTCATCTACTTTTAATTATCTATGGATCAATGTTAATAACTCTATCTATTTTTATTTGTGAGAATTATGAATTTCGAGATCCTATGCATGTATTAAGAACAATAGAAAACTGAATTGCATGTGGTATTAGAGTTTTGTTGTGAAATATGTGATTCTCCATAAATGATGATTGTTTTCCTAATTTATGTGATGAATCCTATATCGAAAAAATTTAGATAAGATTGTGAACGTGTTGTTTCACACAGAGGCAGTTCCTCATCATGATGTGAAGCATGACATAAAATCATTTTAATGGTATTCATCTTATATGCAACTCTATATATAGATATGAGTGAACATGCAGTAAAAGTCTTTTACTTGACTAATTAAAAGTTGTGCTTAATTAGTATTTGCAGATAATTCAAAGTACATATATTTATTGTATGGGTATTTAAATTTGTAGTTCAGATGGCTTTGGTTTTATTATTTGAGAAGAAATCTGAAAAGCAAAGGTTAATGAAATCAAACGAAGTGCATTTTCTTCTTCTTGGAAAAAACAGTTCCAAGCGAATCCTTGAAGTCTTATCATCAAAGCCCTTTTTACTCAAAACTCTATCAAGGATCTTAAATGCAATCTTAGAAAAGACTAAAGCTATGTAAAGCATATCATTTCACTGGGAGGCATTTTAGGTTTGTCTTTTAATTTGTAAAGATAATCTCCAAGCAAATGGTTTAAAAACATACATGATTATCAAGATTTATGTGATCCAAAATATTATGAATATACGTTGATTATGTTTATTTGCATAGCCTATTTGAAGCATTTGAAATGCTCAAGAGATATAAAATGGAAGTAGAAAACACACATGCTAAGAAAACAAAAGCTTTCTTACTGATAAAGGCAGAGAATATTTTCGAGTAAATTTGATAATTCTTTGTGAATTACATGAAATTGTGCTTGAATTTTCTATTGCAAATACACTGCAATAAAATGGTTTAACAGAGAGAAGGAACCGTACCTTAGTGGATATGGTTATTTCAACATTGCTAAGTGCTAATTTATCTCACAATTTAAGGCTGAGGCATTATTGGTAGCATGGGGTACCATCAAGAAAAGGAAAGGTTTCTCCATATGAAATATAGAAAGGAAGAAAACCTAACTCAAATTAATTTAAAATGTGGGGTTTTTAACCTTTTATCGAGTTTTGGATAAGGCATAGGGTATACAATATTTGATTTAGGGTATAGGAATTTCATTATAACAAAATATTTGATAAAAAGAAAATTAGGGTTTAGACTATAGGGTTTAGGTTCTAGGAGTATAGGGTATAGGGTTTTTATTATAACAAAATATTTGATAAAAAATAAAATTAGGGTATAGGGTATATGGTGTAGGGTATAGGGTTTAGGGTTTAGGGTTTTTTTATAAAAAAATAAGATATAGAGTATGTGATTTACAGTAAAAGGATTTAGGGTAAGGGGTTTGCAAAATAGGGTTTAGGGTCAAAGATTTTTAGTATAACAAAATATTTGATAAAAAATAAAATTAGGTATAGTGTATATGGTTTAGAGTAGAGGGTTTAGTGTTTAATGTATAGGGGATATGGTTTAGGGTTTTAAGGGTATAGTGTATAGCATATAGGGTTTTTATGATAAAAAATATATTTGATAAAAAATAAAAATAGGTCATAAGGTATATTGTATAGGGTTTAGGGTTTTTATTATCATACAATATTTGATAAATAATAAAATAAGGTATAGGGTATAAGATTCAATATTTATAGTATAGGGATAGGGTTTTTACTATAACAAAATATTTGATAAAAATAAAATTAGGGTATAGGGTTTTGGGGTATAGGATTTTTATTATAACAAAATATTTGATAAAAAATAAAATTAGGGTATATGGTATATGGTATAGGGTTTAGGGTATAGGGTATAGGGTATAGGGTTTTTATTATAGTAAAATAGTTGATGAAAAACAAAATTAGGGTATAAGGTATGTGGTATAGGGTTTATGATTTATGGTATAGGGTATGGTATTTTTATTATAACAAAATATTTGGTAAAAATAAAATTAAGGTATAGGGTTTTGGGGGTGTAGAGTATAGTGCTTTTATTATAACAAAATATTTGGTAAAAAATAAAATTAGGCTATAAGTTTTAGGATTTATGGTATAAGGTATAGGGTTTTTATTATAACAAAATATTTGATAAAATATAATTAGGGTATAGGGTTTTTGGGGTATAGGGTATAGGGTTTTTGTTATAACAAAATATTTGATAAAAATAAAATTAGGGTATATGGTATAGGGTTTAGGGTTGAGGGTATATGGTATAGGGTTTTCATTATAAGAAAATATATGATCAAAAATAAAATTAGGGTATAGGGAATAAGGTATAAGGTTTAGAGTTTAAGGTATAAGATTCATGGGGTTAAGGTTTTATTATAACAAAATATTTGATAAAAAAATAAAATTAGGATAGAGGGTATACAATATAAAGTTTTTATTATAAAATAACATTTGATAAAAATAAAATTAGGTTTACTTTATACGGTTTGGGTTTAGGGTTTAGGGTATATGATTTTTATTATAACAAAATATTTGACAAAAATAAAATTAAGGCATACGATTTAGAATTTATGGTATAAGGCATAGGGTTTTCATTATAACAAAATATTTGATAAAAATAAAATTAGGGTATAGGGTTTTGGGGTATAAGGTATAGGATTTTTTAACAAAATATTTAGTAAAAAATAAAATTAGGATAAAGGGTATGTCGTATAGGGTATAGGGTTTTCATTATAAGAAAACATTTGATAAAAAATAAAAGTAGGGTATAAGATTTAGAGTTTAGGGTATATGGTTTAGAGTACAAGGTTTAGGGATTAGGGTTTTTATTATAACAAAATATTTAATTAAAAATAAAATTAGACTAGAGGATATAGGGTGTACAATATAGGGTTTTTATTATAAATGAATATTTCATAAAAATAAAATTAGGGTTTAGGTTATAATGTTTGTTATTTAGAGTTTAAGGTATAGGATTTTTATCATAACAAAATAATTGATAAAAAAATAAAATTAGGGTATTGGGTATAAGGTATAGGGTTTAGGGTTTTTATTATAACGAAATATTTGATAAAATAAATTACGGTATATGGTATATGGTATAAGGTGTAGGATATAAATTTTTTATTATAACAAAATATTTGATAAAAAAATCAATTTATATTAAGAAATTTAATCAATATTAATTATTTAAAATTTGGGATATTTAATCAATATTAATTTAGGATACTTATTAACACTTTTATAATTTAATCAATTTGTACTGTTAAGAAATATTAATTTATATTAATTATTTAAAATTAAATTCAATATGATATTAAAATATTTATGTATTAGATTCTTTTAAAAAATTTACTATTTTTATTTATTAGTAATTTAATATTTATTAAGATATTGTAGTATTAATTAATTGTGTTATTACCCAATACTTATTTTTTTATGTTAAATATAAATTATTTAAAATAGACGTTTACTTATTACTACGTTTATAATTTAATCAATTTCTACTATTTGAAAATAATAATTTGTATTAATTTTTTAAAGTTAAATCTTATATAATATGAAAATATTTATCTATTAGATGTCATTAATTATTTTAAAAAAATTATTATATCTAATTATCTGTAATTTAATATTTAATAAGATATTTTATTAATTAGTCAAATTTTTTAATATCGATTCCTTAATTTTTATATTTATATAAAATAGATATTTTTTAACTAATAGAATTTTATCAATTATTTAGTTATCTTAGTGGATTATTTATTTTATATATTAAATTTCTTTTTTGTGGGTTTTTTATTTTATTAATTCTTTAATAAATATTATGTAGTATATCATTTATTATTATTTAATAAAATAATATAAAATACGTTAAAAATCAATAAGATCTAGTCATGCTTTTCTAGTTGGAAATTAGTTATCATTTTAATGTGTTAGGGGATCTTGATGGAGTAACAATTTTTCTCACCAATGACCTTCTATTTTACCAATAAAGATTACTTAGATAGCCTATGATCTTCTATTTTACACTAAAAATGACTTATTAGATTAATGATCATTTTTCATAGGTTATAACCATGTCATTTTCGTGAAAAACAATTTTCATTAATATGCATTTGAAGGCTATAATATTGAATTTTCACTTTTCACTCAATAGATATTTTTGCTAAAATAAAATTCCTGAAGCCTATGACCTTCTATTTTACACTAAAAACTACTTCTTAGATTAATGATCATCTTTCATAGGCTATAACCATGTCTTTTTTTGTAAAAAACAAAGTTTATCATTAATATGCATTTTTTGCATGCTATGCCTTGGATTTTTACTCAATTTTTTCTACTAAAATGCAATTTGTGAAGCCTATGACCTTCTAGTTTGCTCTAAAAATGACTTATTATATTAATGATCATCTTTCATAGGCTATAATCATGTCTTTTTCATGAAAAACGAAGTTTATCGTTAATATACATTTTTTAAAGGCATATCCTTGGATATTCACTCAAAAATGATTTTTGACAAATTGCGATTTTCGTAGCCTATGATCTTCTATGTTACACTCAAAACAACTTCTTAGATTAATGGTCATCTTTCATAGGCTATTGCCATGTCTTTTTCTTGACAAATAAAGTTTATCGTTAATATGCATTTTTCCAATTCTATAGTTTTAGATTTTCACTCAAAATGTTTTTTGCTAAAATGAAGATTTTGTAGCCTATATATGACATTCTATTTTACACTAAAAATGGCTTCTTAAATTAATTGTCGTCTTTCATTGGCTATAGTCATGTCTTTTTCGTAAAAAACAAAGTTTATCGTTAATATGCATTTTTCGTATCCTTGGATTTTCACACAAAAATGATTTTCGTAAATTGCGATTTTCGTAGCCTATAACCTTCTATTTTACACTAAAAACAACTTGTTAGATTAATGGTTATCTTTCACAGGCTATAATCATGTCTTTTTCGTGATAAACAAAGTTTATCGTTGATATGCATTTTTCGAAGGTTATGCTTTGGATTTTCACTAAAACAACGACGGTAAATTACAATTTCCGTTGCTAATGACCTTGTAATTTTCACTAAAAATGACTTCTTAGATTAATTGTCATTTTTCATATGCCATGACCCTATCTTTTTCGTGAAAAATAAGGTTTATCGATAATATGTATTTTTCATAAGCTATCTTAGATTTTCACTCAAAAATGACTTTCGTAAATTGCAATTTCTGTAGTCAATGACCTTCTAATTTTTACTAAAAATGACTTCTTAGATTAGTTATCATTTTTTATAGATTATGACTATGTATTTTTTGTGAAAGACAAAGTTTATCGGCATTATAATTTTTTTTTAAGGCTCATGAACTTTTTTATTGCATTTTATATCATGTTTATATGTTACTCTATCAGAGGTGTTTCATCAATTAATTAATATGTTGTCGTTATACCTTTTAATACTCGACTTTGGTTCTCCTTTTTTTACCATAGAAATTGCAATCACAGTGTTGTTTTACCAATAATGATTTCATCACAAGTACGTATTCACATTTTAGTTCCATTTCTTTAGGTATTTCGTTGAGCTTATTCCATGTTTTACAATTTGGTATAGTAATAGTTGGAACAGTAAACTAAACCCCGCAGGGCGCGGGTCAATAATCTAGTTTTTCGTAAAATTTGACTATCAAAGACTGAAACAAAAAATGATATAAGGTTGCTTTACAATATTCAACTTACTTTGATTCTATCACTCTACCGTATTTTCAGCTGACGCATGCTAATGTTGTCCACACTAAAACGCAATATCATTGGCTGTAGAGTAGGGACTCGTCATGGGCCTGTATTTTCCATCCCCATGCAAAATGGAACCTAAAGGAACACGGTTTAAGTCTGTGAACAAACTTCGGTTGAAGTTTGGTACTTGTGGGAAGTTTTGATTAGGCCTGTGATTTTAGCTGAGCATTGGAAAAAAAGGGTCATGATACTTATGTTGAAAAATAAGCACTTGAGTGATTTGGGATGTGTAATGGAATGATAAGCAATTTATGGTCCTGTTTAAATTGATTTAAAAAATACTTATTTTAATTGCATTTTTAAATATAACTTTTTTTTAAAAAAAATGTTTATTTACATTTGGGGGGTGATTTCACACCTTTTTTTATTTTTATTTTTTTTAGTAGTGTAGCATTCTAAACTTTTTAAAAAGTGACATTTTATTTTATCTTAAAAAAATGTTTTTTAAAATTTTATTTTAACAATTATTATTAAAAAAAAGAGTACTTTTTTATAAGCTAATCAAGCGTAACATTAGAGAAAAATAATATCTGCTATTCACAGGTACATTGTGTTGGAAACTCTGCAGGATGAAGAGCAACAAAAACGTGGACGGCAGGATTCGAACCTGCGCGGGCAGAGCCCACATGATTTCTAGTCATGCCCGATAACCACTCCGGCACGTCCACATGGTTGTGCTTCTGTGGAGCTACATTTTAACTAACCTGTAAAATATGTAGGGAAACCTTTTTTTTCAATGAATATATAATAATTGACTTATACATCCTAATTATGTTCAATTAGTGAACCTTAACAAACACTTCATTCATGCATGTAAAGTACTAGATTACAACAAATAAAATGGGGATGATGATAATAAGTGAGATGCTCGCAGAGAAAAAAAAAGTGGTAAAAATGAAAGGAAATATAAAGATAATGAGTCTTCTTTTTTCCATGACTCATATTATTATGAAGGTTACATTTTAAAATACATTTTCAATTAAATAGGTTAGACCATAAGAAATTAAAAAACAAAAAAAAAAGAAGTCTATTAAGTCAAATACACTGACCTATTTACATTTATTATTTTTACTATTTTTTATATTATTATTATTGTTTTCATTATTATAAAAAAAAGGTTAAAAAATTCAGCTAAAAAAGTTTAAATCTTTTCTTATTCTTGAATAAAATAAAATTCTATTATATTCTTATATTTGACCTAATCAAATTCTAGATCACTTTTTTGCTTCTCTTTCACTCCTACAGAAATCATATATCATATATAATATATGAAATTTGATGAAGTTTTGACTGATGTGTCAAATTGTGGTAATTTTAATTTTTTTTTCAAATCAATAATTTGGTTTCGTTCTGTCCTGTATTGTTATTCCTGTGTCATGGTGAGGTTAAGATGATAACTTTCCATTAATGATTATTATATTCTTTTTTCTTCCCTTTTTTTTTATTATTTCCTTTCCTCTATTCTTTCTTATTCTTTCCATTTTTTCGTTCTCTTTCCTATTTCATTTGTTTTTCTTCCGCTCTTATTTCCTTCACTTAACATTTTAATTTCTGATATAGATATATATATATATATATATATATATATATTTGCAGGTTGGCTGGTGGAAATTGGAAAGATGGTGGAAATCAGAAGGCCTCATAATCGCGGTTTTGCCATTTCAAAATTTTTTATCTGTGGGGATGATGAAACAATGCAGATGAATTTCAGTATAAATTTCTTCCTTCACTTTGATTTCTAAGTATTCACCGGGGCGTGATTGTTGTTTGATTGCTCTCTTATTTTTCTCTGACTGGTTGGTTCAACTTCTGCTACTTAAATTTTGGGGTTAATTTTGTTGGAAAAAAATATTCTCTGATTATTATATTCTTTTTCTTTCCTTTTTTCACTCCCTTTCCTATTTCATTCGTTTTTCTTCCTCTCTTATTTCCTTCACTTAACATTTTAATTTCGGATAAAAAAATTGCAAGTTAGCTAGTGGAAATCAGAAGGCTGGTGCAAATAGGAATGCTTCAAAATCACGGTTTTGCCATTTCAAAAATCTTTATTTATGGGGGTGACGAAACAATGTAGATGAATCATATCGTATCATAGATATAACTATGACTATAAATTTGGTCAACAAACAGTTACAAATTGTTGATGTGTCTTTTTCTTGGAATTTTGAGTTTTGAATTTCTTTTAATTGTTACTTTCTCCCCAAGCCACGGTATTAAGGCACTTTATTATCAAGCCATCAAGTCCTGAATGTGTGTGTGTGTGTTTGTCAAATGCTGCATGGTGGTTTTGGGAAGAATGGTTGAAATGAGAATGAAGGTGGAGGTGATGGCTTAATTGGTAAGCCACAAGTCCCCAGTCATACATAATATATCATATCATATAATATATAATATGATATTTGATGAACTTTTGGCTGATGTGTCAAATTGTGGTAATATAATTTTTTTTTAAAAATCAGTTATTTGGTTTGTTTTGTTTTGGATTGTTATTCCTTTGTCATGGTGAGGTTAAGATGGTAACTTTCCATCATTCATTATTATAATATTTTTTCTTTCCTTTCCTTTATTCATTCTTATTTTTATTTTTTCTTTTTCTTTTTTTCATTCCCTTTGTTAGAGATGAAGCAAATACGGCAGCAACTGGAGCAGCAGGAAACGCATAAGCTTGAGAAGCTTGAGTGCCAAGCAACTGACTTGACAGCTAAGGAGTTAGTTAAGGCTGTTAGTAGTTAGTTTCAGTTTGTACATTAGCTAACTTACTCACCAAGTAATGTAACTCCTCTGTACATGTATATATATCAGCATTGCCATAAGCAATGGTCATCTTTTGATCATTTTCTCACAAATTCAGTTTCAATTCCTTGTTCACTGCTATACTTTTTGAATGGTATCAGAGCTTTTCTTTGCTTCCGCCATAACCATAGCTTCGCACCTTCAATCATGAATGCTTCAAGGCTTCAAACTTGATATTCAAGATTGAATTACCTTTAGAGGCTTCAAGCGATTTGAAGGAGTTTCACCGAATCCTTGGTGAATCTATGAGCATTTTTCTCAAATTTTCATCTTAAGGATTCATAGAAACTAGCGAATTCTTGATCTGTCATTCATTCAATTCTTCTATCATCATTCTTAATTCATCAATCTTGAACAATTGGTCATCAATTTTTCTCATAATCTGAATACTCTTTGATCTGATCACTGATCCCAACCTGAAGCAATGGAGGAACATGATCATCACGAGTTTGAGTCTGGAAACGGTTTCGGTCAAGAAAATGCAGTTCTCAATAATCAAGGATTTGCTACAAGAAATCAGAATAATCAGGTGCAGCAAGTGTATAACCTCCATTTCCCTTCATTTTCTTACTCTCTTTCTTCTTTCACTCAATATTTTAATTTCCAAAATTCATTTTTTTAAGGTTGGCTGGAGGATTTGGCAGAATGGTGGAAAACGGAAGCTGGTGGAAATAGGAAGTCAGGATATATTTTTTCTTTTCTTTCTTTTGTTTCTTTTATTCTTTCTCCTTTTTTCATTCTTATTCTTTCCTTCTTTTTTTTTAACTCCCTTTCCCATTTTCCTTCGTTTTCTTACTCTCTTTTTTCTTTCACCAAATTTTTTAATTTCTGAAATTCTTTTGGCAACAGGTTGGCCAGAGGATTTGGCAGGATGGTGGAAATAGGAAGCTAGGGTAATCACGGTTTTGCCATTGGAGAAATGTTTATCTGTGGGCTTTATATGAAACAATGCAGGTGAATTTAGTATAAATTGCTTGCTTTCCTGATTTCAGTTTCTGAATTTTCCTCAGGGCGATTCTAGGTATTGTTTTCTGATTGTTCTTTGATTGTCGTCTGATTGGTTTGTTCTATTTGTGGCATTTGTTGCTTAAATTTTAGGGTTAATTTTATTGTACTTAAAATTTTTTTTGGCTATTTTTTTTCTATTCTCTTTGTGTTAGGATTTGTTAACGTGATGCATTCTTTGCATGAAAGGAGTTGAATTGATCAAATTGGTGAGGGTGAGGGTGCTAGAGAAGATGCTGATCTTAAGTTGCCTCATCTTTGGTATGACGATTCTAATGACCAACTGTTTGATTTTATAGATTATTCTGAATTGGGTAATTTGGAAATCGGGTCATTGGCGGCTTGCGACATGACAATTGATGTTTGTTGATGATTTTAGTTTTAATGATTTTGTGTTTATAGATCCAGTTATGTTTGGCATGGTTTTGGTCAAGAAGATGGATCTAATTTGGAGTTGGATGTACATGTGTCCTATGATGGTTGCATTGAAAATGGCGGTGTTAATTCTGTTTTGGAATCAACAAGTTGCTATGATGTTGCAATTCAGCTTTGGTATCGCAATATTTATACCTGTCACCGATTTATCACTCGCTATTAGGCTACAAGCACGAAACTGGTATTTGTTTGTAATTTTGTTTGATAGGTGATTTTGTAGTTATTCAGTCTATGATAATGAAATTTTTTTGTTTTGTATTTTTTAGTTACTTCTTGTGGAAGTTTGTGGAGGTGGTGTCGCCCTTCCGATTGGAGAAGGTGATGGTCGTGAATGTTGTTGGTGCAGTTTATGAAGTTGGGTTGCACTGGAGTAATAGAAGGCTGGGGTACTTGATGCGAGGTTGGTGAAATTTTTGTAAGGAAAATGAAGCTACTGCTGGCAGATTATTACAGCTGCATGTGCACACCGAATATTCAAGAGTGATTAGTGTTATGGACTGGACCATAAAGGCCCATCCGACACACCTCCAAGAGCAAGACCCGACACTCCGCGGACCGGCCCAACTCAGGATAGCCATCCGAGAGCCCTCAAACGGTCCCGAGATCCTCTCCTCCCACCTGCTCGGGATAAGCCACCCCGAGATCCTCTCCTCCTACCTACTCGGACTCAGCGGTTCCGAGACCCTCGACCATGCCGCTACACGCGGACCCGCGATACCTCCCCATTGCTGCCACACGCGGAGAAATCTCAACAACCCCCCTTATATATAATAGTCCATGCCTTAGGTATGAGATGATCCAATTATCACTCACTAAACTCCCTTTTAAACCTTTGCTTCTTGAGCGTTGGAGTTTGCAAGTACCCACCGCAATGCGAGTCCAGAGACCTTCCCCGAGACCTCGAAGCTCCAGGATCCAGAAAGTGGACCGAGGTGCATACTTCGAAACACTGGCGCCGTCTGTGGGGACTTTTCATGGCATCCCACCTTTCCTTTGGAACCTGAAGCATTCACCAACACCATGCTTCTAAAGAACACCAGGAAGACATACCGAGTGGTCAATTCCAGGGACACTTGAGGATCTGCACCCGCAGACTCCCCGATGGTTCCATCCCAAGTACCACAGGCATCACAAGCATCACCTGTGCTGACCACACCACCAATCCCTCCCATGCCATCTCCTTCGTGCAGCCCACCACAGGAGCAATCTGCCTTAAATGACCTACCTCCTCCACCGGCCCTGGCTGACGTAGTCAGAACCCAAGCTGAAAAAATTGCCCGTTAGAAGAGGCCCTGAACCAACTGGCAAGAATGGACGAGGAGCAGAGACAGAAAGAGCTCCGCGAAGCCGCGGAGAAGGCAAAGAAGCGCGGAAACCCCGACTCGCAACGCCACTTTGACGGTCTTAACCGCAATGATGGCCGGAGCCAAGAGATCCATGATAGAGAAGAAGAATCTGTCTACCGAGAAAGATCCGTGGAAGCAATCCCAACAACGGAAAGAATCCGCGTCATCCAGAGGAGAGCCAGAGGAAGGGATAACCATCCCTTCACAGAAGAGATTCTCACCGCCATTCCCACTAAGGGTTTCGGCCACCGACCGACATGGAAGCTTACGACGGCACCTCAGACCCCAGCACCACCTAGATGCCTTCGGACATCGGATGGTCCTGGACAGAGTCTCCGATGCCATACAATGAAAATCCTTTCATGTAACCCTCAGGAAGGGTGCTCTGATGTGGTTCAACGCGTTACCACCGAAGTGCATCTAGTGCTTCGACGACCTTGCTGAACAATTCCTCGCCAACTTCACCACAAGAAGGACAAAACCCAAAACGGCAGTGAGCCTATTGGGCGTGGTTTAGAAAGGGGAAGAATCCCTTTGAAAATACCTCGACCGCTTCTACGAGGAGTGTGCTCATGTAGAAGACTTGTAACTGCAGGCAGTACTCATGGGGCTCACCAATGGCCTCAAGAAGGGCAACCCCTTTGCCAAGAACCTGTCCAAGCAACCTCCGCGGAACCTGATTGAGATTCAGGAGCGCGCGGAGGAATACATCTACCAGGAGGAGGGAATGCAAGCCATCAAAGGCAACCCGCCTCGAGATGGATCGCGAGAGGCAGGAGACCAGAGAAGAAAGTTCGCTCAGCCGCCCCGCGGAGACCGAACCCGGAGTGACCAACCGCGGATGCCGAAGGAAGGGCGCTATACCAATTACGCTCCTCTGAACGTGTCCCTGATCCTGCTATACAGAGAATTTGGAAATTATTTGGTTTCACTATTCGTTGTTTGGGAATTGTTGCGGCTCTTCTACTACAAATGAAATATTTTTTTTTATTTATGCAATTTGCTGAACACAATTAATCAACCATTTATGTAAATATCTACTGATTTTATAACTCTAAGTTTTGTTTGAATTGAAACAAAAAAAGTTTATCAATCCGTTAGTGGTATGCATTTTTTTAGCAACACAAACCTATGGCCTCTCTTTGTTGCATGGTTTCGACTTTTTTTTCACGTTTTTGGTTGCATTTTTTGGTTAGACTATACTGTGTTTTTGTTTCTTATTTAATTTATTTTTTCATTTAATTTTTTAAAAAAGGATGTGTGGCATTTAACGAGGTATTTTTATTACGTTATGTAAGTATTTTTTTTTCCTAATCTTTGTTTGCTTTGGCTGTGTTGGGTGCATGGCGAATTTTATATTCACCTATTTCTATTTTAAATAGGTAATGATTGTATAATTTTAATATTTTTAGCATTCCAATCGACTTGAAAGAAAAATTGTTATTGGGTTAGGGTTATAGAATTTTTGCAACTGACTTAGCGGTCTTTGTTTGCTTTTGCTGTGTTTGGATGCCTGGTGAATCCTGTGTTAATCTATTTCTATTATAAATAAGTAATGATTTTATAATTTTAATTTTTGTTGCATTTGAA
Organism: Nissolia schottii; assembly: GCA_003254905.1. NCBI lineage: Eukaryota > Viridiplantae > Streptophyta > Magnoliopsida > Fabales > Fabaceae > Nissolia > Nissolia schottii. The sequence goes on from QANU01064822.1 coordinate 132,148, forward strand.
TTGAATTGAAAAAAAAATTATGATTGAGTTAGTGGTATACAATTTCTACAATTGACTTAGTAGTGTAATGCTTTGCGAATTTTTTTTTCTATCTTTATTTTTTTTATTTTTTATTTATATGGGGATGCTCTGTTTCCATATTTTTTTTATTTCGTCAACGAAATTAATCATTTGCATAAACATTTTAATCATACAAAAAAATGATTTTCATGGAAATATGGGTGTGTTTGGGTCAGCCCTTTATTTATTATCCCATAGAGTTGGTCCATCTTTTAATGCTAGGGCCCATAATGACTAAAAAAAATAGCCTAATGTACAAATATGATCTCAATGCTTTTTGGGGTTCTTTTTCTTTTTTTTTT
>QANU01064822.1:133038-191846 GCA_003254905.1 Nissolia schottii
TATATATATATATTTCTAAATTTGTATTTTTTTAATTAGGCTAGATTGCGTTTAGGGTTTCTTATTTAATTTAATTTTGAGTTCGAGTTAGAAAAAGAAAGGTTGTGTTGAGTTAATATTTTATTATTTTTCTTAAAGGGTTGTCTCGTTGATAATGTTACATTTGTATATCTTAATTTATTCCCTTTTTGTTCTATTGTCTGGGGTACATGAAAAACTACACAATATTTTATTTCTTACAGAATGAAATGTGGATATTATTTTAAAGTTGCCTATATCTGAAACTGGTTATACATTTTCTCTTACAGTGAATTCAGCTATTGTGCGATTTGCAATAGATTGAGGAATGTACTTTTTAATATATGTCTGTATAAACTTTTTTCTTAGTTTTCATTGTTTGTTTCTACTGTTGTAGGTGCATGAAAAATTTTATAATGGTTCATTTTTCTTTTAAATAATTATTAATTTTGTTATTTTACTTTTTGTTACCTCTTAATAGAATTAAACAATATTTTTTTATTGAGTTAGTAATATTTTGCTATCAAGTTAGAAAAAGAAAGGTTGTGTCGAGTAAATATTTTATTCTTTTCTTTAAAGCGATGTCTCATTGATAATGTTACATTTGTATCTCTTAATTTATCAAAATAGACGGTTAGATGTGTGTTTTATGGTGAGTTTATACAATTTTTTTTTTAGTTCTCTTTTTCAGTTCTATTCTCTGGGATACATGTGAGATCTGCAATAGATTGGCGGATGTGATTTTTAAGGTATGTCTGTCTAAACTTATTTAGTTTTCATTGTTTATTTCTACTGTCTCAAGTACATGAAAAATTCTATAATGATTTATTTTTATTTTAAATAATTATTAATTTTGTTATTTTACTTTTTGTTACCTTTGAATAGAATTAAACAATATTTTTGATTGAGTTAGTAGTATTTTGCTATCATATTTAAGTGTACTTAATATTAAAATGTTAATTTATTTTCTTTCCTCTTATTGTCTTTGTCAATGATTTGTTTCCATATTTATGTCCAGTGTTATTATATATGTAGCATATCTTAGTAAGATATCATTGTACCTGGCATTATTATCTATTTTATTTGCTATTTGCATTAGCCCCCCTTTGCTAATCTATCCCAAATTCTTCAAGGATGTAATTACGCGATATTTAGATTTTATTCAAACTTTTTATCGTGTCGAGAAAAACAATTACTCACCATAGTTTTTATCCTTTTCTTTTATACGATCCAATTATGATTTTCACTATCCATGTTATTAAGGGAAAATATTTGATTGAATAATAAGTGATAAAATAATTTTCAAAGGTGATCAGGGGTTATTTACATTTGAGAAACTTAGGTAGTCATTAAAAAAAAATATAAACAAGTAATGAATACTTTTTTTTATTATAACATTCAATTCTCATTTGCACCATCCATATTATTAGAGACAAATATTTGATTGAATAATACCTGATAAACTAATTTCAGAATGTGATTAGGTGTTATTCAAATTTTAGAAACTTAGGTGTCATTCAAAGAACATTCATAAACAATTAGCTAATCATTTTTTTTATAAGATCCAATTCTGATTTTTGTTGTTCATGTTATTGCAGATAAATATTTAATGGAATAATAGTTGATAAAATAATTTAGGATTGTAAAGGTGATCAGGGTTTAGATAACTTTAAGAAACTTATGTGGTCATTTAAAAAAAATACATAAAGAATTAACTAATATTTATTTTCACAAAAATTAATTCTGGTTTCCACCATCTTATTAATTAGTTATTTGTTTATTGTATTCCTGTTTTGGGAAAGCATAATTCCATTTTCCACCATTGTCATTGTTCATTCAATTCGTTGTTCTTGTTATAGGAAGAAAAATATCTTATTTGAGAAAAAAGAATTTGTTAATTAAGATTGTTTTTTATTTAAAGTTCTCCACTTCAGTTTGTGGCGCACTTTCATCCCAAATTATTCCATCAATTCTTTAACAACAAATACATGTAGACTCACACACCCATTTTTTGTAGCCATGGTTTTGCAATGCTCTTGGTAGATGCATTGAAGGACTCATATATGGGACATATTATTACTTTTGGTTAATTCTCAATGGATTCTTCTCAATCACGGATTGTTGGTTGCTGCAGGGAAAAAAATAATGGATTGTTTTGTTTGTCTAAATTCTAGAATTTATTTTGATGTCAATTTATTTTCGTTAATTCTAATAGTGTAACACTATTTTATATTGAGTTCTGATTGATCGACGGGTGAGCAAGTTGATGAAGAGTGAGGGTGTACTATTTTTGACCAAGAGTTGTTGTCTTCGTGTGTTTTCAGAAATTCTGAAAACTATGTTGGGGAGTCTTCTGCTGATGGGCGAAGTAAAAAAAATAGTGGTTGAAGAAGATGACTTTAATTTAATGAATGTGAAGGTAGTATTTTACCAAACTTGAATCGTGAATTTTCAATAATTTATTTTCACTGTGTTATAGTGACGTTGTTTAGTAGTTTTTCATTTGTTTTGTCATCTTTGTCATGACCTATAGAAAAAAAAGGGCACACGTCTTACGCAAAATGTGTAGTGTCTCGCATGAGATGCTATTCACAGGGGGTTCATCTCGCACGAGATGAATTGTGTTTCGGGCGAGATGCGTGTTGGGCACGCTACAACGATGCAGGAATTAGTCCCACATTTGTGGTAACTATAGAAGGGGGTCTCCTCCCCCTATATATAAAAGCTTCCTATGAATGTTTAGACTGGCTAATTTGCTCAAGAACTTGAGAGGTCCCACTTTTGTGAGACATTTCGTCCATTTATTTTTATTTCTTTTTTCCCCTCATTTTCTGTTCGTGGGGAAGCAATGCCTCCACGTAGGATGTCAAGAGCTCACAGCTTAGTGCTCCTTAGCAGTCAACTATTTTTAGGTGAGTGACTTTCTTTATGGTCTATTTTAGACCATGTATTTATTTTAAAAGTTATTTATTTATTTTAGCATTATTTTATTTATGCATGTTTTATAAAATCCTAGGAGGTGAAATTTATTATTTTATTTATGCATTATGAAGTTAGTTATTATGTTATTTAATTAGTTATTTTCTCATGATTATTATTTAGAAACTCTATCTATGAAGTAGATATTTACGAAACTATTTTAGAAAATCATGAAACTATTTTAGAACAACATGAGACCACATATTTTACAGCATTAAATATATTCATGTTGTGTGTGTATGATTAGTATTAAGCGATATAGATATTTATATTATTTAGTTAAACCCTTAATAAAAGATCATGGTTAATAACCAACGGGGGTTCGTCCGAGTGGTAAGCGGCTTGGTATCTCTTAAGCAAGTCTCGGGTTTGAGACATTGTATACGCAGTTATCCCCGTTGGGAGACTCACCTACCATAGCCAGGTGCCCGACCCGGGTCGACCCAAATTAGTCAAGGCGAAGCCTTAGAACTGGGCAAGAGAGATTCTGGTGGGAGAAGACTTATGTTATGGAAAGATTCTGGCTAAGGACAAGATTGTGATGCTCGGTGTCATGTATCATGTAGATTAGGACTAACTATCATTAATCTATGGTCTCGTGCAGTGTATCCCTAACTGTCATGACCTAGGTACTTGGGTAGTGCGTTAAGAATAACTATCAGGAATCTATGGACTCGAGCAATGCATCCCCAACTGTCGTGGCCTAGATACTTAGGTAATGCATCTAGGATAATGCATCATAAAGCGAAACCGTAATGCTCAGAATGTCTATCTAGAGAACTCCTCACTTACGTATGTTCTTAAATGTTTTTAAGATTACTTTCATTATTATTATAAGAACATTTTCATGACTGTTATGTATGTATGTATTGCATTTGCATGCCATGGTTACGAACTATCCCATGTCGCTGTGGGGTTTGTCATTCACTGAGTAATGACTCACCCCCCATCAACCTTTTTTCAGATACTATTGACGAAGATACGTCGCTCGTTAAGTAGATCTCAGTAGTTTGAAATCGTGGTGGGCTTCATGTTATCGTGAAGTATTCTTTAGTTATTTCAGTCTTTAGGATAGTTTATATCCATGTCAGTCTATAGAGTGCTCTAGTGGACTACAAGGAGAGTGTAGTGTATTTTGAATTATATATATTTCGTATCTTGTAAATGATTTTTTTTAATTTATATTATATTATGATGTTTAGTTTTATTTAAAATGTTTCCTCTTTATTTATAAAGTTGAATGTTTTTTATGATTAGTACGTTAGGAGGCTTTCTTAAGGGACTTTTGCAGGATGATAGAGAGTTTGTTGATGCGATACTGGAGGTAAGTTCTTGGGCTTCTGCAACTTATCTCAAACGACTATTTACCATATTGCTTGCTTTAAGTAATATGATCAGTCCTGGTTATGTTTGGGAGGGGTGTTAGAAAGACCTGTCAGATGATGTAGTGTATAAAAAAAGGAAGAAGCTTCAATATGAAGGTAAATCTTTTGAGCAAAAGTGTGTGCATATTTCAAAAAATTTGTGTGCATTTTAGTTTGTTACTTGAGATGTGTGATCTAATTTTTCTTTTCCTTGCAATTAGATTTAACTCTGAATGCGGAGCAAATAAGAAATGTGACACTTGGCCACATCGAACAAATTCTTCAGTCTAATGGAAGATAGATAAAGGAATTCTCGAACATGCCTTGCATGTAACATCCCAGATTTTTCCATGGATAATTAGTGGGAATAAATAATCTGTTCAACCGATTAAAGGATAGGGGTACAAGAAGGCTTAAAACGCCCTGTGAGACCTACGAGACCTCGGCCAGGATAGGACTTCGGACCCCGTGAATTTTTCCCCGAACCTTTGGGCGACTTTCGGGCCCATCAGGAATTTTTTGGATACTGACGGTGCCCGTAGGACTTTATGAAAAGGAGATAAATCCCCGAATACCCTAACTGAACTCAAACTACTAATCAAGAAAATTGTAGATCACGGCAGCGCATCCGAAATATTTTTCGAGCAACCGTACGCGACGCACCGAGACTGCGAGCACTCCAACACGTTCGAGAAATGGGCGAATTCTGGAGAAAGTTCTCCCCGACCAACCATGGAGATTTGGAAACCCATACCCCCACCAACTACTCCTCTCACACCTCTCAAATCCACCATACCCCTTCCTTCATTTCCACACTCCACCTATTCCCCAAATTTTCATATTTCTCTTCAATCCTGAGCCCTTTATGCAGCCCCAATTGTCCCACTCCTCGTCATCCTCTTCCTTCTTTTCTTTCCAAAGAGAAACCAAGGGAAGCCAAGCCTCCATAGTAGCCCACCACCCTTGCTCAGCAAAGCTTGAAGGGCCTTTCTTCCATCTCCCATTTCCCCACCAAAGGCCACCATCATCAACCCCCTCATCATCGTCACCAACATCATCCTCATCATACTCCCAAGCATTTCTCTACCAACATCAAGCCATCCTCCAAGGTGGGGGTAAAACTAGCTCTAAATCACCTTAGGGTGATGTATGTAAGTTGCATGTGTGTTTTGGGGGAAGTAAATGGGTTGGTGCAAGGATGGGAAGCGAGAAACACCACCAGGACCTGTATCAGGTCTGTGGTCATTCAAATGAATTTCCTTGGATCATTTGAATGAACCACGAATGTTTCAAAAAATGAGTGTGCAAACCCCAGGTTATTCGAATGACCACCTTAGAGTCATTCGAATGATCCGTGAGGATTTGTGATTTTGAAGGTAATAGAGGCCAGTCATTTGAATGCCCTGGCCTTAGGTATTCAAATGACAACCTCCCTGTGAGTTTTAAAGAGAAAAGGCCAGAATCATTCGAATCACCTTCCATGGGGCATTCGAATGACCATCCTTTGCACTATCCCACGAGCCAGAACCTAGCGCCATTCGAATGACCCAAGGAGTGTTATTCGGATGGCCTAGGCTCCAGACTTAGATATGAATGCTTCTTTTATGTGAACAAATGTGCCATGTATGTATGAGTTATAGATATATGTTATCATGCATCATGAGGACTTGGTTGCCACTAGGATCGTAGGGTAACCCTAGATCACTAGAAATATAACACTTAATTTAAATAAAGATCATAATTGAATGTAGGGAAATGAGAATGTTTCTTAAGAAGGTTCCGGCTGACCATGTCTTGGTGTGCCTTAAGGAAAAGTACGTAGTTACGTAATAGGAATCCCCTCTCTTGGCAAGTCACACGTGACACGCCCCCGCCAGTTTCGCTAGGTAAACTGGTCCAAAGATTAAAAATGCAGGCATAGGCCTGAACGCGGGTTTCTACCAGGAAGTCAAGAAAGAAAGAAAAGAAAAGAACAGAAAAGAAAAGAAAGTCAAGGCCTCCGATAAGGAGCGTGCAAAGTTAAAATAAAGTTAAGGCCGCCGGTAAGGGGCGTGTGTTGAAAGCTTTTTACACTCGTCGTTCAATAATTTACCTTATTTACAGCTTTCAGATCCTCAAGGGATCCAATTGCAGTATAGTCGGGTATAGTCGTATCCACAGGGAGTTGCAAAAATACCGTTCTTAACTTTAGTTAATTAAATAATAGGGTGAAAGATTGGTAAATTGGTTGATAGTTTAAATAAGTAAATAAACAACGTAAAAATAAATAGGCAACAAATCAGAGGTAGATCCGGAAGCTTGTTGGGAATTGAATCCTATTATAGTTTCATGCATCCATAACTTAATACAACAGAATTATCATTTCATTGATTGCCCGCCACCAGTTCTTAACTTGTTCATCGCTTTCGCGTATGAAAAGATCGCCAGGCTCCTTTTGTTAAGCTGTCACTTTCGCACACAAACTTAACAAAGTACACCAGCGTTATTCTAGATGTTAAAATGACTAATCCTTCAATCCAGTTACGGCAACGAAGAATTAGATGAATTAATCTAGTTCCAACTTATGATGCTGCTCTCGCGTGCAATCAAACGATTTAGAATCATGCTTTAGGTAGCAAAGCTAAAACAAGCATTAAGCATAAAATCATTCAAGCAAATCATAGAAACTGATAGATTCATAAAGCAAAAGTTACATGGATATAATCATACTACAATAATCATCAAAATCCCAAAAACAAGAAGATTGGAAATCCATCTTACAAGAGAATCTCAGAGGCAAGGTTATGGGCGCTTACCATGACACATTCTCACGCTGTCATGACAACGACCGTTGTGCTTCCTCGATCTCCTGGCTCTTTCACCGGCCTCCTCTTTGTTGCTAAACTAACCTAAGCTTTGAAGTACAAAAGAAAATGTAAAAGAATGAAGTATGAGTGGAAGATGGGATGTTTTTAAATGAATGGCACGGCCTTCCTATTTATAGGCAAAATTTAAGGCCACCGCTGAGCGGTTAGGGCATACCGCTAAGCGATNCAGCTACAGGCTATCATAATAAATGCGGCGGCTGTTTTTGCAGGGCGGCGCCAGTCTGTTGGCGGCTGCAAGTGGCTCGGTGGACGATATCGCTCAGCGGGTTGATGTTTACCGCTGAGCGATAAAACCTTGTGCGTTGAGCGGCTTGAGTTCCCCGCTCAACGCTTCTTGTCTTTTCTGCGCTGAGCGTCTTGCTGTTTCCGCTGAGCGGCCTCTCGCTTGATTATGTCATTTTCCTTCTTTTGCCTCTTTTGCCCTTTGCTTCATTCTTTTGGGATTATTCTTTAATTAATATGCTTGCATCCATTGGTAAGCATATATCATAAATCCTACAAAAGTGGGGAATTTAGTTAGATAATTCTTTAAAATTTAATCAGATAAGTGCCATTTCAATAGGTGAAAATTGTGTAAATTTGGCACTTATCAGCGTGCAAAAGCTCAAGTTTAAGAAAAAGTTAAGCAAGGTATGAGTCCACTCTAGGCACCATCATAGGGTGGGCACCTCACCATCTAGCATGCTAGGTGGTCACCTCCGGATCGTCGGTCGATGAAAAAGAGCCTGCGGGCATTTGTGGTTAGCTACCACTCAGGAAAGGAGCGCTGCCCAGTCGCCGACGAGACGTTAATAGTAAGTGGGTCGCAATTGAATGGGGGTGACGGTCGCACGGACTGCGAGTGAGAAAGGACGAACCAGTAAAGAAACGAAAGAGGACGCAACCACAGGGTGCGTAAGAGAACCCCTAGCCCCTCATGCATGGAATGTGAATGAATGTCTATATGTGACTATATGTATATGTATGCATGTAAAAGTGTGTAAATTAAAATGGGCCCAGACTAATTGCTCAGAAGTAAGCCCTACAAAATGACTATTAATAAGAAGCTCAATAGGCAGCCCTAATTCTCTAGATTAAAGATACGATATTCCCATTACCTAATAACTTAGATAAAGCAGTTCAGGGTAGCAAGACTAAAAATGAACTAGGAAATGTAGATTTGCATGACACTTAGAGATCTCCTGAGCGGCCTGGATTATGACCGAGCCAAAAGAAAGTAGGAACCCCTATAGAGGCCCACTGAGAACGCATGGTTCTCACCCCGCTCGTTTGTGATGCCAAATGTCATGATTTGCACGAGCACTTGGGTTCACGCCAGCCACCCCGATTGTATTGGACGAAGATGTAGAGGAGTTTCTACCGTACGAGAAGGACGTCGAGGTGGACCCAAACTCTCTACCTCCCCCACGGCTGTCCTACTACCGTATAGGACCCAGGAAGAAGGTAAACACGTTCTTCAGACGACGCCTCACCTTGCACACTCATGACGCTAAAGCTGGACCTTCCACCGCTCACCGGGACCTACCCACGATCCCTAAGATGTCTTGGGAGACGGATGAGGACGAGGACTCCCCAGTTGTGGACTCCCCTTTGTTCACCAGTGATGACTCTGAGGGGGAAGACCCAGAGGAAGACTCTGGAGAAGACTAGTTATAGGGCAACAAGGTATTTCTTTGGTTGTACCTATTTGAATGTTAGATCAGAAAGAGGTTCATGTAATATGTGAATTATATCTATATATATATATTGCTTTGTCTACATGGGGGCCAATTATGTGTGATTTTTTTGTGTTAATTATGTTATATTGTAATTGCCGTGGAGGACTATCGAGACTTCATAGGGCTTTACCGCTTCATTGTACCTACATAGTTGTTCACGCGTGGCTCCTACGTTCAAGTATAGTTAAACATGTAAGAGTTTTATTTAATTCGGTCCATATTTTCACATCAAACTATTTTCCAAGGTATAGGGACTAAGAGTAATCCTGACCAAATCAGAAAACAACTCTGCGTAGCATATTTATGACTATAGCGTAAATAGCTAGAGGGGTGTTTCACCTTGCCTGTTGTAGGAGGTTATTTCTGAGGTTTAGGATCGATTAATATTGGAGGAGATGAATTTTGATATCGAATCTTTGGGAGTTGAGCTCGGGAATTATTTGTAGAGATTGATAACTGAGCAGAAGAAATGTTATGATGAAATCATAAATGCCGTGTATGGTGGAGAAGGAAGGTTCTATTTCTTGCATGGTTATGGTGGAATGCGCAAAACCTTCTTATGGAAGACGTTGTCGGTAGCCGTTTGGTCGAGGCGTGATGTTGTGTTAAATGTTGTGTCTAGTGGCATAACTTCTCTTTTGTTGCTCAATGGAAGAATCACTCATTCGAGATTCAAGATCTCATTCAATGTTAAAGAGGATTCTGTTTGCCATATAAGGCAGGGGAGTCCGCATGCTCGCTTGGTAATTAAAACCAAGTTGATCATTTGGGAGGAAGCTCCTATGTTGAGTAAGTATTGTTACGAAGCCTTGGATAGGACCTTGAAGGATATCTTGCAGTTCTCGACTTCGTCCAAACAGGATTTGCCTTTTGGCGGTAAGGTGGTGGTTTTGGGAGGGAACTTTAGGCAAATACTTCTGGTTATTCCTAGTGGTTTAAGGCAAAGACATTGTCACTGCATCCATTTCATCGTCCCTTCTATGGTTACATTGCAAGGTTTTGCCGTTGACGACGAACATGCTGCTTGCCGATGCATCAACTGACACAGAAAAACAAGATTTGCTTTGGTTTGCCAAAATGCTATTGGATATAGGAGATGGCGTTGCTGGTGATTCTACCGAAGATGATTCTGAGGTCTAAAGTCTGCGTGATCTTCTGATTCGTGGATCCGATGCTTATCTCAACAGATTGATAGATTTTGTGTTTCTTGTTATAGTGCATGGTCTAACAAAGGAGGCGTACTTCAGATTGCGGACTATTCTTGCTCGGATGCTAGACATAGTTGGGAATGTCAACAATCACATTATGTCAAGGCTCATTGGGGGAAGAGAGGGTTTATTTGAATTATGATTCAAAGTGTGTTGGTGATAGGCGAAACACAGAACAATGAAAGAAACGCAAAAATGACACAGAAAATTTGTTCATGCATTTCACCCAAATTGGCTACCTCTGCGACTGTTGAGCAGCTACAGTTCCTTCTTATTGAATCAGTTTTGGATGCAGAAAATAATAAGATACAAGGTTCTTCTCTTTCAATTGTAGGTTACAATTCAGAAGTAACTATTTATAGGGTAGCAACCAAACCCTATGAAATACCCAAAAAACCCCCAAACCTAGAAAATGAGCCACAATTCTCAACAATCTCCACCTTGGCGAATTCTCCAGCCCTTGTGAAGTGCTCTTGGTTCGATCCTGGGGTTTTGGGACTCCGTTCTTCAGCACTGAGTAATGTGCAACAAATCCAAGCAATGCTTGAACTTGTCACTGGTGACTGGCTTGGTCAATATATCAGCTGCATTCTCTGAAGTATGAACCTTCTTGAGTATTACCTGCTTGGACACCACCAACTCCCTGATCTTGTGGAACCTCACCTCAATGTGCTTGGTTCTAGCATGATACACTTGGTTATGTGTCAAGTAGATAGCCCCTTGACTATCACAAAACAGCTGAACTCCACCTTGCTCAACACCCAGCTCCTTAACTAGTCCTGTAACCCATAATGCTTCCTTTGCAGCTTCAGCTACTGCCATGTACTCCGCCTCAGTTGTAGACATCGNACACCACCAACTCCCTGATCTTGTGGAACCTCACCTCAATGTGATTGGTTCTAGCATGATACACTTGGTTATGTGTCAAGTAGATAGCCCCTTGACTATCACAAAACAGCTGAACTCCACCTTGCTCAACACCCAGCTCCTTAACTAGTCCTGTAACCCATAATGCTTCCTTTGCAGCTTCAGCTACTGCCATGTACTCCGCCTCAGTTGTAGACATCGCCACTAGAGGTTGAAATGACGACTTTCAGCAAATTGGTCCACCTGCAAGTGTAAAGACATACCCTGTAGTAGACCTCCTGTCATCCAGATCACCTGCATAGTCAGAATCCACATAGCCCACAACTGTTGGAACATGTGTTCCCCCACTGAACATGATACCTCTATCCACTGTACCCTTCAAGTACCTCAAGATCCACTTGACTGCCTCCCAATGCTGCTTCCCCGGCTTGGACATGAACTTGCACGCTTGACTAACAGCATGTGCCAAATCCGGTCTTGTACAAACCATAGCATACATCAAACAGCCAACAACACTAGCATAAGGAATTTTCGACATACCTTCTATCTCTGCCTCAGTTTTCGGACATTGTTCCAAAGACAACTTGAAATGATTGGTCAGTGGAGTGCTTAATGGCTTCGCTTTGCTCATGTCAAATCTGTCCAAGACACCTTCAACATAGCTCTTTTGAGATAGCCATAGCTTCCTAGCTCCTCTGTCCCTATGAATTTCCATCCCAAGAATCTTCTTGGCAGCTCCGATATCCTTCATATCAAATTCCTTACCGAGCATGATCTTCAAATCATTTACATCATGTAAATGATTGGCAGCAATCAACATATCATCAACATACAGTAGCAGAAAAATATTAGAGCCATCATCAAGGCTCCTCACATACACACAACAGTCATTCTCACATCTTTTATACCCAATCTTCAGCATGTAGGAGTCAAACCGCTTGTACCATTGCCTCGGCGATTGCTTCAAACCATACAAGGACCTTTTCAGCTTGTAAACAAGTCCCTGCCTGGTGTCACTGAACCCCTCTGGCTGCTCCATATAAATTTGTTCATCTAAATTCCCATGGAGGAAAGCTGTCTTGACATCCATCTGCTCCAAGTGCATATCTCTACTTGCTACCAAAGCCAATACTGCCCGGATAGAAGTGTGCCTCGCCACTGGGCTGAAGATCTCATCATAATCAATCCCCTTCTGCTGTAAGTACCCCTTTGCTACAAGTCGAGCCTTGAACTTTTCCCCTTCTTTTTCTGATAATGCTGGCTTCTTCTTGAAGACCCACCTACAACCAATAGCCTTCTTTCCTGGTGGTAGGTGAACGACATCCCATGTCTCATTCTTCTTCAGTGACTCCATCTCCTCCACCATAGCACCCATCCATCTATCCTTTTCTGGGCTAGACATTGCCTCACGAAAAGTGGAAGGATCCCCTGCACTAGTAAGAAAAGCATAAGCAGCCAAATCCTCAAACCCATACCTGGTTGGAGGAGTAATACGATGCCGCTCCCTGTCACGAATAAGACTGTACTCGTGCACTCCACCCGAATCTGGCACCCCTTGTGCACTAGTGCCTGGTTCATCTTGTGGTTGTTCTACAATCGAACTGGGGCTCACAGATGGCCCATCATGCTCCACCTGAATCTTGTCCCCACTCCTGGACTCTTCAATATCTGTTTCTGGCATAACTGACATCTGTAGCTTGTTCAGCATGAACTGTTCATCAAACACAACATCCCTGCTGACCACAATCTTTTTGTTCACAGGATCTCACAACCACAACCCCTTCACACCTTTATTATATCTAATAAAGACACATTCTTGTGACTTGGGATCAAGCTTTGATCTATCCTCACTAGAAATATGAGAATATGCAGGACAACTAAAAATCCTTAAATGATTCAGATCAATAGGATTACCTGTCCAAACCTTTTCTGCAACCTTTCCATCCAGTGAAGCCCGTGGCGATCTGTTGACCAAATAGCATGCCATATCAACAGCGGTTGCCCAAAAACCTTTTGAAAGACCAGCATTCAAACGAAGACATCTTGCCTTCTCTGTTAGAGATCTATTCATCCTTTCTGCTAAGTCATTCTACTGTGGCGTCTTCCTCACAGAAAAGTGCCTCTGAATCCCATTCTCTGCACAGAACTCCATGAATTTCCTGTCAGTGTACCTTGTTCCATTATCAGACCGCAAATACTTGATTTTTCGCCCTGTTTGGGTTTCTACCTCAGCTTTCCATAGCTTGAACTTGGCAAAAACGTCAGATTTATATTTCAAAAAATAAACTCACACCTTGCGACTAAAATCATCAATGAATGTCACATAATACCTGGAACCCCCAATGGAGGACACTTTTGTTGGCCCCCAAACATCAGAATGGACATAGTCTAGGATTCCCTTTGTGTTATGCTTGCCGGTCTTGAAACTCACCCTACATTGTTTCCCAAGAATACAATATTTGCACAATCCAATTGTGCAACTGCGTACTCCCGCCAGCAAGTTCCTCTTATGCAATGCCATCATACCTTTTTCACCAATATGACCTAAGCGCATATGCCACAGTTGGGTTGCATCATTATCAGTTTCAACTGATGCAGCATCACCCACAACTGTATTCCCCAACAGCTTGTAAATATTCCCTGCAGTCCTCTTCGCTTTCATCATAGTCATTGCACCCTTGATCACCTTCAAAATATCCCTATCTCCATCAGATCGAAATGAGTAACCATTTGCTTGGAGAGTTCCAAGAGATATTAAATTCTTCTTCAATTCAGGAACGAAACGCACCTTACCCAATACACGCACACTACCATCATCCAATGCAATTTTAATTTGCCCAATTCCAGTGATTTGACAAGACTTATCATCACCTAAATAAACAACACCAAAATCACCTGACCTGAATGACATAAACCAGTCCCGACGCGGCGTCATATGGTAAGAGCACCAAGAATCAAGAATCCATGCATCGGTGCACTTGGCGGATGAAACACAAAGCAAATCATCTGCACTNACACTACCATCATCCAATGCAATTTTAATTTGCCCAATTCCAGTGATTTGAGAAGACTTATCATCACCTAAATAAACAACACCAAAATCACCTGACCTGAATGACACAAACCAGTCCCGACGCGGCGTCATATGGTAAGAGCACCCAGAATCAAGAATCCATGCATCGGTGCACTTGGCGGATGAAACACAAAGCAAATCATCTGCACTACAAGAACCATCAGACGGAACCACATTTACTGAATTACTACCACCACCTTTGTTTGGACAGTCCCTTTTCCAATGACCAACCTGTTTGCAGCGGTAACACTCCGATGTCAATCTGTCCTTCGACTTAAACCGCTTTTTTTCCCCAGAAGCTGTTGCCTTACCCTTTCCTCGGCCACGTTCTGCAGCCCCTTTCACAAACAGACCTTCACCCAAACTACCTCCATCTTCCTCTGCACCGTTGCGACGTTGTGCGTGTTGCAAAAGGGTAGATGAAATTGAATCCAACGTGACAGAATCCTTACCGTAAGTGAGAGTGGTCACCAAGTGATCGTAGGAACTCAGTAAGGAGCACAACAAAATGATCGCCTGTGCCTCGGAGTCGACCTTCACACCGAGTCTCGACAGTTCGGCGACGTTATTATGGAACGCCGTTACGTGAGCCTGCAAATTGGCCCCCTCCTGCATCTTCAGGCTGTAAAAACGTTGTTGTGCGTACACCTTACTTATCAGCGTCTTGGACATGTACTGTTTCTCCAATTTCTCCCAAACCT
The DNA here is from genome assembly GCA_003254905.1 of Nissolia schottii. Taxonomy (NCBI): domain Eukaryota; kingdom Viridiplantae; phylum Streptophyta; class Magnoliopsida; order Fabales; family Fabaceae; genus Nissolia; species Nissolia schottii. The sequence continues at coordinate 147,834 of QANU01064822.1, forward strand.
CCTTCGGAGTCGTCAGGTCCAGGATGTGATTCATCACGTCGTCGGTGACGCAAAGTCTTATCAATCCCGCAGCCTTCGCTTGCATCTCCGCCCAATCGGAAGCGTTGACATCTTCTGGTTTCTCATCGCGCAACGCCTTCTGTAATCCCTGTTGCACCAACAGATCCTTGATCCGTACCTACCACAATCCGAAATTGCCGGTTCCATCGAACCGCGTCAAGTGGAATTTCGTCCCTACGGAATTGGACGTCATCTGATACCAATTGTTGGTGATAGGCGAAACACAGAACAATGAAAGAAACGCAAAAATGACACAGAAAATTTGTTCATGCAGTTCACCCAAATTGGCTACCTCTGCGACTGTAGAGCAGCTACAGTTCCTTCTTATTGAATCAGTTTTGGATGTAGAAAATAATAAGATACAAGGTTCTTCTCTTTCAATTCTAGGTTACAATTCAGAAGTAACTATTTATAGGGTAGCAACCAAACCCTATGAAATACCCAAAAAACCCCCCAAACCTAGAAAATGAGCCACAATTCTCAACAAAGTGCATGGGTGAACAAAACATGGAGTCAAAGCTAGACCGTATATTGTCAGAAATATTAAATGGATTCAATTATTCTGGATTGCCTCCTTCTGAACTAATATTGAAGGAGGGAGTGCCCGTGATGTTGCTCAGAAATATAGATCAGTCAAACAAATTGTGCAATGGCACCAAGATGCAGGTTAGACAACTCAAGAATCATGTCATTTAGTGTGTGACTCTGCTGGTAACAATGTTGGTCTGATGGTTTTGTTACCTAGGATGAACATGATTCCGAGTAATGTAACCATGTCAGTTAAGTTTCATAGAAGGCAGTTTCCAGTCATTGTGACCTTTACCATGACAAGTAACAAATCGCAAGGCAAAGCATTTTCTACTGTTGGGTTATATCTTCTCGGTCCGGTGTTTACGCATGGTCAACTGTATGTCGCTTTGTCAAGGGTGATGAGTAATAAGGGATTGCGAGTTTTAATTGAAAATCATGGATCAATTAAGAATGATTGTACTCTGAATGTAGTTTACAGGGCAATATTTCAGTAGGTTGGAAATGAGTCATGCTACACGTACACCAAAAAAATATACACCATACATACACCCTATACTTATATACATAAAGTTTGTGTTTTAATGCATGTAATGCTTGTACACTTAATTAAGTATAATTGAGAATATCATCTATAAGTTTGTAATGTTTGTGCACTCATAAGAATAAAGTTTGTGCATTATTAATGGTGTATGTATAGATGTATAAAATTTGGTGTACATGTAACATTTTTTTGTTGGAAATTGAGGTATTAGTTAGTAATATTTTCTAAATATCCATCTGTGTTCGTGTTTTCTATTTCTCTCTTGGCATGAATGTTAATTATGAATGTTTTTATCTTCATGTTGTGCTTCGGTTAGTGTGCGTAAAAGTGATTTTTTTTGATCGGTCAAAATGTTTGTGGCTCATTGAGGTCGATGCGTGTTTTTGATTGCTGGGGTTATATTTTAGATTTTTTTTTGTAGTTTCTTATTTTCCACAGAATGTATTCACCCCCTTAGTGCTATGTCCACTACACCTTGATTATTATTTATTGATATGGTCGAGCTTTTATGCAATTGTCATGCTATGTCGATATTTTTTCAACTAACGTCAATGTTGTTCAAACGATCTTTGTGTGTATTTCATTTTTTTAATCTTTCATTGTGTGAATTGTAAGGCTGTCAAAATGAGTCTGACCTGTTTACCTGGTTAAATGGACGGACTTTACATGCAAAAAATAGGTCCGCAAAAATTTGAAAAAAAATTAGACCGGCCCGTGAACCCGTGATTTTTTTAAAATAATTTTTTTGATTTTTTTGAACTTTATTTAAGTTTTTTAAAAAAATAAACAGGTTGGCGGCGACTCGTTTAAGCCTGCAGACCGACCATAAACGAGTCAGACCCTAAAAATAGGCATATTTTTTGCCCGGCCAGTTTAGGTTTGCGGGCCATAAATGGGAACGGGCCAAACTGGCCCGTTTGACAGCCCTAGTGGATTGCATAGTGTTCCCATACGCTTGGGGCGAATTAATACACTAGTAGAACATATTTTTCTTCTCTGTCACCTGTTCTTGTTTTTCCTGTTAATGTGATCTAATTAGATACCTTGTATATAAAACTTCATTGACAAACATCTAAATTTTTTATTTTACTTTTATTTGTTCTTTGTTTCAAAAAGGTCTATAAACAAACCTTTAAGTTAGGTAAAACTTTTAAAGAGGTCAAACTTAATCTTAAAAAAAAGTCTACGATAAATAATAGGCCTAGTTGCAGGCAAAATAATTTAAAATTAGACTAGAAATTTTTTAAGGCTAAAACGGAGCTCGTCCAAATTCATTTTCATCACTTTTCATGAAGATTTTTAAAAAGGTATTTTATTTTAAAATGTATTATTGGTTAGGCTGATTTATGGTGTATATGTGGAATAGGTTTGTTAACGTGTCTCAGTGTGTTCGCAATTTCGCATCATTCCTATATCAAACGAATCAATAATATATACACACACACACACCCAAAGCAAGCAAAACTACCGTGGATTAGTATACAATTGAATAAAGCTTTAGTTTTATCTATCCATTTTATCAAATTCTTAAATTGATCATGGAGGCAGCCATGTGTCCATAGCAAGTTACTTTTTGAGGAGAGGAGGCCGTTTGAAAAAGGAAATGTGGATATTAAATATGTTGCTTACTTAGTCCTTAATCCAAGAGAGATGAAGAAAAAGGCAAGTTCTCCCCCCATGGGATAAAGTTCATAATCTATCAGAAAAAAATATAGGCAATTGGGAGCTGCACTTATGCTGCTATTCATACTGTTAATTCATGCTACACAGTGCACTTTCATCTGCATGAGTTGATTGCAATACTTCTTTTTCTGTCCGTGTAAAAATTGAGTGAGAAATATTACATAACCAGAAAAAGTTTGTCTTACACACACAAAAAAAAGTAGCACAACCCATTTATCCATCCAAGAATCAACTCGAAATTTTTGATATATGCATATGTGAAGAAGGCAACGTACCAAAGCTGAGGTGGCAAGTGTCTTTAAGTTATATGGAGAAATAAGGCTGTCAAATGAGTCAGTTCAGCCTATTTAATCCGCAGGTTAAACGAGCTTTTTTACTATTTGTGGGTAAACGAGTTAGTCCGCAAGTTATGCTTATTTTAACGCTAAATGGACCAATTTGGCCCATAGGTTAAACGGTCCAAGCTAAACAGACTTTTTACTATTCACAAGCCGGACTTATTTTGACAGTCCTATGGAGAAGTTGAGATCGTAAGATCCTACATCTATGTTTTTGAGAATTCATGAATAAAGTAGATAGCTATTTGTTGCATGGCAATATAGAAAATGTCTCAAATGCTGCCAAAGAATTTAATATATGCACTTAAATTGTGCAGTTGAATTTTGACCCATGATTGCATGACCAACCAATTTGACCAAATTAATTTGACATTAATGCTCTCATGCAGTATGTAAAATCAGATAAGAGAAAACAGAAAATGCAGAGCAAAGCTCTTGTGATTGAGATGGAATGAAATTGGAGAACACATTCTACTTTCTCGTTGAGATTAGATGAGTTTACATACAACTAGTCTAGTGTGTGAAATTAACACTAAATGAAACTCAAATTAACTTCTAATGCTATTCTAACTACCCATATAACTAGCTAACTGCACAAATAACTAACTATTATCTAGCTAGCATGTGTAGCTGGTGCATCAAGTAATTGAGCTTCCCTCTTATAGTAGTAGCTTGTACAGCAAGCAATCAAAGTTCTTTTCTTCAATATATTTCCACACAACAACTAGGTCTGTTATTTCTTTCAATTTACATTTTCCACATAGCATGCCATACAAAAAACATATCTCCCAAAATTATGCTCTAATCTATGATGCATGCAACATCACAGTTTTCAACTCTTGTTCAACCTGTACCCAATACTATCACCAATTTCAAAAAGTATCGCACTTCATACATGATTCTAAACGAAGGTAAGGTACCCTGTTAGTGCAACATGATTCTAAATCCATAATGTTCTTCTTGTCAAATCATTTAATTATGATTCTGAATAAAGATTTCAGCTACAGAAGTGAAGGCCCTTTTCTGTAATCATCTTCATGTGTTAGTTATTATATTGGAAAGGATAACAACCTATTTGCATGGTATTTAACATCTAGAAACAATACAACCATAATTCCTCAACATTTAGATAAGATAAGAATGGGTTCTGACTACAAAAATAGTGTTTTAAGATATTCTCAGATTGAATGAGTATTAGTCATATAGCCTAATGAACTTATGATCTCCATATTTTTTTATTGTCGCCATCAACAGTTCAAGACTTGGCTAGAATATTTGAATTAGCTCAAATGCCTAAACAATAACTACAACAATTCAACCATGAGGGCATGGAGTATGGTGGGTCAATGGAGCTCTAGGAGGCTGAGCTTTACCTGGAATGAAAACCTTGTGGCCAGGTCCAAGCCAATCCCTAAGTCAGTATGATGTCGACACCCTAAGGCGTCGGCGCACCTCGTGATCTTACCCAAAAAAATATAAATAACAACTCTAATCTAGCTCTAGACTCTTTTTCATGCTTTCATATACCATATAAGTAATGCTTACAGCTGGCACAACTTTGAGGAGATTTGGAAGGATTCCCTTGTAGAAACCCCTAAGGCCTTCATGTTTGAAAGTTCTCCAAAATGCATCAGACATCCCCTTGTAAGGATCGGCAGTGTTCATTGGCTGTGCCTGCAGTCTGAGACCGATGGTAGTGTCGCATCAGCAAAAGAATATCCATAAATAACAGCTAGAACACAAGTGATACCGTCCCCCACTCAACTATAGCAGAGAAACAACAATATTGACGATATTTTACCTTGTACGAATAACCTGCAGTGGATAGACACAAGTAGCTCCAAGAGCTCCAGAAATTGTCCCACATCCTAATTGTACCAGAGGACCAGGTTCTATGAAGGAGGAAAACAAATAAAAGGTTTCAATCTTCAGGGGCAAACATTTTAAAAGTGATTCTTTCGTTGAAAAATCAAACAAATCTGTTGGAACAAAATCAGAAACTCAAAAGAGATCATGTGATTTCAGTCATATCATACCACTATCATGAAGAATATATCTCTTGGATATATCTTTCAACGTCTCATAAGCAGTGAGATCAATGCCAGCATAAGGAATCATACCAAGCACAGATGGAACGAGCCCCCGGTAGAAAGCTCGAGGTCCCTCTTGAACCCATATATTCTTTGTAAGTGTTCCTAGCCGAGGAGCCCTTCCACCTTCAGAGGCACAAGTCTGTAATCTAGTTTTAATAAGATCCATCGGGTAGATCGCAGTCTGTGCAATTGCGCCAGCCATGCCACCTGCCAAAAGACTTCCAGCAATACCGATATCTGACTTGTTGCCATGAGCACCATCTCCAATTACATTTTTCAGCATTTCAAAAGCATAAAATTTGATGGCACTTTCTGGTGCTACCTTCACAACATTCAATCCATTACCTCGGAAAAACCCCAGCAGACCATCTTGTTGCCATATCTTCATTACCGCTGAAGTAACAGAAGAACGTGTAGTCTGAACTTGTAAGACCACCTTCAGACGATCAAGAGGAGCAGTTGCTGTACGAGAAGTAGCTCCTGCTATTCCACCAGCGAGAAAATATTTGGTCTGGTGCACGTGCTTGCTGATGCCTACAGGAATGACAGCGTGCTCTCCGATGTCCACAAGGCACACCCTCTCCCAGTGGTGATATATGTTTTCAATAGTTGCTTCATGAGGGTAAAGCAGAAGAAAATCTCTCCATTCTTCAAAAGTGATAATTCCATTATTATCCTTATCGACATGCTCCACAAAGTGAGCAAGCTCCTCATCATCCATTTCAATCCCTGCAACATTGAAACTGCACAGGCTTATGATAAATATTATAGGGGCAAAACAATGTGTTATGGACCACCCAACAACAACCGAATTGGCTAACCAAAAGGGCAAGGAAATAATTCCTTTTCCGCATCACTATTCTATTTGTTAGAGCAGATTAGGAGGGAATAATATCTTATTTGTTAGGAAAGAATAAATTAGTTGAGACAAATTAGGAAGGAAGGATTTTTAGGAGAAAATAATGCTTAGTTCCTTGATTCTCTCCCATGGATTATTATAAGTGAGATCATGGGGGAAGGGGAAAGTCATTCAGGACTTGAGTGGACTAGGAGGACCAAGGGATCCTAAATTCCCAGATTATTTCTATTTTCGATTCGTTATTTTCTGCCTTTTAGCCATTCTTGTTTCGGTTCTGACATAGAAATTCCCCATTGGAATTTTTGCATAATTAAATAATATCAGCGCCATTTCAGGAAGCTTTTCTTATTGGTACCAGTTCTTACAACTGGTATCAGAGCACCGATCCTAGGGAGGTCTGTGCATGGTTTCCACGCGCGCCACTATGGAATTCCGGTTAGAAGCACTCGAGAGGTAGATGGAGGAGGTAAGAGAGTCCCAGACGGAAATGAGAGAGTCTCAAGCTCAAACATTTGAACTCTTGAGACAGATTAAGGAAATGTTGCCTTAGCAGCAGCTAGGGAGCAACAATATCGATGGGAATAGGGGCGATGGAGAGGGTTCAGGAGGTGGAGGTGGAGAGGAAAAAAACGAGGAGGAAGAACCAGAGCAGAAGCGATTTGAAGCCAACCGAAAATTGGATGTCCCAATTTTTTCAAGAGAGGGTGCGTGTGACTGGTTAGTCAAAATGGAAAGGTATTTCCGTGTTACCCAGGCAGACCCGAAGGACAAGATGGATATTGTCACATTGGCCTTGGAGGGAGCGGCCCTCACATGGATGGAATGGTGGGAAGAGCATACCCCGCTCCTAAATTGGTGGCGGTTTCGGGAGGACCTACTCAAGCGGTTTCAACCAGGAGCTGCTCTCAATCCCTTGGCCCCCACTATTGAAAGTGAAGCAGGTAGAAGGCGTGGCCCAGTACAGGAGAGAATTCGAGGCAGCAGCAAGGTCCCAAAAGAACCTGGGGGTAGAGTCCCTAATGTGTATTTTTGCAAACGGATTGAAGAGGGAGGTTCAAACAGAGATACAGGTGGCAAGGTTTGATAACCTGCTCGCCTTAATGGACAAAGCCATGGCAATAGAATGGAGGAACCAGGCATGGAGGGAAAAAGGAATTAACCCCGGCAGCCGGAGAACAGAGGGAACTTCCAGAAGCAGCGGAGCAAGCAGAGGAGCCCCGATGAGGGCAATTTTTTCCAAAAATGCAGGTTTCACCAAACCTTATGAGAACAAGGGTGGGGACGCGGAGAGATAGGGTCCAGCACAGGCCAAAAATTTTCTGAACCACGAACAGGCACCAGGCCAAATCCGAATGGGAGTAGCAGCACGGCACAATCAGGTGCAACCAGAAACAACAGCACGCGTCGGCTCTCAAATGAAGAATGGGCAAAGAGGCAACGGAAGGGGCTCTGTTTTCGCTGTGGGGAGAAGTGGAGTCACAACCATAAGTGTACCATGAGACATTACTAGATTATAATCCTAGGTGATGAGGAAAGGGAGGAAGATGAAGGAGATGGAACACCACACTTGGCGGTACAAGAAGGAGTCGAAGAAAGTGAGGAATTGTAACTGTCCTCTTACAGCTACTGGAGACTCACTTCCCACAAAACCTTCAAGGTTCAAAGGGAGATTCAGGGCCAAACCATGGTCGTACTCATTGACCCCGGGGCCTCAGCAAACTTCATTGCAACCGAGGTGGTCAGGCGGTTGGCAATACCCGTTAAGAAGGTCAAGGAATTTCATGTAGAGGTGGGAAATGGAGCCATAGAAAAGGGGCATGAAGGGTGTGAAGCAGTCCAACTGAATATTCAAAGGGGTGCAATTACTTCATAATTTTTTTGTGATGAAACTGGGTTGTTTGGAAGTAGTGTTAGGGGTTGGTTGGTTGGCCAGCTTGGGGCAGTTTGTGGGTAATTACAGAGAATTAACCTTGAGTTGGGAACAAGATGGCGAGAGAAAACTACTAAGAGGTGATCCTTCCTTAAGCCGAAGCCAAACCTCATGGAAGAACACCTTACATGCCCTTAAAAGAAAGGGAAAAGGCTATGTCATAACCTCTTTGGTAGTGGCCACCGAGGTGCAGGTAGAAGATGAGATATCAGCAGAAATGGCACAGTTTCTCCAGCAATTTCACGATCTGTTCTAGCAGCCAAGGGGCTGCCTCCCCAACGCAAGAACGAACACGCCATCCTCCTCAAGGAAGGATCCGCAATTCCCCGTATCAAACCTTACAGGTATCCCCATTACCAGAAAACTGAAATTGAGAAAATTGTGGAAGAAATGCTGCAATCAGGTATCATCAGACCCAGCACAAGTCCCTTTGCAAGCCCCGTGATCCTAGTCAAAAAGAAAGATGGGGGCTGGCGGTTCTGTGTGGACTATCGAGCCTTAAATCGAGAAACCATAGCTGATAAATTCCCCATTCCTGTGACTGATGAGCTGCTGCATGAAATAGGGAATGCTAAAATATTCACCAAGCTGGACATCTAATCCGGCTACCACCAAATAAGGATGCGTAAAGAAGACATCCACAAAACAGTCTTTCGAACCCATGAGGGCCACTACGAATTTCTGATAATGCCTTTTGGTTTAACTAATGCACCTTCCACCTTTCAGGCACTTATGAATCAGCTATTGAGGCCCTTCTTGAGAAAATTCGTCTTGGTCTTCTTTGAAAACATACTCATTTATAGCAGAAGCCTAGAAGAACATTGGGAGCATTTACAAGAAGTGTTTGAGGTCCTTCGACAACACCAACTTTACCTCAACAAGAAGAAATGCAGGTTCGCCCAGGTACGGATCAAATACTTGGGTCATATTATATCCAAAGAAGGAGTAGCCGCAGACCCCAAGAAGATCCAAGACATGATGGATTGGCCAATTCCTAAAGACCTCAAGGCTCTGAGAGGGTTTCTGGGATTAACAGGATATTACCGGCGTTTCGTGAAAAACTATGGGAGGATGGCTTGGCCCCTTACCCAACTACTTAAGAAAGACCAGTTCAAGTGGAGCAACAAAGCACAAGCAGCATTTGAAGCACTCAAAACTGCCATGGTGACAGTCCCCATACTTGCTGTCTCCTCCTTTTCCAAGCCTTTTGCCATAGAAACAGATGCTTCAGGCAAAGGAATAGGGGCAGTCCTGCTACAAGAAGGCAGACCGATAGCAAACATGAGTCAAAAGATTTCCGAACGAGCTCAATCTAAGTCTATATATGAAAGGGAATTGATGGCAATGGTGCTAGCCATTCAGAAATGGCGACATTATCTCGTCGGCCAACAGTTCAATGTTTTTACCGACCAGAAAAGTCTTAAATTTCTGATGGATCAGCGGATTGGGGGTGAGGAACAACAGAAGTGGATGACCAAGCTGCTTGGGTTTGATTTTGAAATTAAGTACAAGGCAAGGAAGGACAACCGGGTGGCAGATGCTCTCTCCAGGAAATTCCAGCTTGCTGCCGTGTCTGTAGTTTCAGCAGGAGAGTGGGAAGGCCTTACGGAGGAGGTTCAGGGAGATCCGAAACTCAGGGGGATCATGCAGGATTTGATTTCAGGCAGAGAAGCTCCAGCAGGTTACACTCTACAAAATGGGAAGCTCTTACACCAAGGGCGATTGGCAATCCCAAAGCACTCGAAATTGATCCTTAAGATACTCCAAGAATTCCATGACACTAAGTTGGGAGGACACTCAGGGTTCTTCCGAACGTATAAAAGAATAGCTGGAATTTTATATTGGGAGGGAATGAAGAGGAGGACTATCATGGAATACGTGAAACAATGTGCGATTTGCCAAACGAACAAACACTCCACCTTAACCCCAGCAGGCCTATTACAACCCCTTCCCATTCCTACTAATGTTTGGTCAGAGATCGCAATGGACTTCATTGGGGGACTACCGAAGGCACAAGGGAAAGACACCATCTTCGTCGTGGTGGATAGAATGACAAAATATGCTCATTTCTTTCCTTTATCTCATCCTTATTCCGCAAAAGAAGTGGCAGAGCTGTTTGTGAAAGAGGTGGTAAAACTCCATGGTTTTCCCAATTCCATAGTTTCAGATTAAGATCGATTATTTATGAGTGCCTTCTGGTCAGAGATCTTTAAGGAAGCAGGTGCCGCTCTAAAAATGAGTTCCGTCAATCATCCCCAAACAGATGGGCAAAGTGAGGCCGTTAATAAATGTGTTGAAACCTATCTTCGGTGCTTTACTGGCTCTAAACCCAAGCAATGGCCACGTTGGCTGAATTGGGCCGAGTATTGGTACAACACCAATTATCATGGCTCTATTAAGAGGACTCCCTTCAGAGCACTGTACGGTAGAGAGCCCCTAATTTTATTAAGGGGAGGAGGAGAAGTGGCGGTTGAGGAGGTCAGAAGCTTGATGGAGGAGAGGAATCAGATGTTGGACGAACTGCGATTTCAACTTGACAGAGCTCAGAACCGAATGAGGACCGATGCTGACAAGAAAAGAAGGGACGTGTCCTTTGAGCCAGGGGAACAGGTGTACCTCAAACTACAGCCCTATCGAATAAAGACCTTAGCAAAAAGGGTAAATCAAAAGTTAAGTGCACGGTTCTATGGTCCATTTGAGATCCTTGAGAGAATTGGACAAGTAGCCTATAAGCTACGACTACCGGAAGGAGCACAAGTACACCCAGTTTTCCACATTTCTCTCCTAAAGAAATGTGTTGCACCCACTGGTCAGGTTCAACCCCTCCCCACTGCCCTTACAGACGATTATGAACTTCAGGTGGAGCCTCAGCGAGTCATGGCTATCAGAAAAAATGAAGCAAGGCAATGGGGAGGGCATTGTTACGGACCACCCAGCAACAGCCGAATTGGCTAACCAAAAGGTAAAGGAAATAATTCCTTTTCTGCATCACTATTCTAGAAGAAATAAGAGCAGATTAGGAGGGAACAATATCTGATTTGTTAGAGACAAATCAGGATTTGTTAGGAAAGAATAAATTAGTTGAGACAAATTAGGAAGGAAGGATTTTTAGGAGAAAATAATGCTTAGCTCCTTGATTCTCTCCCATGGATTATTATAAGTGAGATCATAGGGGAAGGGGAAAGTCATTCAGGACTTGAGTGGACTAGGAGGACCAAGGGATCCTCTAAATTCCCAGATTATTTCTATTTTCTGTTCGTTATTTTCTGCCTTTTAGCCATTCTTGTTTCGGTTCTGTCACAGAAATTCCCCATTGGAATTTCTGCATAATTAAATAATATCAGCGCCATTTCAGCAAGCTTTTCTTATTGGTACCAGTTCTTACACAATGATACAACAAAACAGGAAAAAGCTTCCGCAAAAGGCATAAAGGAATACCATCTTCAAAATCTACTAAAAGCAGAGCCCGGATCAGATTATTGCACAAAACAAAGTAAGCTTTCAGTGAATTAATAACACATTACAGAATCCACCATCAAAGAATGAAACAGGCTTCCTATTCCCAATCATCATGCAGATCAAAACAAAATTCAACAAACACCACAAGGGTACCTCAGCAGAAGAGACAATATCCAGAAGGGTTAACCAAAATTGTGAAGGAATATAAAATCACTGAAGTCTCTCAACATTCTATGCACATAGATGTTATCCCTATGGCTACAAATGTTCCCTTTTATAAACAAAGCCTCAGTGCAAGCATAGAATCTACAAATCTGTTTCCAGTGATCTTAAACTCCCAAACAAGCTTACCTTGTTGAAAGTCTCTCCAAGAAAGGCAATTGTTACAGCCATAGCCACAGGGAAACCAAGTCCAGTAACATCACATGTCAACATGTCTCAATCCACTCACAGAAAAGAACAGTAGCAAGCATCAACCAACAATTGAAAAGAATCAGAGAAATGCTAAGAACACATCCCTCCTATCCTCAATCAAATGATGAAAACAGTGCAGATGAGAGCTGATGTACACGCAAATGCCTAGCATTGTTCGTAGACTTACATCACTAATTAACAACACAGAATGGTATGGCAAAAAAGAAACAACAACACTATAAGCTAATGCTACAAAAAAGAAACACGCTAATTGAGTTCTATGAAATTAGATGAGAGAATTTACCAGCCTTGACAAGTGCCTCCCAGAGCTCTTCAGGGAGAATGCTGCCATTGTGCTCAACATCAATGGATTGAAAGATGTGATAAAGCTCCAATTCCTTGTCATCCATGTACCTACGGAACTCATGGTATTCAATCCTGCCATCACTATTGGCATCACACACCTTGAAGAGATCCTTGGCATACTTGTACTCCGAGGGTATCTGCAGTGCAGACAAGCCTGCCTCAATCTGAGCATAGTCCAAGTAGCCATTGTTGGCTGCATCAAAGAAATTGAAGAGACTCCGAATTCGGAGCTCCCTCTCTTCCTTGGTTTCGCGCAAGGCCAGAAGGACATGATCCATTGAAACCTGCACCGGTTTCTTAACAGTATTGTTGTTGATGTTGCTGCCACTTTCTCCCCCCATTGTTTTATGCTATGCAACTTGAATAACTGAAATTCTGAGAGTTCCAACAAATTCTGGGGTGCCCTTTTAGCCACTTGAGTTTGAAATGCACAAAAGTTTCAAACTTTGGATTCAGATCTGAGGTTCAAGTTTCTGGGATTAGGTGGGTCGGAATCTCTAAGTGATAAAACTACGAAAGTGTAATCACACGCTTCTAGTTCATATTCTTTATTCTACATACCTTCATTCCTACTCCAGGTACCAGATGACAAAGAAATTTGTGTATAATCAGAAGTTGAATCGGAGCAGCGTAGCGCAGAAATGCACGCAGACCCAAAAAAAATGAGATGATCGAGAAGGAGGAGAAAGTGTACCTGAAAGTTGTGGTCACTGGTAATTGAGACGGTTTCAACATTTTTGTTTTTCCTTCTAACAATTTATTTTTATAGGAAATGAAAATGGTCAGTTGGTCACGTTTATTTATTTATTTGTGTTTCGTTTTATTGCGGAGTATTTGGTGGGGCATGACGATTGACTGATGAGGAAGAGAGTTAGGGAGGATAGAAGATGTGGGAGGGTCTGTTTGGATATTCCTCTCCAACAACCTGGCGTGCCGCTCTTTTGCTTTGCATCTTCTTTTCACTCAATCTTTTCTTCATATTATTATTCAAGAAAGTTTAGGTGCAGGTCAAATATGGATTATTATAGAGAGATACATAAAGCCACCTATTAAATAGTTCTGTCGACTTACGTCTTAGAGTAAGTCATTCTATCAATTCGAGTGACATTTTATTTGAAAATATGACTTAAATAATTTTATAATAATAAGTCAACACGGTAAGTTTATTTGTGAAGTTAAATTAAATTCACTCAATTTTAAATATAATCTCAAAATGGATAATTTAGATCTACCAACAAACCTTCTTTTTAAAGTTAACTTTTAGAATTAAGTTTAATTCAATCAATTCTTAATATCATCATGCTTAACGATATATGTTTTTTCTTTCGAATAAAAAGATATGTTTTTTTTCTTTTTTTGGTCATTACCATATTTGTTTTCTTCCTACTCACTTACCAGGCATGATTTGTGGACTATTTCACATTGTTGATGATGTAGGGTTGAGGTTGGTTACTGTGGTAGTTCTCAAGATTGCTTTCATGAAGTTGCACATGGATCCCAGGAAGTTATGGATCAAAGAGGTATTTTACTTGAAAATTTTCAGATTTTGAGCAAGACAACGTAAAATTTCATTTTTTTAAAGAAATAAAAATATATAGTTCAAACTAGGGTGAAATGCATTTATCACTCTCGGACAATAATGTACGGTGCCTCCATTGACTGTTGTCCAAATACATTTAAGTGAATGAATAAAAAATAAGGTGCGTTAATCAAGTCTCCATCTCCAACTTTTCTTCTCACTCCTTCTATTTTCGTTTCTCTCTCCTTCAACTCCCTCTCTATCTCTCTAAAGTCACTAACATATTTGTAAACATGTTCACAAAAGTTTGAAGCTTTTAACTTGATGTGCAAAAAAATTATAACTTTGTGCAATAAAGTTTGTAACTTGATGAAAGAGAGAACACTATTAAAAAATCACTCTCAACTTGTGAATTTTACGTGTGGATATATCTGTCAGTGTTACAGGCAGATTTTAAGGGCGATATCCGCCTGTAAATACCTTTTTCAACAATGGTAACATAGAAGCTCATGGTTATCAACAGATAATTTATCCATTGTAGTATCTGCCAGAAAAATGTGGTGCTAAGTGACACCTACATATTAGCGTTAGATATATCCAATGGTAATCATTAAATAATTTTAAAAAAATCAAGAAAATATTTACCAGTGGACATATTTTCTAGTAACAGGTAATTTTTTTAATAAATTTAGGGTTTAGTTTTTGGGAATTCAGATTTATTAAATTTCTTATTTATCTTATTTAATAAACAATAATAACATAAGCAAACCACTAAAAATTATGATACAATCAATCAGCCTAATAAATTCATAGTCCGAATTGATTTCACAATGTCTAATTTCCCGACAAAAGTGGCAAACAAAGTCCATTGATCCAAAATCATGGGATCTACACAATTTAGGAAATAGCTATTGATTTTGAATCTAAAAGTAAACGCGTCATTCGTGTTGGATATATTTCTGAGCTGGGAGGCATTTTACTATATATAGACCAAAACAAAATATACAGGTTTCCACGTTAACGTTTTAAGGTTTAGCTAGGTTTTAGGGTTTATCATACATTCATAATTAATGATCGCGATAAGTAAATTAATAATTGATTTGTGCACACTCAAATTGATGATGCATGTTTAAAGACTAACATGTACGTACATTATTCGTTTATAATTATAATACTATAATATATGATTTTGCAAAATTATTAGTCTATGCGTAAAAGGATGATAAAAGTGTACATAGACATTAATCTTAGACAACTTTATACATGTGATTGCTTTTTAATATGACATTACTTTTTCTTTTGAATGAGGGTTCATTTAATTGCTATAGGTATTTGTTTTATGTTAGGATTTAGGGTTTAGTTCTTCCTGGCAGATTTGTAATATTAGCGGCAAATTTATTAGTTGGTATTTGATTTCCATTGAACAAGAAATTTCTTGCCCAAATGAAATGATGCATTTCATTTTTTGGGATTATAGGCGAATTTTGAAAGTTTACAGATAGATTTTTTTGTTGGTAATAATCATGGCGTCCTTAAATACGTGAATCTCCTCTTCTTCCTCATTTTCTATACTCTCCTCACCTCTCACTCTCTCCACCACCCACTCTCCTAACCCGTCGCAGCCACGCCCCCACGCCCTACCACTGATGCCACCACTGCACGACAGCCTACCACCGCTACGACCCGCTACTACCAAATTCGCCATGACCCCATACCCCTGCCACTAGCTGCCCCACCCTTGTCGTTGTCACTGCCACACCCCTACGACCATCCACCCCACCCCTGCCCTTGTTGTCACCATGCCCTTGCCACCCTCGTTGCACTGCCACCATCGCCACACCTGAGCCACCATTAGTATTTTTCTTGCCTTTATTTTATTTTATTTTATTTTGACTAAATTGGATTGATTGTGTTTTCATATTGTTATTTTATTGTGATATTTGATATATGATTTAAGAGTATTTTCATAATTGATTTTAGTATATTTCAGGGTTAGGATTTGTGTTAACTAGAGTATATTTAAGATTTGTGTTAGGATTTTGTTAGATTTATGTTAACTTGAGTTTGTGTTAGGATTTGTGTTAAGTTTATGTTAACTTGAGTATATTTAGGATTTGTGTTAGGTTTATGTTAACCAGAGTATATTTAGGATTTGTCTAAGGATTTTTGTTAGATTTATGTTAACTTGAGTATATTTAGGATTTGTGTTTAAGGTTTGTGTTAGGTTTTAGAATTTGAGTATATTTAAGAGTATGATCATAATGAATATTAATATTTTATTAACTTGTGTATTTACGCGTTTTTGTAGGATATGACAGACAAAAGTGGACCTCCACATCCACATTCAGAGGCACCTCCCTTATAGTCATGACCATCATTCGTGGATGATCTCGAACGTCGAATTGTTTTCTTGGAAAGGATTTATGGTCTGGATGCACATGGAAAAATTCATTCTCCTCCAGCAAATGGTTAAACATTGTTAAATTAGGGTTTAGTAGTTCTAGTGTTTTACCATGGATCTCACATTAGACAATTACCCATTGCCAAAGATGATCAAGTCTACGGTGATACGGAATCCCCTGCTAGTAGATGACCAAGTCCTAGCAATAATAATGTAATGTCAACTATAAGATTGAATTAGGTTTTATTTAGTTGTTCGAGGTGTAGGAAATGAAATCTTCTGCCAGCAGAAGATGCAAGCATATGGAATGTGTTTTGAATTAATGTATTCTAGTTATGTTGATTAATAATAATATTTATTTTTATTTGTGTATTGATTAATTATTAAATATATTTTAATATATTTTTTACCATTTTAATTTTAATTTTTTTTATTTTTTTGGGATCCGTCGGTAACCATTCTCTTCGGCATCGTTCTGAGACGTGTTATCGACGTATATATTTGCCGCTAATTATCGGTGAATTCTTCATTCGCCGATAATTAGTTATTGACGAGCTCAATACCAGGGGATAATATCTGTTGCAGAATTCGCCGAAACCTTTAAAATCTGTCGGTAATTTATAGAAATCCACTGATAAGTTCACCGGTAGAGAGCGATTTTCTAGTAGTGGA
Organism: Nissolia schottii; assembly: GCA_003254905.1. Classification (NCBI taxonomy): domain Eukaryota; kingdom Viridiplantae; phylum Streptophyta; class Magnoliopsida; order Fabales; family Fabaceae; genus Nissolia; species Nissolia schottii. The sequence continues at coordinate 164,700 of QANU01064822.1, forward strand.
GTGACTTCATATTGAATAAAATTACATTATTTAATAAAATTTGTAACTCATGATAATATTTTGCAACGACAACAACAAAGTTTTTAACCTTGTTCAATCAAGTTTGTAACAAAAAATATATTTTGCGGGAATGCGTGCAAGTGGAGCAGAAGAGAGAGAGAGTGGTGTGTGACTTTAAATTGAATAAGCGGCTTGGTATCGCTTAAGCAAGGTCCCGAGTTCGAGACCTTGTGAACGCAGTTATCCCCGCTGGGAGACTCACCCGCCATAGCCAAGTGCGCGACCCAGGTCGGCTCGGATTAGTCAAGGCTAAGCCTTGGATACCGGGTAGGCAACCTAAAAAAAAAAGTTTGTAATGACAACAACAAAAAAAGTTTGTAACTATGCTCAATCAAGTTTGTAACAAAAAAATACATTTTACAAGGATAAGTGCGAGTGGAGTAGAAGAGAGAAAAATTACCTTATTTAATAACGCTTTTAACTCATAATAATACTCCCTCCGTCCTAAATTGAGTGTCGCTTTCACTTTTTTTTTTGTTTATTCATAAATAATGTGTTTGGACGCAATTGTATATTGATTTATTGTGGGACCTACATCTCTAGTTGGCCCTACGATGATACCTAATTTATTGTCAAAATAACACTACCGTTACCGCACTCTAGCTTTTGATAAAATAGTATCCCACCACAAACTTAAGCAAAAATAACATTTCATCCCAATTTCTCCAAAACCAATCAACCAAGCCACCGTTATTTTTAACCCCCCCTCCCCCAAAAAAGAATTGATAACTAAAAGAAGCCACTACCAGAAGAAATTTAAATACAAACTAATCTTATCAATTTTTTAATTATAGACAATTTCTTTTCTATGACGAAAACAATAAGATTTTTCAATAATAAATAAAGGTATAAAGACATATATCTGTATCTATTGCAAAATTCATTTGTAATAATTCTCGCCAACAACCAATAAATATTACAGACATATTTTCTAATATTTATTTAGATGAAATTTTCATCACAAAATTCTCTATAATAATTTCCACCAACAAGAAATACATATTATAGACAAATATTTCAACCAAAAAATTTTCCAAATATTTTGTTTAGAAAATTAAAAAATAATAACTTGTAATTACAAACAATTTTTTATCTATAATTATTAAATTAATTTTTTATATATTAATAATTTTAGACAAATTATTTTACAAATATAGATTTTCGTCCAATTACTTCTCATTTATTATTAAAAATTTCTAATTTTTTATTACAGAAGAAAAATATCTCTAATTAGAAAATGTCTATATTAAAGACATTTTTTTTCTGTCTATAAATTTTATATGTATTTAAATTTTTTTCTTCCTTAGTCCAAAATTGGGGAGATCAACACCAATGAGCTAAGCGAGAAACCTCACAAACGGGTAAGACACCACATCTTGACCCAAAACCTTAACGTAATGAGTTTATGAGTCCTCCCACTTATAAACTCTTCACTTAATCTATCACTAGCCAATGTGAGACTTTTTAAAAACTCACATTTGAATCCCAACAATCTTCCCCCTCAAGTGTGAGGCCCACATCAAGTCTAGTTGTTAGGGAAACACGCAGCGGACTAGATCCCATACACAATCTCATACAAATTCAATCAACCAAATATAAACACAAAAATCCAAAGAGAATAAATTAACAAAATGATAACGAGTAAAGAGACATAAGAATTTGACATGGTTCAATAAATCTCTTGCCGACGTCCACCCTAGAGGATCAATACTTTCACTATGAGATAAAAATAATACAATAATTAATATTCATTGGTTCCCACACCCAAAATTTCTTGTACACCCTCTCTCATAACCCAAAGCATTACTCATATCTTGTTCTCTCACACTACCACACACTTAGGCCATTGACTTTATTTATAGTCAATGATTCTTAATCACTAAGAGTCCCTTATCTCAAATCTCAACAAATTTTCTATACCCTAACAGAATTTATCCATATCCATACTAATAATTTAAATATTGCTAAATCTGAAGATATTCTCAAGGATATACATCTTAAAAATAAAACATAAATAAAATCAATTGTAATCCTATCAAGCATGAGCCAATTTTCCCAATAGTAAATGCATTTTTCCCTTTAAACAATACACTTCAAATCAAATTATACATTAAAACAAGAGATTGATTTGTATCCATTGACGGTGCAAAGAGTTTTATACTGTCATGCAATCATGTGTTGCTATTTGGAAGACTTTTGAAGTGGTGGAGAGAAGAGTCAACCAATTTTACTTATACAACTATACACAAATGGCTTATAGTGTAAAACTCTTTTAAACCGTAAGTGGGTATAAATTAATCTCTTTAAACAATACACTTCAAATTATATACATGAATAACATTCAATAGTAATTTACAATTGAGTTTACTAAAAACTTTGATAAAATTTAAGATTCAACTATGCAGATGCCATGTTTCAACGACCCTTACAGAGAAAAGAAAAACATTTAATTGCTAAAATTAGTTGTTCTAAAATAACTAGCCGAAAATTGATAAATGGCCCTAAGCATGCGGAACAAAAATTGGTTGGTTTAGTTTCTATGCATTGACCAAAGGCCAGCTTAGGTTCTCTTGGATCAACAACGTGATGCATGGACCACCAATTTGCTCCATTGCATACGGAGTGCATATGTGACACAAGCTAACACCTCTTTCAAAGTTTAGTTCAATGTCACAATCTCCTAATCTCCAACAAATTCAGCCTCATTGGTGCTAAATCCACAAAGAGGTAAGAGGTATGGGGCACAAAGAAAAATCTAAGGACAAAAAAGACAAGAGAGTGCAAGAGATATCGTTGTTGAGAACCATTCCTTATTCTGATCACCAAAGGTTTGATTCTCTAGTTAATATCTAACTTTTCATAAAGTATTATATTGAATTTATATTTTGGTTATTGTAGAATTAGCTTTTGATCTAGTTTTGCCTCCGTGTAATGAAAAATGATTTTAATTTTCGAATTGCCAAGATTATTATTGGATGGCCTCTGGCCTCCGCAATTACCTTGCGACAACAGTTGTGGCTGCATTAACTGCATTTTCATGTAATCCTATTGCATTTGCGACCGTAGTCATATTTAAAATCATAAATGAGCTAAGAGTTTTTGAATTCTAAGTATAAAAATTGAAATTAGATCGTTAAGTTTATAGGATTCACATCTAAATTAAATGTGTTGTGATTTTGTTGTGCATTTGGGTATTCATAGGTGGTGGTCTAAGGAAACTATTGCTGTGGTAACTGGTGGGAACAGAGGGATTGGTTTTGAGATTTCTAGACAACTAGCTGATCATGGAGTGACTGTTATATTGACATCAAGAGATGCTAGTGTTGGTGTTGAATCAATTAATGTCTTGCAAGAAGGTGGTTTTGATCACGTGGCTTGTCACCAACTTGATGTATTAGATTCTTCATCCATCATCGAATTTGCAGAATGGTTGAAGGAAAACTATGGTGGACTAGATATTCTGGTCAGTTTTTTTTTCCTTTTTTTTTCCCCTTCTAAACGTAGTTACATTCCTATAATCTTTATTGCATTTGAATTAGTGATTGCTTTGAGATAATCTATAATTTACTCCATTTGTTTCATAATAACTGTGACTTTCACTTTTTTTGGTTCACTTATAAATTAATGTATTTGAATATAATTTTGTAATTGTATCAAAAAAGTGAAAGTGACAATTATTATGAAACAGAGAAAGTAATTTAGTGTGGTTTCTTGTAGCTTACTTTCCGAACATCTATTGCCTTAATATTTTGTGCAATAATAAACTTAGATCTCTAACTTGTTCACATTTTATTTAGGAAAATGTTAAGAGGGTTAGAGGTAATTCTAGCGGTTATTTATTTTAGGAATTACTCGTGTAATTTTAAATCAAGGGTGATGATTAGTTAATGTTCCTGCCTTCTAAGATCACAATTCCTTTTCATCACAATTAACCAATTTTATTGTGTGTCCTCAAATGTGAAGTGTTGAACATGTGACCAAACAAGAATTTCTCAATGTGAAGTGTTGGACTCCTAATGAGCGACTATAGTTTTACATTTTCAATTGGGTCCTTAATGAACCTAAATTAACTAATCACGTGTCTCTAATAAATGGTATTATATGCAGATAAATAACGCTGGTGTAAATTTCAATCACGGGTCTGATAACTCAGTCGAAAATGCTCGAAAGGTTATTGAAACAAATTATTATGGCACCAAGAGTATGATTGAAGCTATGATTCCTTTGATGAAGCCATCCTCTGCTGGTTCTCGTATTGTAAATGTGAGCTCACGTTTGGGTCGATTAAATGGCAAACGAAATGTGAGTAAAAACTCTATTGTCTCATTTCATGTATACGGGTAGACAACCTTTTAAGGATAATTGAGTTTAATCTTTAATTCCCCTCCTTGCTCCCACTCTTACGATTTTTTTCATTTTCTTTCTCTGCCACATTCGGCCTTCTTCAAAGACAAAAATGCAAGCTAATATACCTCTCTAATGAGGACAAATAAAAAGATGTTATGTGCACATATACATTCATGATTGAGATGTATTTATGCATAATATCTTTCCTCTATATTTGGCTTCTTAGATCTTGTTTTCACATAATGTAAGAACTTGTTAAAGAAGCCTTAGCATGCATGACATATTTGAGAAACCTTCAAGTATTGTTATTTAAGAAACAAAAAATACACCAAATTTCTACCATGTTTTCTAGCATTCTCTTGTGATGAATGCATATTTTTCAATTCAAAATATTAAAGAGTTGTAGTTTTTGTCCGAGCTTATTTTTCATAATGATATAGCATATAAATTTGCTCTTATATGATCTAAGTGACATACACAATTTTGTTACATCCAACAACTACATTGATCTTTTGTCACAGATTTCTGACAATTTTTTTCTAATATCGTTTAGAGTTTAATTTATATGCACCTACAGTGTAAAACTTTTTTACACAGTCATCTAATCAAATTTTTAGATATGTTTGACTTTTGAAACAATGAGTGAGAGACCTAAATGCAAAAATCTTAACACTATTAGTATATAGAAATTAGGCTCTTTTCAATACGACGTTTGGCGTAAAATATTTGAATAATTTCTTTGAAATTACAATGGAACCTTTGGTTCCCCCATATAGAACTTGTGCTAGATATGAAAGTGATTACAAGTTTCTGGAGTTGCAGAGAATAGAAAATGATGCATTGAGGGAGCAACTAAGTGAGGTGGAATCCCTTTCAGAGGAGCTAATTGAAGGAACCATAACCAATTTCCTACAACAAGTGGAGAATGGGACATGGTCATCAGGAGGGTGGCCACAGACCTTCACAGACTACTCAGTCTCAAAGCTCTCAGTGAATGCATACACAAGGCTCATGGCCAAGAAGCTCTCAGAGAGGCCAGAGGGTGAGAAGATCTACATCAACTGCTACTGCCCTGGTTGGGTGAAAACTGCACTCACTGGCTATGCAGGGAGTGTTAGTGTTGAGCAAGGTGCTGATACTGGGGTGTGGCTTGCACTTATCCCTGACCAGGCTATTACAGGGAAGTTCTTTGCTGAGAGAAGGGAGATTAACTTTTGATTAATTAAGCACATTAGGATATATAAGAGGGATTGAAATGGTTGGTACTATACCAAGTTGGTAAAGTAGGAAAAGAGATTTTTGGAGGCTCGGTTCCTTTGTGGTTTGTGTTATGAGGGCTATATAACAACATGTTTTGAGATTGAGGTATTATAATGTTGTAATGTTAAGAGTGACGTAATGGTCAAATAGGGGCACATGGAGTGGTATTTGAGGCACAGTTGTGAGTGTCCCTTGGAGTTGGAGGTTTGACCATACATAATGTCATGATTATATGCTTAGGGTCACCAACAATTTGAAGAGTGTTTTTTTTTCTTTCTTTCTTGTTGTCATGTTTTAAGATTCTGTTGTAATATATTCTAACAAAATTGCTTTGTGTTTGATAGAATAGTAAAATATATTTGTCTTGTAATAGAGAAATTATTTTGTCTTTTCATAGAGGAAATTAATCTATCATTCATTTAAGATATATCATTAATTATTTTTGATAAAAGAAAAAATAATAAAAAGAGAAGAATGATCGATGATGTACATTTTATGTCAAACATGAATCATCATCTTATGTCAAACATGAATCCATTTTCTCCCGAGAGGACAACGTGATTTCGCCCTTCTTGCAATGTTACTTTCAAGTTTTTGCCACAATGTATGGAGTAGGGATGACCAAAAATTAAATGAAATAGATAAATAACACGATACTTTTGTGGAATAAAATTGGTGATATTACTTAATAAAAAAAAAGAGTTTACACACAAGAGCATGACTAAACCTTTTGAGCGTGTTAAAAAAATGAAAGATTATTTTGTTTACTATGGAGTAAAAAAAATTCATGCTCCACGTACAATTTAAAGTATTGATTGTTTTTTCTCTCCATGCTTCTACTTTTTAAAAAAAATCGATGTTTAAATTATATGTGAAGTATGAATTCTTTTATGTCATGCAGGTCAAAAGAATTTCTTTATAGACAAAAGAATTTCTCTATAAAGAAAATGCAAGTCAATTTCGATCAACGGTCCTTCATAATTTTTGCAAAAATATGTTTCTTTATACCAATTATGTTAATTCATGATTTTAAAAAAGGTGTAATCTTTAAAACTGATAATGCTATTTGAATCACTAATTAAGAAGGTATAGACACTTTTTCACTTCTCTCATTATATACAATGTGGTCCACCATATATTTGATGGTCTCTCGTGAGAAGAGTGACAAAGTTTAGAGATATTTTTGGATAGACACGTGTCTAAAAATTATCTTTTAGGCACACATATAAAAATGTGAGTCACGCATTTATAATTAAAGATGGGTTTATATATATGTGAGACCTATCACATTTTTGTGTGCACACCTAAGAGTTATCTACGTGTTTACCCCATAAAATCTCCAAAGTTTATAACATTTTAGTGGTCCAAATACCAATAATACTCCCTTTAAAATAGGCAGCAATATTATAACATCAAAACTGTTATTTGTATACCAATTTTAATATAGACACTAAGTCTATTCTTTCACGCACATCATAGTGATGTGACTATAAATCCTATGATGCGTATGAGAGGAGAGACTAAGTATCTACACTAAGGTTAATGTACAAATAATACTACTCTTATATCTACACCAAGATTGGGCCACTTTATCTTGTTGTCCCATCCACCTCGCCTCGTGGGCTACCACCAACCCCTATCCTCCGCACTGCAGGTCCTCCATGATCTCTAGCCAAGTGGACATGTCCCCTTGCCGTGATATCCTTTGCCATTTGGTCTTTCTTTCTCATCGAGCTCTAAATTCATCTCTCATCTGACATCCCACCTTAATTTGAGTCTGATCAAAATAAGAAAACACAGAGGATAGATCGGAGAATAGTGACGGAGGCGACGCCGACGACTTGAGATCTAATAGAACCTTCTTTGTTTTCTAGTTTTACTCAAAATAAAACCTTATTTCGAAACCCCTGGAAAAAAAAAAAAAAAGAAGATATGTATCAACGAAGATATGAAATAGATGAATTTAAGGGTGCTCCTCTAGCTGAGCACCGGATAATTAACACCCACGTTACCTATTAGTTTAAAATTTTCCATTAAGTTATATTGTTAAGCTTTTTAATTTTCCTTAAGCTATGGGTTTTTGTTCCTAGTTTTTTAGTTTATTTATTTTATGTCTCTCATTTGAAAAATCGTATTACTGTGCTACTTTAGCATATGTAGGATAACTTGTTTTTTCAGTTCTTGGTATCTCGATGAATTTGTTTTTCGTTTAGCTTAATTAATGCAATATTTCATCTTTGGTTAAAAAAATCATGTTAATTGATGATGGTTTCATTCAAAGAGTTTCCGGGTTATATACTAAAACTGAAAATTAAATATCAGAATGGCACTCGTAGTGAACAAACAAAACCCTTTATTAACATTTAATTAACGTTTTGAGAAATGATGATGTCACCAATCTTTTTAGTATCAAATTGATATCTTGCAACTATTTTGAGGACAAATTTAAAATCCTACTCTACATATTAGTATTAAATTAAAAGAAGGAAAAATCTCAACAACCATACTATGTGTATAATTGCAATTGCATCCACCGTACGACCAACCACCAATTAATGCATTCGGCCCCATCACTCAATCAATTGCAATCCTACGATGCCCACCCCCTTTAATAATGCGTGCGTGCATGCCCCCATCAAAAATGAAACCGTTCAAGTCTAACTTCTTTATTTTGCAACGCATAAAATTGTGAAAGGGGGAGTCTGAAGCTCTAAGCGAGTTGAAAGGAGGAAATGAGAACTCTATATATAGAGGGAGAGATGGCCAAAAGGGTGGGTTAGACCCTCTCTCAGCCCAAAAGGACGCGGATAGGATTTGCTGATCAGAAACAACATGTTGGAGCGCGCCAGGGGCGTTGCAGCATCTCGCTGTTGCCGAAGTGTTGGAGTGCACTATACACATTGCAGCGCATCTCTGAGACTATTCTGAGCCCTTGCGACAGGCCCTTCGTCGCGGGCCGTTACTGAGTAAGACCGATATGGGTGGTTTGTTTTTTCATTCTTAATTGTGATTTAGCACTTTTGACTACTGTATGTTGACGATACATAAGTTATATTTATCACTTTTGACTACTATCTTTTTTTGGTACACAATTAGAGCTATGTAAGGCCTATAGGTAGGGAAAATAGAAACTTGCTATTTCATGAGAAAAATTTTATGATGCATGTAGAAAAGAATAAAAAAAAAATATAGAAACTAGTCATTTGATGAGAAAAATTTGGATATAAAGTTAAATTTTGTCTGATCATAATTTTCACTTTTCAAACATAGCAATGAAGAGTATTAAATATTTTTCAATCAACAACTATTCATTTTCATGTATGGTTGAAATAATGGACATATATTGAGTCAAACGTGATGCCATCGGTGGTCATAAGGCCTAGTAGCTATACAGGTAGAAAAAGAACAATGGACTTATTCATTTGATGTCATCGTTTACGTGATGTATGTAAATATAAAAGAAAAATGGACTTATTCAATTGGTGCCCCTAGTTAGCATAATATGAAGGAAATACTAGATATATTGCATAATACTAGATACTAGATACAATAATATAAATGAAATACTAGATAATATAATAGTAAATAACATAATTTCTTTTAAAGAAAATACTAGATAGCCTAATATAAATATCTAGTTATCATAATAAACTTGATATATTGCATGTTGTGTACGTAATTTATTGTGCAGAATATAAGTTATAATTAACAAATAATAATAACTAATGAACAATTTTAAAAAATAAAAGTAGAACTAATCAAGGTAAATTCTTAAAGTTTTAGAGTATTACAAGTCTAGACAAGGGAAACGAGGATAAAAAAGAGGGAAAAGGAAGAGAGGAAGATAGAATGCAACGCACACAAACTTCAAGTCACATGAACCCCCTATGAAATCCTCTCTTATTCTACCCACACAAGTCATACCCTCATCGGTTCTTCGTCATCTTCACCATTCTCATTAGCTTAATCTCATTCTCTTAGCCTCGTCAAGCTCACGAACACTATTTACCATTCCTTGCAAGCACTGTATCAACATACAGGTATTATAGTTCAAGTATCTAATAAAAAGACTTAAGCAAGTGTAAAATTTTTTGGTTAGAGTAGCAGGGGAAGGGGATGTAAATGTAAATCTTTTTCTTTTCCTACGTTTTTAAAGATTAAAAATGGTAAATGAAAAGGGTTAGTATCTAACTTCAATTTCTAAATTTTACATGCAGTCTAACTTAGTCTTTGGACTAAAATAAAAATTCATTAGTCGCTACCATGCCATAGTTAGACCCATTAATACCTTTTAGGGATTGATAAGTACTTATTTTTTTTGTCAAATTTAAAGACAAAAAGACTAAACTGGTCTATTGGTTATTAAGTTCAAAGACTAATAATTTTTTTTTCAAAAGACTAAATTGAGCATAATGTACGAAAGTAAAGTTGAAAGAGCAAGTTAGACATTAGAAAAATGTTCACTTTAGTCCCTGAAAATGTAAGCGTGAATCACTTTAATCCCCAAATTTTAAAATAAGTCTATTTAATCCTTAAAATTATAGATTGTGACTCAAATTGATCCTTTAGTTTATTTTCGTTCCGGGAATGGCTTCATTGATTACACACAAAACGGGTCATTTAAACTAACTAACATAATCATCTCTAATTTATTTATATCTAATGCTAATTAACCCAAATTCCCAAGTAGCCAACAAAATCTCAATCATTGTCACGAACCCTACTCTTCATCATTCTCAATCACTTAATCCCAATCATACTATGTTCAAACCCTAACTCTCCATCTCCTCTTCCCCTCCTAAATTCAAACCACGTTGCCCGTCTTTCGTGATGAAACTCCTCCTCTTCTCGCTCTATATCCCTGATTTGCATTTGTCGTCAATTTGGTCTCCAACATTGGTTGCTCCATCATCGCCAACTTTTGGTCCATCAAAAGTGGTTGCTAGGACTTGTGAAGGAGTAAGCTACAACCATGGAGGCATGGCCAGATGGCGAGCTTCAATGGTAGTTTGGACAAAGTGACAACGACAAATATGGTGGCCATGATGACAGTGGTGCTTGAGTGGTGGAGCCATTGGCAATGCAAATCAATGGTGGTAGTTGTTGATCGCGGTTGGGACAATGGTGACATGAGGCGGCTAGCGCGATGGGGAGCGGCACCATGATTATGATGACTTGGGAGCGACAGAGAAAGGAGTTGGGGCTGGCTATGGAGGTGAGACTTTACGCGACTGTGGAAGAGGTTTCACTATTTCATTCTCATTCTTTATTTAATTGTTGTTCTGAATTCTTCTTTGGAGCTTTGGTTGGGGATTTGGGGGTTGTAATTTACTTTTGAGGGATCTTGGAGATGAGTGGCTCAAGGCATGGGTCTGTAGATGTGGGTATTGTGTGGTTCCAATGTTACTCTATCCTAGAGTCATAAGAATTCATGTTTTATTGTTTTTCCTTGGTTTGGTAATGGCTTAGGCTAGTTTTAGTGGCTTTGGCTTTATTTTGACTTTGAAAGAATGTAGAATTGATGTGCCTCTTAGAATGACCCAACCAAATGGATATACAATTACCTCATCATGTTTAATTTTTGTGTGTTTGAATTTCATCATTGTTTATCAATTTGTTGGTTATCTTTCTTACACAACTATCTGATAGATTTAGGGGGTGATAACAATAAATATTCTCGGATATCAGTTTGTGTGGTTACTGCCAACTTGGCTTGATATCAAGTAGATAAAAATGGTTTGAACAATCACTACCACAAAACAGGGATTTAGCAGCAGGCATATGGTGGAGGTTCATAATATTCGCCGCTGATTCCTTGCTTTTTGGCATTTCATGACCGGTGAGGTGCTACTAAGAGCTAGTGATTCGCGGCGGTTTATAAGTGTGGGTGGCGGTTTCTTAAAATGCTCGCGCAAAAACACTACATTGTTCCTGCTCCTTCTCTTTCCCTCTCTGCCTTCTCCATCATCTTCCCTCACCATCTCTGTTTCCTCTCTGTTAATCCGAAACCCTTGCCCTCTTCTTCCTTCGACATCTTTCGTCAATGTTCCGCCAACGTCTCCCGCAGCTTCTGCCAACGCCGCCGAACCTCTCTCCGATTACAGGTTCCTCTCTCTCTCTCTCTCTCTCTCTCTGTATTTGAAGCTTGTTGTGAACTTCGAAAACGACAGCATATCGAATGAAATTGAAATTTGCGTTCATTGATTGCTCTGTGGAGCAGAACGGAGTTAGTTCGTTCATTCCTGTTTTGTTCATTGTTTTCACTGCCTTGAATTTTTTACCCTTCCTGCTCTTAGCTGTGTTTTTTGAAAGTGGAAGTTGATTTTCACCACTAAGCGAAATTCATTTAGGTTTTTTTATTTTAGTGTTAGAAGAAATAGGATGTGAGGTGAAGTAAGAATGTTAAGATCTGGTTGATTTGATTGGTGGCATTTGCAAAATTTTTGGGGCGGTGAAGGTGTTTGATGTTAGCTGGAGGTAGTACATGCATCTTTGGTTGTCGATTAATCTAGAAATAATTGTTTAGTTTTCCCTGGAAGAATACAATAATCACTATATGATTGTGTTAGCATTCAGAAAATCTAATTAAACAAGGTTTCATTTTGAAAATTGGGAAAATGTTGGTACATCATTGTCTATTCACTAAATTTACAAGTTACACATGAAAAACCGTGTGTTAATAATCTTGATTTTCAATTATTTGCTAGTGAATCTAAATTTTGGGTGCCTTTGAGTGAAGAGCTAGTGATTTCGGTTACCTTAAAGGTGAATCTAATGGAAGGATTTTATTCATTATAATTATTGGCTACTTCATTAGATTCACCAACGAAGTATAATTGAAATTCCTATATAATACTAACCACAGGCATTCTAGCCCAGATTTACTAGTAAAGTACCTAAAATAATCAAATACTATCTAGCACATCATTTGGGTGTATAGATATCAAAGTTGTTGAAAATTGTGTTGTGAGTTTGTGATTTCCATCCACAAAGTTCTAATAAAAAAGGCAAAATATAAGAATATATACATGTGAAGAATCTGCTCAATTAGCTTACCACTCCGGTTACGTCTAAGATACTTGTTGTGGAAGCTATGTGCCTTCTAGTTGCAAGTGAACATGCAGGGTATCATACATCCATGGGTTCCATTAAGTACTCAAGGTTTGAAATAAAAGCATGAGGTTATACTAGCACTACTTGTATTTGGTTTAGATTAGATGAACTTGATATTTAGTATGTCTTTATGCGAAAAATTCCAAAGTTAAGATCTTTAATAGTATATATAGCTCTAATTAGAGTAGCTGAGCTCACACAAACATGGTGCGTTACCCTCTCCCTTCTCTTTTCTCTGTTACTGATTCCTCTCTATGAAATATGAATCTATCTGTATTTGTATCTTCAATTTTATTTTTTAAATTTGTTTCAATTTTGTTGTAGTTGATCACTACTTTTTCTGTTCAATTCCATAATTTGCTGTTAATGTAGTACTTGACTAACCCTTTCCCACTTAGGCTTTGAGATTCTTGTCTATTATATGAATTCATAATATAATTCTAATCTAATGTCTCACCATCCCTAATTGGTCGTGTTTCCCTTCCTGTTTTGTTTTAATCGTTTATTGGGGGAACGAGAGCACTACATAGGTTGTTGAATACAGAATGAGACTATGATTTTGATCATTATTCATTACTAAAGGAATGGCATGCTGCTTCTAACACATTGGTTGGCACTTCTAGTGTCATGTGCAGGCTATTTGCATTTCTTTAGATATCTGTCTATGTTAGTGGGTTTCTTCAATGCATTTCTTTAGAACTGGCTCATTTACAGTTCTTACAGTGTGATTGATTAACAAGAGCAATAGATTTAACTAAATGAAAAAATAAAAATAAGTAGTAACTGTTTGCAGAGAACCAATTCTCTCCTCTCTTGCTTCTCTCAATAGGTTACATAAGGAAAAGATAGCAAGACTAAAATGGTGCCAATAGAAATTCAACTTATCTCTGTTACATACTATTAAAAGCACTGGCAGATAGAAATTTAAGAACTGGCCATAATGACTTTGCAATAGAGGAAGAAAGACAGAGCAGATGAAAATTACCAATATTATGAGTTAGGGGAATTATGGTTGAATGACTACAAAAAATTACAAATTTTTAAGGGAGGCAAATGAAAAAGTGGGATTTTATGCTGAAGTTGAATTTTTATTGTTTTTAACTTCTTTCAAATGTGTATAGTGGTTTTTAGAAGAATGATTAATGGGTTGTGTATTGTCAGAACAGCACTGGACACTGGCTAAGTTTCAATCTTTAAAGAATCCTTCTGATTCTATGCTCTTTTTCGTTAGTTTAGAGTTTCTAATAAATGCCTAATCATGTTTTCTTGCTCAGTTTCTTTCCACTTCCTTCCTTTGATTTACCCCAAATCTGTTTCCTTTCTTTTCATATCTTCAATTTGATCAACTATCTACTTATTTACATTTTAATGCATATCAAAGAGCATGTGCATGGCCATGTTGCTTTATTATTGAATTGAAGATCCTCCTACAGCATAAGAAATCTGCTGCTTAAGGATTTTTGATTGGATTCAGAATGCTTACCTACAGGGTCATCTTTTCTTTTCCTGTTATGTTTGTACATTTTCAAATTGTATTCCATGTGCCTGTGGTTTTCTTCTAGCTTTTTCCTCTGTAATACTTATGGCTGCCTTGAGAAGCTACTGAGCAGGAAGAATCCTATATTTTTTGGGTGAAGCAGTTCCATCGAATTTTTCTATGTCGGAGAGAATGGGGTAAGTAATTAATCAAATTTTTGTCTTTGCTTTACTTCAAATTATATTATGTATCTTAAGTCATTGCTTGTGCATATGTTTGCAAGAATTAGCAACAATGAGGTAGCTATGCTTGTTTCTTACTACCTATATACTATTTCTCGATTATATAGTCACTAAACCTTTTATTATTTTGGTGTTTGTTATATTATAATAGGATTGTTTTAATGTTTTATTTTAATTTTTATCTCGGATTGTAAATTCAGAATCACCAAGGTAGACAAGATCGTCTTCTAGTAGTGAGGAAGTTGATCATGATGGAGGTGAAGGATAATTAACATGTAATTAGGATTTGATTAGGATTTGCAAGATAATTAGGATTTGGATTAGGATCTCGATTAGAATTTGCAAGATAATTAGGATTTGCAGGTTTTTAATATTTTTTGTTTTGTGAATTCATTTGACCATTTTGCTTGTTACGAATCTTTTTAAGTAATGTATATTTAACACTTTTATACATGCAATTAATTATTTAATTTTGAATATTACACCTTGCATGATTGATGTTTGAGTTTTGTGTAATTTGTTAGTAATTTGAAAAAGTGTGTAAATATAATGAACCAAAACAAAAAAAATCTAAAATCAGAATTTAAAAAAAATTGTGCATTTCGTGGCGGTTATCAACCGTTGCAATATGTTATCATCATTTGCAAAACTTTCTGAAATATTTTAAATCGAAGCGGTGGTCACGGTTTGAAACCGCCGGTAAATGTAATAGACATTTCAAATTTACATTTACCGGCAGTTGTTCAGCAGTTTGGGAGAACCGCCGGGAATAGCATTTAGCAGCAATTATAACTGTTGCTAAATGTCTAATTGAACCGCCGGGAAGTGCAAAATTTGTTGTAGTGAATGAATCTTTTACCTGGAAAATGTGATTGGGAAAGAACTTGTTATAGAGTGAGGATCATGAGATATTGAGTGTCATGGTTTCTAAGTGTTTATATTGATTCACAAGACATATCAACTATCAAGAAGTAATTACTTTGTTGAATGTTGACTATGTTTTTCAGTCTTGAAATCTCACATTTACTGGTTTCATATCTTCTAAGAATGATCTATATTAATTTGGTAGGAGGCCATTAAGACTCTAGTTTCTTGTTTAGCAATGACTTCCATCAAAGTTGCTCACAAGTTTTATGGG
This sequence comes from Nissolia schottii, assembly GCA_003254905.1. Lineage (NCBI taxonomy): Eukaryota > Viridiplantae > Streptophyta > Magnoliopsida > Fabales > Fabaceae > Nissolia > Nissolia schottii. The sequence goes on from QANU01064822.1 coordinate 180,337, forward strand.
ATTTGTACTAACTCTTGGGTTCAAAGCTCCGAGGAAGAAGAATTGAAGTTTGTATAGGGCTTATATTTTGTATAGTGCTTATAGTGTAAATACTTACAAGGTTTAGCCCTTTAATATGAAAGAGGTGGTTTGATTCACCCTTTTTTTTTTGTTACATGGTTTGTAATGGTTCTTGGTATTGGATACTTACTTTTGATAATGCTATTCTTTAAAATTATGAAATGCAAAAAGTTTGGTCATGACAAATATTGATTTTGGCTATGTTTTGTGAGGATGTTGTGCAAAAATGAGAGCATGAGTTAGTTTAAGAAAGATTAGATTTTAGTGTTTAACAAAGGAAAAAAAGGAAAGACGGATGATTAAGACTTTTTTTTTTTACTCATTTAAGAAAATTCAGGGACTAAATTGAGCTTAATTTTTGGGATTTAGGGTTTTATTGTTAGTGAAGAGGGTGGATATCATAAAAGACTTATTTAAACATTTAAAGTAATTTTAGAGATTAATTTAAACTCATATTCACTTATGTCACATTAGATGTGATGTGTAAGTATTTACGTAATAGTTAATATGACAAATCAATAAAAATATGATATTAGACAAACAAAAAGACCTAAAAGATTAACGTGAGTCAAAGTAGAGAGTAAATAGACTAATTTTAAAATTAAGAAAAAAGGGAAGTAGATCACGGTTACACTTAAAGTTAGACATTATTAATTTAACGCAAATGAAAATGTGAAATTTTAGTGATATCCATCCGCGGGATCAGGAGAGAAGGCCCCGCATCTCTTATCTTTGTGCGACTCCAACGAAGCGAACAGGAAGCAATGGGCGAACCCATTCCCATCGTAGCGTTCCTCCTCCTCCTCTCCGCTGCGTCCTCAACCCCAGTCCCAGCTGAGTGGCCCCTGCAATTCCACTCGGTGCTGTTTATGAACAGGAGTGGGGCCCTCCAGAAGATAGACCTGTGGTACGACTGGCCCAACGGCCGCAACTTCAACATCATCCAGGACCAGCTGGGCCCCCTCAAGTACGACCTCGAGTGGAACAACGGCACCTCCTTCCTCTACTCTCTCGACCCTTCCCACCGCGACTGTCAGGTTGTCAATCTGTCCGTGGGTATTCTCCGCCCCAATTGGATGGACGGTGCCAACTACATGGGTCAGGAGCGGGTCGATGGCTTCCTCTGCCATGTGTGGGAGAAAGTGGACTTCATTGTCTACTACGAGCATGTTCTCACCCGGAGGCCTGTTAAGTGGATCTTCTACACTGGTACCGTACCATCACTTTCTTATCTCTCTGTGCTTTTAACATGCTATTCTGATTGTGTCCATTTTATTATTGTTATTTGAGTTTGACCCTGATTTGGTGAATGCAGGGTATACCGCTCACGTGATGACATTTGAGGTTGGTGCTGTGCTTGATGATCCAAATTGGCAGGCTCCTGTCTACTGTTTTACTGACGATGAGAAGGAAAGGAGGAGCTCTCTGGGTGTGGGCAGTGGTTCTTTTGGGAGTTTGATCAGAGAGAAAATTCGTTCTGCAGTTGCTATGTAATTTATGAAAGGGCGGGCTGTATATAATTTCTCTCTGTCAGGGATCTTTTCATGTAATAACTGTGAAGTTTAGCGCATTGTATACATGGATTTGGTATCACAATCTTGTTGGATGTTGCAATGCAACTTTGAGCTCTCCATTCTTTTTCTTTATCCAAGCTGATAAGTTCAGATAATTTGACAGATCAGCTCATCTTAGAAGAAAAATGGTGTTAAACTAGTATGAAGCTCCATATACTTTGTGGAATTTCTTTAAGATAGATCCTATAGTTTGCAAACTACGCATGGGACTCCTAAAACATTTTAAAAGTTTTTTAATAGATTATATGAATCCAGTCCAATGCTAGATCTTTGCCGGAATCTAAATGGAAAAAGAAAAAAAAAAGAGCTTCAAAGGTCATCAAGACTGTTTGTTTATTTATTTAGTCATTTTTATCGAAATCATAGATGTTTAAAGAGTACTAGGCTCCACTTAATTTGACTCGAGTCGGGTTGGTCAAAACGAATTTTTTTTCTATCTATAAAACTCAAACTTAAGATTTTACTGCAAGAGAATAAGTGATGAATCAACTAAACATTGATTTCATAAGAACCTCCATAAAAATTCTCAAAAAGCACGTCGACTTAAAAGATTTATTTAACCCCTTGCATAAAATAGAAATGATGAACCATACTCGAGACTTGCAGTATGAGATAACCCTTTGTGTATGAGTCTCACCTCAAGTAGGGGGCCATGGGCCTGGCTCTACAAGACTCAAGCCCGAAATCACATGCCAGGAGAAAAAGAGTATCACCAGATTAGGTTCAAGGTTCTCTTGGGAGTTTGATGATATGGTACCCTTTTGGAGAACTATGTGATTAGGAAATGGTTAACAGGCAATGGCATAACCAACGAGGTGGTCCAAGTGATAAGCGGTTTGGTATCGCTTAAGTAAGGTCTCGAGTTCGAGACTTTGTGTACGCAATTATCCCCACTGGGAGACTCACCCGCCATAGTCAGGTGCGCAACCCGCATATATGCACTCTGTTGGATAATTTTGATCCAATATGATGTGGTCATGCATTCATTCATGTGTTGGAATTTGGAAATGAAGAACTTATTAGTCCTCAGACCTTATGTAAATGTACCCCAAGAAAATAAGAATACTTAGTGACATTGCGTAGAAAGCCAGAAGGCAGAAGGGGGTATAAAGGCTTGTGGATATGCTATGGAACTGAGCGGTAGAAAGCCAGAAGGCAGAACGGGGTATAAAGGCTGGTGGATATGCTATGGAACTGGGCGAGGCTTGTGTGTATTGTTACTTTGACGGTGAGATGTGTAATCCAAATGTGTTACTTATGGCAGACCAAGCATCCAGACCAAATGGACAAAATATGCAATGTTTCGTTACTTTTAACACTAGAACTCTTTAGTAAGATAAGCTTAAAAATTTGGTCTGTTATGTAAGTGGTAGGGTTTTTGGTTGGATCATCTCTTCCTATTAGAGAAATAAATATGTGCAATTAATTTCAATATAATTAATAGATCTGGTAACAATGTCTATACTTAAAATTGCGTCCAAAAAAAAAAGTCTATGCATAAAAGAAAAGATGTTGACAATGAATAGCAGAAATTTACTCCCAGTTTGCTCATGTTTTTTTTGTTGCCATGAAAACTGGTTGTTCATATTATAGGTTGCATAGTCCCCTCAGCCCTGAAAGGAAATGATAAATCCATAAAAGGAAAATTGCTTATTGGCCCAAAAGGTTGGGTTGGTCACTTCATTTTGTTATTATTTCATGCTTTTTGGTGAGAAAATTGCACTAATTTTGTAATTTTATTTTAAATATATGAATTTACATACAATTTGTAAAAATAAGGTAATTTAAAAACAAAAGAATCAACTTAAATTTATGCATTTTATGGTAAAAGATGTTTAAACATCAATAATCTTTAGACAAGGAGCAGTGTTACAGATATTTCGTTAGTTTAAAATGTGGAGTATAGTGTCATTGTGCTAATGTTAATTTTGATGTATCATTTTCAATTTATAAGTGTTGTTAGGCTTCTTTACGAATGAAATTGTTTTTTTCTCATCAACTTGAAGAAGTTATATTAATTGTATTTGATGGGATTAATTTCTATAGTGTTTGTTTGTCATTTTTTTTACAGAATAAAATAAAATAAAATAAAATTATTGTTTTATTTTAGGGTTTAATTACTTTCACTAACCTTGTACATTTTTTATACTATCATTTAATTAAATTTTTGTCATATAAAAGAAAGTAAACATTTTCAATTACTACTTTAAAATATCACACATTTAAAATTTAAAATAATTTAATTAATTGAAAATGTAAAAAAATAAAATAAATAAAAAAATTACAACATCAATAACCATTAATCTCTTTATTTCATGCGCCTCTTGTCCATCCCATCCTCCGCAAAATCACTGCACAATGAAGTTTTTGGTTTCGTGAATTTAATCATTAGAGTGTTTTAAGTGCAAGGAACAAAAATAATACAACAAAATTGGAGCCTCTCTGGGCTGCTCCTCTCTCTCTTTCTCTCTCTCTCACTCTCTGCCTCTTGTCGATAAGCGATTCACAATCAAGACACACACAGAGCAACCACCAACCACCAAACCACACTTCCAATAGGTATGTTCTAGAATCCCTTACTTTGTTCCTTCACCACACTCCGTAGCTGTTGTTTGTGGCCACCGTTGTGTGGGTGAAGGAAGATGGTGGCGGTGTAATTGCCTCCTCTACTGCCATCACCCACAATTTCATGACTCCACGCCGGCCACATCATCATCATCATCGTTTCAAGTAGTTTTATACACGCAAAAAAGTGGGGAAAGAAAAAAAAGGGGTAGATGGGTAATGGGTCGGATCCGAATAGCTCCTCGAACGCGTGGAACCGTGCACGAGGGTTGGCGGTGAAGACACTCTTACTGGTTGGGGGCGCCCTCCTCGTTAAGCGCCTCAGCAAGTCCACCACTCGCTGGGACCATGCCCGTTTCGTCTCCAACTCCCTCACTGGTGAAAAGGTACCCCTGTTCAATTCAATTTCACTGTTTTCTTTTTGGCGTGCACACTCTCGTGGCCTTTGAATTTTAAACTTGTGGGCTTTGTTTGTTTCTTATTCTTATGTGAAATGTTGTTGGTGTAGTACTCGAAGGAGCAAGCTTCAAGGGACCCTGATAACTATTTCAACATTAGGTCAGTGCTTTAGTTTCATTTTTATTTATTCATTTATTTTTGTAAATTTAGCCACTCTCTTCTTTTGTTATTTTTGTTTGATTTAGCTGCCCCTTGTTGCATTTGGGGAGCATCATATTTGCAATAAATACTCCCAGATTGTGATTTTTGTTGGGATAAAGGATTCTATGTTCTATGCTGCTTTTTGTGTTACCATAGTAAGTTGTTTTCCGTTTTCATAATAACTTGTATTTGGAAGAATTGCAACCCTGAGAATTTGGTCTTCACAGAATGCTTACGTGCCCTGCGGCCGAGCTAGTGGATGGTTCCAAGGTCCTGTATTTTGAACAGGTGAGTCCTATGTTACAAGTCTATAAGTTAGTTTGTAGTGGATGATTAAGTTCAACCTTTTTATCTATGATTTGAAAAATTGGCTAATGAAGAGTTTTCTTTATGCTTCTAGGCCTTTTGGAGGAGTCCCCAAAAACCGTATCGGCAGGTATGCTGTTATGACAATTCTAGCTTTTGTTGTATCTACTCTTTGTGCACGCTTGAATTCCTAACAGGAAATTTGGTTTCATAAACCACGAGCTTGTGTGGAAGTTGTCTGCAAGTCAAATTTTTTCACCTTATGTTTTACACTTTTTCCCTATGATACAGAAGTATGTTAAACTTTCTCTTCTTTCATCTGTTTGCAGAGGTTTGTTATGGTGAAACCTTGTCCAAAAGAGTTGAAATGTGACGTTGAGGTATGTATTCCGTCACTTTAAATATGCCGATACCTTTTCATGAGCTTTTTCCATTCTTCTAGAACTTATTTGTATGAAACATGGTCTAATTTAGAACTCTAATGCTTGCAATAAGTTTTCTCTGAGAAGAGTGGTTAAGTTATCTAGACTACCCTTACCTTGAGTACCATGATTGTGATCATTATATTAATGATGTCGATACCTCTTCTTTTTGAAATCTCTAGCTTCATAAAACAATATATAGAGATCTTAAAGGAACTATGCCTTCCTCACCACAAGGAAAAAGAAATTTTTTTTTCTGAACTGCTTTGAACTTTTCATGAAATGTTTCTAGTTTTATAGACACTGTGATGCTGGACAAGGAGGGTAAGTTGTAATGGAATGCTGGGTTGCTATTTGGGCTACGATAGATGAGTGAGTACTCACACTATGGTGGTGTGAACTGTACTTTTATACAATAGCCCAAATGGCACCCATTATTTAATTATAACCAATCCAACCATTGTCCCACATTACATGGACACATGTTTGTATATTTTTCTCTCTGATTTTTAGAAACATGATTCCACTTCAGTTTTTTTGTGTTCTTCAGAAGAATAGTATGTTCTTTTTCTTATTACAAATGGATGTTATTTTTTGTAACTTAGAGAATAAATGCTAACTTATGTTAAATGGCAGTTAAGTACATATGCGATTAGAGACATGGAGGAGTACAAGAATTTCTGTGATCGATCAAAGGATCAGCGTCCACAGCCAGAAGAAGTCTTTGGGGTGAGCACTCAGATATGTTTATTCTGTGATCTTACCCTTGTTCTTTCAGATATTTTCCAATTTTTTACTAGAGACATAGAGAAAGAAAGAGGAGTGGAGAGGAAAGAGATTGATTAAAAGAAACAAAAAGTCTTAGGATGCTAGAATGAAATTACAGATAGAGTGATGAAAATAAAGAAAATCAGGAGAGAAAGAGATTAGTGAATATGAACAGTAAAAACTATTTTTAGGATGATTTAAAAAACCATGTAAAAGTATAGTGATGAAAAGAAATACAAATGGGAGAAAAGACACTTACAAAGAAAGATTGAAAAATCTTAGGCTGTTTTGAAATTGTTATATATCATTATAACTATTGTAGATAAATTGATGGATACCAAGCAACTGCATGGACATTATATCTGACAAACAATTAGAAAACCCCAGCTGAAGTCAACTTTTGGGTGTAAACAGATCTCAACTTGAGTAATGCAAAATACAATTATTTAGAACTATATTACGAAGTGCCATAGATGCTGAGAATCAAATTGGCTAGTGTTTGATATTAATAACAGCAGTGTAATTGGTCATTCTGCTGTCATTACTACTTCATGATTTACCAAATGAGTGAAGAGATGTTTCAGTTTGTTAAGTCCCACTTTGCTTAGGGATATGGTCAAGACAACTTTTATAAGAGCTTGGGAAACCCTCCTCCTTTAAGCTTACTTTTGAGGTTGTGTTAGACCCACTCAATCCTAAACTGGTATTAGAGTTTATCATGTGTCTAATATTAGGCCATATGCAGATTTCCAGCTCTACAAACTTCACGCTCTAGATATCCAGTCCTAGTCTTGAGGGGATTTTTTCAAGTCCTATATTGCTTAGGGACATAGTCAAGATAGCCTTTATAAGAGCTTGAGCAACCTTCCCCCCTTGAGCTAGCTTTTGAGGACAAGGTAGATCTTTTGGGGGAAATATTGATACAATTTGACCAGGACTCTTGTTAATGGGCCTTGTAAGTAGATATTAGAAATGAATGTAAGAGGGGATTAGGAGAAGTATCGGGTATCGTTTGAGAAATTAAGAGTTGAGAGATTAGGAGAGCAAGGGTTCTTTAAAATATCCCCAACTCATTTTCATAGCAAATATAGGGGAAGTATAGGGTATCATTCTTTCTTGAGTCGTTGTGGAACCAGTTCTAACACTGCTGTGTGAGCAGATATGCAGAGGTTACCTCCTGCCATCCTCAGTTGTGTATAAGGTGATAATGCTGTGACATGCCAAAGTAGGACACAGGAGCTTGGCTGTCTTCTGGACAAAATGGGTTGTGGAGGAGTTTTCTTTCATGAAAAGTTAGTTGTTTAATTAGCAGAAATAAAAATCCATTCAAAGGATCAATTGGCTACTTCTACTTACTGATGATAATTTTGTCCCGTGCTTCTTGCTTTGCCCGTGTGTATGTGTTTGTGGCTTTTCTTAAAATTGAAAGTGAAGAAACCAAAAGCAGGGGAGGGGGTGAATTGGTCTTTGGGGGTTCAATAACAGTAACTTCAAAAGAATTAAAACATTAGTATTGCCAAACTAAACATAAATAATGAAGATATTAAGCAAAGATAAGGGATGAGAGATGCGCACAGTGATATATTCTGGTTCCAGGTCCCAAGTTTGCTTGGGATTTTCTTCACTCTAAGTCAGATTGGGGCTTACGAGGACTCTAATGAACCTTTTCACTCAATTTCTAGTCGAGTATTTGGTGGTTTGTTTGTTACAGGGATGCTGCCAAATCTCCCTATATTTTAGCCACAAAATAGAGTACTCTGGTCGAACTGAATTCCTAGAATGCTGCTACTCACACTCTTTCCCTTCTCTCTAGAACAAGAGTTCCACACTTAAACTTGTGGCTGCTCTAATATATGAAATACAAACGGTTTCAGACTACTTTCAAGAGTAGGAAAGAAAGTAGTGATGCAATAATGAGGCATGACACAGAAACAGAGCAGACCCTCTTGGTTTGAAGGAAAATTGTGTTTAACCTTCTCAAAGCACCATTCCTTTAATAGAGAGGAGTTTTTGCTAATCTTGCTAGCCATTGGATAGTGATTTGGGTTGGTTAAAACCCTCATTAAGTTGTGAGAATTTCAGAATGCAAAAATAACGTAGTTGCTTGCTGTCTTCGTCTTCAGCAGATGCTGGCTTCCCCAATAGGTGCTTGAGTAGTTATTGGTTCTCCTAATCTTATGTAATGCATTGGTTTTCACATTCTAACGGTTGGAACCTGATTTTTCTCACTTAGTTACAGATATCAAGTGATCAATCATAAATAAAATTAATTTCGAATATTAAGCTTATTTGTTGAACTGAGTTAATATCAAAGGATACATTAACTCAGAAACCAAAGAAGAAATTTATGAATATTCCAAGCCCACTAACAAGTACACAAGCTTAAGGTATTAAAGGCATATTCATCATCAAAATCATAAAGCCTGCTGAAAGACTTGACTATGCTAACGGCATAATTTTAGAAATTACGCACAAATCCATTTTGATTGACAGTTTCTCAGGTATTGCTTGATCATCTGCTAAATAGGAATTCATGATAAGTTTGTGCGTTGCCTGAACCCCTTATGATCTCTAGCTCGAAGCAAGTCCCTTTTTTCTAAGATATTGTTTCAGGGCAGTAAGAAAGTGTAATACTTCTATTCATTTTAGGAGTCTATTTTCCTGAATATATGTCATGTGATTTACAGGATATTGCAGAACATTTGACAACAATACATCTTAAGCGTTGTCCGCGTGGAAAACGCTGCTTATACGAAGGTTCAACCCCACCTGGCGGGTTTCCTAATTCATGGGTATTATTTTTCAGCTCGAACTATTGTCTTAATATCATCCTCCCCAGTCTTTGTACCGGAACCACTGTATAAGAGCTGGGTTGAAATATCTTCACTCTTTTTTATAGCAGAATGGGGCAACCTACTGTACTTCAGAACTGGCCGTTATGAAGAACAATGAGATACATTCCTGGGATAGGGGTTACGATGACGATGGAAATCAAGTTAGTTTTTCTCAACTCTTTTAATCTTGTTAAAAATTTCGAATCGCTTGACGAATCGCTTTACCTTTATGTTCCTTGAATCTATAGGCAACAATGGGGATTAATTATTTCCTATTTGATTGCAGGTTTGGGGACCAAAAGAAGGCCCTTACGAGTTCAAGCCTGCGCCAACCTCCAGTTTTAGTGATATGGTTTCTCCCTTGAATTTCCCTCCTCCACCATCTATGGATAGAAGAATAGAGGGTTCATTTATTTTGCAAGAATGAAAAAAGCCTTTTCCATATTTCTACAATGTGTAATTCTGCTACTATAGTGTCAATATAGTGTAATTCTCTTTAGTTAGTCATTACTCATTACTATCTTCCTGTCAATAATTTTGGTTTCAGCTTTAATTTAAAAGCAATAGCTAATACAGAGCTGTTTTTTTTTATTGGATATTCCTAGCATATTTATAATTATAAAAGATAGGGGTTACTTATAATATGGCCAGGAACCTGATCTGATTTGATAAAGGAAAAATACATGCTCATGGAGATACATAATTTGCACCTATGTAATTGCAAAGCTGTTAAGACTCACTTTCAATAACCTTAAAATGTTGGATAAAGTATTTAAAAGTTTTGGTAAGTGGGCCTTTGGAGTCAAAATGGTTGACTTTTGGACCTCGGCTGCAATGCAATGGCACTAGACTCCAAGACATTAGCACAATTGTGCTCGGGCAATATAGTCGCACTCTGCGCCAATTTAGGAAGTCCTACATTGCCTATTTTAGTTGATGGGGGTGCTAGTCTTCCCTGTAAATAAAGTCTTAACTCATGAGTTTTGTTAGAGTGTAATTGCTTTGGTGCTAGCATAGTCATGTAAAAATCATGACTAAACTTCTCAAAATATTTTCTTCCTCTTCTAAATCCAATTTGCAAACACAACCTACGGGACTACATTGTTACGACCCGTACGTTTAGTGACTTTAAAGTGTATGATATAGTACCTAAAGTAAGTATTCGTAAAGGGGCCCTCAAAGTCAAAATAGTTGACTTTTGAACCCTAGTTGCAACGCAATGGCCTCAAGAGGGTGCCATGGCGCCGGGCTCTATCAGCACCAGCATAATTGTGCTCAGGTAGTGCAATGGCGATGGTTCCCATCACAGTTGCGCAAGCTCAATGCAATGACGCTCTGCACTGACTTTGGAAGTCCCTCATCGCTTATTTCAGTTAATGCTAGAACCCTTATAAATAAAGTCTTATCTCATGAGTCTTAACACACATTGGAAAATAATTATTTTATTATTTTTTTCACAAGTGTAAGTGAGGCTCCCTCCTAGTGTGGACTCTTGCAAAGTTTAAGTTTCATCTTTGGGAAGCGTGGGAGCTCAAAGGCAGTCGTTTGAGTGTTTTTCACGAGTGGTAAGTCCCTTAGTCCCTCTTTTATTCTTTTCTATCATTGTTAGGGGTTTCTGGCACTGACGCTAGTGCAATGACCCTACTGGGGCCCCATGGCGCTGGCCTACAACACAATTGCGCTCCAGGGGTGCAATGATGTTGGTGCCAACATAGTTTCTCGCAACGTCAAGTGCTGCAATGTTGTTAGGACACTGTGGCGTTGACGGTTAGTTCCCAATTGCATTGTTCTGCCTTCAATTATGTCATTTTATTAATGTTAGTTTGTCTTTTAATTCCTATGTTAGTTAGCAATGTCATTAGGATTCCGCTCGAGTTCATCGGTAGTGACGCAAGGTCTTTCGTGACTTTAGGTGAGTGGCTTTCCTCATGACCTATTTTCAAGCCATGTATCTATTTTAGAAATTATGCAGTCGTTTATAAAACCCTGGGAGGAAGAATTTTTTTCTTCTGAAATATGTATGAACACTATTTGTGAAATGATTTAGAAACTCATGAAAACTATTTTGGAATTACATGCGACCACTTGTTCTCTATGCATTAATTGTCACGTTGCACGTGCATATTATGAATATGAATATATCAATTTTCAGTTATATCATGCTTTTTATGTTATATCATTTTCATGGAAGTAGATTTAGGATAAAACTAAGCTACAATTCACGTTGATCCTGATATACCTTGTCTGACCGTCACGTAGAATAGGTTTCAGACACATAAAATCAATATGGAAAGACCGTGAAACCCGGACATATGGCATGCCCATGACGGCAGTGTGATCGGAGTTGAGAGAGAGAGAGAGAGAGAGAGAGAGAGAGAGAG
>QANU01064822.1:197744-309345 GCA_003254905.1 Nissolia schottii
TCTAAGGTGTATCATAAGTTCAAATGGTCCGTAAATTTCTAAACCTCTTACAAGTTGACTTTTCCAATGATTTGACTAATGAAAAGTGTATCAAGATCATATAGAACGTGAAATGATGAAAAAAATTCAACAAATTCAGTTCTAAAAATTATCAAAAATAAAAAAATTGAGTAGGAGAAGTAATTACTCTATAAGATACGTGAGAAACCACTTTTAAACAATTAAATGATTATATATCTCAACATGTCATATTTAGAAGAAGGAAAATGCTGCATCTACACCCAAATGGGGTTACACCGTACAACTAACGTCCGCATTCTCTAAGAAACCCTCAGCTTGTCATTGTCTTCCACCGAGCTCTCATTTTCATTCCATTAGCTCGCATCTTTCTTTCAGAGCAGTTCGTGTTTTCAGTCGGATCTCACTGTTTCATCTTTTGTGTTCTTCATCGTATCTTATCGACCTGCATCATGTTGTTCTTCATACGTTTCATCATCTTCTTCTTCATTCGTCCATGTCTTTTGGATCTATAGAACTGAATGAAGAATTACATGAAAATATTGATGAGGTATTTGATAGTTTTGTTGAATTCTTGTTGAGGTGATAGGTTTGAGGGTTCAATGAATTTATGGGCTTAGTTGTTTGAGTTTATTCAAAAGTTGTTCCGAATGTATGTGAATTATATTTCTGTTTGGATGGCATGCAAGATGTAATTTTGTTATGAATTTTTGAAACTATCAAAATGTTTGCTTATTCTTTCTCGAAAGTTTATTCATGAATGTTGTCAAATATGTTCAACTAAAAATTTTTCTCAATTGACTGGTAGTTAAAAATTTTCATTATTACAAGTTAAATGTTCGTTTACTCGTATGCCAATTTTTGTTTATTGTTGTTCAAAAGTTTACCCAAAATAATAATAGTACACCAGTTTATTTATGACTAGTTAAATAATTTGTTTTGAATATGTTTAAAGTTTGTTTGACATTGTAATTATCATTTCTTAGCAGGGCACAAATAACATGCAATGTGATTCAATCAACTCGAAAAATGTGGTGCCTACGAATGGAATATTTGTTTGATTTGTTGGAACATGTCAAATAATTTTATAACAAGTATGCTAATAGGATTGGGTTTACGTGGAGGATAGAGAAATCTAAAAAGGATGATTGTAGAGAATTTAAGTATCAAATTCTAACATGCAATAGAGAAGGTAGTTGTTCATCAAGACTACCAAAAATTGTATATGAAGCTTTGTCTATAGAAGAGTTTGAGGCTGGATGGTGTGGTCTAATTGAATAATATAACCTCAAGAACAACAAATGGTTGGCAAGTACGAAATGTGATTACATAATGATAAAAATGTTTGTTTACATTATCATTAATGTTTGTCAGATATACAAACATGTTTGTTTAATTTGGTTATAATGGTTATATACAAACATGTTTGTTATAATCTTTAGATATAATGTTTGTTCAAATATACAAGCATATTTGTTTAGTTTGGGTATAGTGTTTGTTGTTGTTAGGTTTGTTCAATGAATGATGCAGCTGGGCACCAATATTTCTTAACGGTGAGTTTTGGGCAAGAATAACGAGCACACAGAGGAGTGAGAGCATTCATGCATTGTTTGATGGGTTCTTGACTATGAAGAGTGTCTTGCATCAATTTGTTACGCAATACGACAATGCCCTTGGTGTCGAGGGTCTTTTTCTGTGGAGTTATTCTCACCAGAGCGAGGGTCCTTTTGTGTGGAGTTTTTATCACCAGAGTCGGCGTCTTCTTCCTTGGTGCCATCTATCCAACAATATCAAATTCTAATACACTATTCTATATGATTGACACGTCAACTTATTTCAATTATTCCCTCACCGTAAACTCTTAATGGAACCCCTTTCTCGAAATAAACTCAAATTCACACTCCAAACCCACAATAAATTTTACCATAAACTCTTACTGTAACCCCTTCCTCACAATAAACTCAAATCCATACCCCAAGCATTTCCTTGACTTCTTCGGTTGTACTTCACAATAATCTATTTCACATATTTGAATTATTTTTTGTTTGTGAACTTATTATGTTAGAGTGAACAATGATAGCTTTATTTTTATTTCGTTACTTAATCATTTTACTTTTAATCATTCATACAGTTTATTTTGCCTGCGCAATGTGCAATTGATAATCTAGTTAAGTATAAACAGGGAGATCAAATAAACAATGATAACATGAAATAAACAAACAGTGAAAAGCACATTGAACAAACACTGTACTCTATTTTTATAAACAAATCATGTGAATCCAATGAATAAACTTTCACAAATAAGTGAAGGTCTAAACAAAGTGATAAAAATAGTAATTATGAACAAAATCTATGAACAAACTTATGCAAATACATGAACAAATAGTATAACCAAAATCAAACAAACATTTAAAAAGAAACGAACACACTTGATGAAACAATCCAAAGGAAATAAACAAACTTTAAAGTGCAAACAAACAAACATACATGTTGACATGAACAAACCCCTTTTTCATTTGCATTGTGTAATTAAACCATGAACAAATAATGTACTCTATTTTTATAAACAAATCTTTTGAATTCAATGAACAAACTTTTACAGATATGTGAACAAACAGGGAGAAGAATCTAAACAAAACATTAAATACTTGTTCAAATACACAAAAAAGTAGTATAACTAAAATCAAACAAACACACTTGAAGAAACAATCCAAAGGAAATAAACAAACTTTGCAATACATAAAAACAAACATACATATTGACAAGAACAAACCCATTTCCATGTGCATTGTGGAATTAAACCATGAACAAATTTTTCCCAATACATTTTCATTCACAATGAACAAACAAAATTAGAAAAGGTTGCTCTTACCTACTTTGTTGGAGAGTTTATTCAAAGGAAGATAACCTTCCATTTCCTCCTTTTCATACACAAGAATTTCAATTCAAACAAACTCAAACCCTAAAATAGAAACATAGTTAAAGAGCAAACAAACAATTAAATAAGGCGCTCTTGACTACCTTTGCAGGAGAGTTTGTTCAAAGTAAAATGTTGTAAGTGCTCTTGCTCTCTGATCGCATGCTATCTTTGTTGTCATGGCCTCTGATTTGTCATTGTCGTGTCTTGTTTGGGGTCAACGTTCTTGTTTTGCATTTGGAGCAGAGTTAAAGGTTTGAAATTGGAAGGTGAGGGTTTGCGTGATACTCACGTGTTCCTTTGTATTAAGTATGAGAGTGGGTAGTTGAAATGAGAGTGAGTGGTTTAATGACTGGGAGGGGTTACTCAGTATATTGTTGAGTAGTGGTTGTACGGTGTAACCATATTAGGTGTACACTCAGTGTCACTCTTAGAAGAATGAGTGACAAGCATCCAATTCTATACACTCAAATATCATATTAAAAACAAAAATGTTATATGTACACTTAATTTTATACACCTATACATACATCATTAATAATGCATAAATTTTATTCTCATGAGTGCACAAACATTACAAACTTATAGACGATATTCTTAATTATACTTAATTAAGTGCATAAACATTACAGACATTAAAACACAAACTTTATGTATATAAATATAAGGTGTATGTATAATTTATATTTTTTGGTGTACGTGTAACATGATTGTATTAAAAAATATCTCTCAAAAGTTTAAATTGTCAAATAGAAATAATTAAATAGTTTTATATCTTAATAAATATACAAGTAGTAGCTACAGCATTGAGGCTTGTCGTAGGTTTCTAAACTTGCCACTAAATTTCCTATTTATTTCTATTTAAATTTTGTATACATAAAATTTTACTTCATTCAAAAAGTTAGATAATAATATTTTTATTACTACATAAAAGACTAGCAGCAAGATAAAACAAAAAATTTGGCATACTCAAGGTGTTCATTGCCAATAACATTGACTAATCTCTTGCAAGTAACTGAGATTCTATGAAGGAGTAAATTGTTGGTCACAAAATGTTTTTCATTTTCATAAGTGAGGATTGAATTCACATCAACATGATTAAGAGACTATGTCACACCTGATTATTCTAGTGGGAGATAACTATTCATAGTCTTACATAAATTTTAAAATAAAAAACTGACGCTACACAAATTGATATAAGTCTATTTGAGTTCAAAAAAAAGTTAAGTTTTTATTACATATTTTTAATATTAATTAAAAAATCAAAGACATTTTCTAAAACTGAACGTACCTGACACCATTACCATTTTCCTTAATAACCTGTGCCTGGTTTTCTTTTTTTTGGTTTTTTTCTTTTTTGAAGGATAGAACGGTAGTTCATAGATGGGTCAAAAGAACACGTGATCAATTTAGAAACCAGACAACCGTATTAAAATTTGAAACTCAGTTGCCATCCAAATCAATGGGACAATTCACCCACCACCCTTACCAACCAGATAATAAAAAACAATGATACCATTACCAAACCAGAACCTTTCCTTTCATAAGAATCAATATCTTAAATGAAATAAGTGATTAAGATAACAAAAATAACCTAACCATGAGAACACCAAACCTCCATGATATTATAGTCACATAGTACATACAAACTAATTATTAGTGCAAGAAGGATTATTTCTCATTCTTAAGTTAACTACAATCATCAGAACATGCAAACCCAAACAAGAAACCTATGGCTATGATGTATTGATGCCATCATGATTATTTCCGTAGTTGTGATCCAAGTGAGCTGACTCTAGCATGCATTAAACATAAGGCAACACTATATAAATACAACAATCAAGTCTTAAGCCTTATGTCACTAGGTATGGTCACACGTCACCTATATGAATTAGACATCATAATATCTTATTCATACAATCATGTAAATTAGAGAAATTATCTTATGATTAAGATATACCAAATAGATTGTGCTCTATCCAACAATAAAATAACGTTTCAAGTAAAAGTTGAGTCCTAAAGTTCTTGTGTGTTTTTAAAGCATCATTAAATATACTCTAAACCACACAATGAATGACATTTCATTTAAAGTGATGGGCCGTCCAATTAAAAGGCTGAAATGTCATTCATTGCGTGGTTTGGAGCATATTTAGCATAGCCCTTGAGGACCACACAAGAATTTATTGGTAAAGCACAATCAACCTTGCTGCTAAAGCAGGGTAGAATAGTAAACCATGAAATGACAGCAATTAAGCTTCCAAATGGATTGTATTATCTAATGGATTGTCTTAGAAAATATCAAAATTTACAATCTCAACAAAAATACCAACATCCCAATTACCAACCCCTATGAACACTTGAGAGTATTGACCATAATATGTAAAGAGTCCTAGTTGCCTCAGAAAGCTGTGACAACTGTTACCAAGGTTTAAGGTCACCCGCAGGACCAGCAGTCCAATTCAAGATCTTCTCCCCCGGCTTCAAGTATATGCTCCGGTCATGTGGCAACTTGCGCGCGAGCCCATTTAGAACTTGATGGAAAGCATCCCCTGATTGAGCCGGTTGTGGGAACAGCATAGCTTGCTTCATGGAAGGGTTGGCAAGCAATCTTTGTTTCCTTAAGATAACTTCTGGTGGGATGGATGTGAGTATGGTATCCAACTTAGGGACATCTTCCTCATCAACAAACACCCCTATATCTTCCCATGGGATCGCATCAGCAAACGGCAGAACAATATCGTCAGCAATAATGACAGGGATGCAGCCAAATACAACGGCTTCGACCAATCTCGGGCTCCAAGGGGCCCAGCCAAGTGGGCACAAACAAAACACGGCTCGTTGCATGTCCTCGTAGTATGTGGTTGGGTGCTCGGTTGAAATGTCAAACAGTGGACTGTCCTTAAAGTTCTCCCACACTGCTGCCCTTGCACCTCTGTAAGATAGCACAGTCACTTTGAGCTGTTAGGAGATTATGCTATTATTCTGTTTGGCTATGAAAGCATCAACAGACAGGCACCAAACTTCAACATATACATTGACTTAAGTTTTGGTCATAATATTAAAAAGAACCAATTCTGTTTTGCTATTATAAAAGCAATCAATATGCTTGACCAGTTCCAATAACAACTAAATAAAGCAATTATATGAATGAAAGGCACTGCTGCTTGTGTTATCAATATATGTGGATGTGCTAGAAGATCAGTGAAAAGCATAACATAGCGAAATCTTCTCTTAGGACATGTGATTTGTAATAAGACATACCTTGCATAGTAACCACCCTCAGGATCATTTCCAACATCATAAAACAGTCCTCGGAAGTAAACGAAAATGGACCTGGGAGTCTTTTCAGGTATTAGGTGGGCATAAATTTTCTGTGATGGAGCATATGGAGGAATGGTGATTGAGCCATCTTTCAGGCATACATGATTCCTCTGTCCAAATGTTTGGACCAAGGTAGCACGTTGTAGCAACGGAAGAATTCCTCTTTCAATTGCCTTCTCCTCCTGCAACAAAATAACACGATAACAGCGCATGTCATGACTCACCAGACCCGTGTACAATAATAATTGTGGAATCCAAGGTACCTCTATCTCTCAATAAACCACACAATGGATTCAAATGCTCAAGTAGAACTACCAGTGATATAATACAAAAATTTAAAACAATATTACTAAATTCCTTACTTGATAATGGAAGCATGCCCCAAAGTCATGAGGGGTCACAAAGAAATGATCTGCTCCTTCTGTCCTGTTCCAATAAGGCCAGTTTGAAGAAATAAGCTGTATGGCACTTCTCATCATTCGCGGAGACTTAAAAGGTAAAGGGAGGCCATTTGGTGTCAAGTCACAGGTGGTGTATACAGGAGTATAAAACCAATCAGCTTCTTCAGGGTTAAGGGTTCGGACAGGGCTTGACAAGAGAAACCGGTGCATAAAGATCTCGGCAGCAAACATATGATTGAGGCATCTTGGGTCCTTCTGCAGAATTTTCTTGTTATATTTGCTTGGAAGTTCATAAACAAAAACCTTCAACCTTCCCACCGGATCATCTTCTAACACATCACCAGCACTACCTACAATGTTTCAACCACAAAATGCTTAGCAGTTTTATTTCATCTAAATGAAATATATCCTGATTTCTAAAGTAAATAGAATCACATGGAACTTTCAGAGACCTGTATCTGACACCAGTTTATCTCCAGAATCAAAACTGGTCAATGCAAGCTATTAATAAAGATTAAAGAATAGTGATTATTAGCTCTTTAAGGTTCCAAGCAACCGGAAAAATGTTTTTCCTTTTGTTTGTGTATTTATTATTTATTATCATAGTTTTATATAAGTTCTCTCTTACGCAGCCCCCATCACAGTTGCATACTCAGTGATGAAGAGCATACCGATATGCTTCTCGAACACACAATAAGTATCCGTATGGTCAACAGAAATCAAGCAAAATTCATGCATTATCATAAGGCAATCATTTAGATTTATCATTTTTAAAATGTTTGCTAGATTTTCCATGACACTTCTTCCAGATTGCCATTAGTATGTTCGTTACAAATGAAGAGGCCCACATGCAGAAATTACTCCTCCTCACCCCCATATTAAATAGTTATAAACCAATGTACTGTATTTTCTTGAAGACTGCTAACGTCACAGGTATCTGATCGAGATAACAGAAGACAAAATTAGTAGTTTGTCTGAATCTATTGGAATGTAGTGTGAATAATGGTAGGACTAGGGCACGAAAAAGACAAAATCACAAAGGTCATCAAGATCCTGTCAACCAAGCCCACAGAACCTGACCAAAGAGAAGATTGACTATAACATGACCCTATGTTTATCCACAGCCTCTTTCAATGTGTTTCTTCCCCAAATGCTTGGACTGATTTCAATGCAAGCCTTATTGTGGCCGCCCCTACCACCGAACCAGCTACACAACATCAATCCCTAAATGGATTATGCTACTAAGGGTCCAGGCCACGCCCACCATCAAAACATTGCAAGTACATAGTCTCTAAGTACCAGGTTTGACACTTTGAAATCGAGACTTCAAGGACAAGTTACTAAACGAAATGCTCAAGAACCAAAACCTTCAGATTGAATTGCTGACCAAAAACTAACATCTCAAACAAAAACAAGTCAGACCTCAAACCAAGGAAGAGATCTTAATTAAATCCATACTCACGATACACAAGAAACACACCACTGAAAACCATAACATGAAATGATCAAACCAATGTGACAGGCAGAAAACCAGAAAAAGAAAAAACAATTGATCACAATCAAAACCCCAAAGCAACAGAACAGAACCAAACCAACAAAATCAACTGAACATGGGGATATGACAAAGCTCAGAAAGAATTTGATTAAACAAAATGGAAGAAATAAAAATACTAAATAGCATTAAAAAAATAAAAATCAAACTTTGAAGATACCCCACCTGAAATCCTCTCAGTAGGTTGGTTTCGACCCAGCTCCACAGCACCAATCCTCAAAACAAGAGCAGCACAGAGAAAACCAGCGAAACCCCACTTCCAAAAATCCATTTTTTATCCAGAAGCAGAAAATACCTTGATCCGAACACCCTCACAAAAGGGTATCAACAAAAAACACAAAAGGCTGCAACTGCTACAAAACAAACAAGACCCAAGAGATTATAAGGGGAAAAGAAAAGGGGAAGTCAAATGAAGTCAGCAGCAAAAGAAGGTGATGGTGGTGATGATGGTTGGGAAGTCACAAGGGAAAGTAGTTGTGAAGAGGTTTCTTAGCAATGGGGATTCACACAGAGCCTCTGGAAGACAGTGATATAGGTTCTTTCTTTCCCCTCAGCAGCAAAGAGAGAGACAGGTGTTAGCACTTGAGGGACCAGAAAGAGAAATGGATTTGGTTTGAAGAAATAGGGGCACAGCAATTTTCTCTCTTCACCAACTTTGAAAGAAAGGGGGGAAAAATGGTTTACTATTGGTGAAGATTGAAGGAGAAGGATGAAGAGGAAGAAGGGGTGGCTGGTTTTGCAAAATTGCTGTTTTGGTTTGGTTTTTTCTTTATGTGCGGTTTGATGACAAGTCAAAATCTCAGAATACCATATAGGCAAATAAACAAAGCTACGCCACGGTGTTAATTTTCTCATTTAGTATTATTTCAACCATTCAATTATGGTGCTTTTACTAAGTGAATAAACCTTTACATTTTAGATCAGTTGAAAGTATTAAATTGGAGTAAACTTTTATAGGTAAACTTTTGAATTTATCTTTTAAAATTGTTTAAATTAAATTTTAAAAAAACTAATTTAATTGAATCTAAAAATAATAATTTAATCAAATTTTAATAACATATGAAAATGAATTTATTATTTTTTATTATTTAGAGATAAATTTAATCAATATTATTAATATTAATGACAAATTCAAAGGTTTATTTCTTATTTTATAGCCGGAGTCTGTTGCTTCGTCACTTTATGTTTGAGTCCTGCCATCTCAGGAGCACAAAGTCTTTCCATTTTTATTTTTCTTTTTTTATTTCCTTGAAATTGCGTTGAAACTTTAGTTTACTACACTGCGGTTAGAAGCTTCGAATGGAATAAGTTGAGTTTTAATCTAGATTCAACTACCAATTTGATCCACTAAAAATATGTAATATCAATTTAACTCTTCAAAGACCAAAAATTTATAGTAATATCAACTTAGTTTTATCAATATTTTTTTTAAGAAAGAAATGAAAGTCAAATATTAAACTTTCACCTTACAAAACATTAGAATAACTATTAGATTATGAGTTTAACCATTTGTCAACAAATTCTCTCTTTTAACTGTTATTGTAATGTTTGTGTGTCGCATTATTTTATTACTATGACAAAATTAATTTAATGTTACTTATAAATATTTGAATATCTATTTAAATATTTAATTCATTTAGAACACATTACTTTTAAAATTAACTAGTTAAAAAAAATTATGGGCTTAGTTGATGTTGAAAAAGACAAATTTTTAGAAGATTAAATTAATGTCACTCGCATCTTTTAACGGATTAAAGAGGATTGAATTGATAGTATAATATTTAATTTATTTACCAAAATAATATTAAATTACAACTTACAATTTAATATAATTTGAAATTTTAATGACTTGGTTTTCTCCTAAGAGCCCTGCTAGGGTTCGTCGTCACCCTGATCCCATGGAGACATCTCCTTACCTTGTGTGATCATTTCTTTTTAGTTATTCATGTTTTTGCCTGAGTGTGGTCATTAACACACACTAAAATGTAGTACATGGGCTAACTTATGTCGTCTCTAAGAAAGCAATTTTCAAACCAATTACAATTACAATTACAAATAAAACAAAGGAGGGTAAAAAGAAAGCAAAACGAAAGTAAGTCAACAATGAGCCGGTCTCGTTTCTTACAAGTGAGGGTTTTAAACATAGCTTCCACGACATTGATTAATTGACTCCCACACTTGAGATTTACAATAAATCCAGGGATAGATGTCTCCACCACCGATTTGGAAGAGTGACAACCCCAATCAGTTGGTTTGATGTTTCAGCACCATTTCCACATATATAGCAATCCCTAACCACTTGAATCCCCTTCCACTGAATGTTGAAGATCGTGGGAATAATATCATGGCAAAGCTTTCAAGCAAAAATTCTCACTTTTGGATGACGATTGAGCTTCCATATCATAGACCAAAGCTGCTTGTGATCCTTGAGAAAATTAAATTTCTAGTAACTTGAATTGTTGTTTGCAATCCTCTTCTGAATTTGTGCATTCCATGCTAATTTATAGGTTGATTTAACCGAGAAAATTCCCCTCCTGTCATTAAACCAACATATAGAATCATGGCGTTGAAAATTTATAACAGGGATAGACTTGTCTGATCTTGATTGAAAAGAGCCCTTACCAAATCATCATTCCATCTCTTAGGATTATTTTGGATCAGCTGTTCAACTAGTAATAGACCTAATGTCTCTCCCGAATTTTCTACTACAAACCTCCCTTCAAGTGGGACCCACGAGTCCTTCCAAATGTCTGTCCCAATTTCAAAACCTCCCAACCCTCCAAAATGCTCCTCCACGTGAATGAAGGGTTACAACCCAATTCTGGTAATATTTAGCTCGAAGCAATCTAGACACTAGAGCATCTAGATTTGAAATAAGTTTCCATCCTTGTTTTGCGAGCATAGCTTGATTGAAAGACTGGAAATCCCCAAACCCATGCCACCACAGCTCCTTGGCCAGCATAGCTTATCCTATGAAATCCAATGTATCTTCCTTGCATATGTATTGTGTCCTCACCAAAATCGAGCCGTAAGACTATTTAAATAATCAATGACTATTTGAGGGATCTTAAAATAGCTCATCGTATAGGTAGGGATGGATTGGGCCACTGCTTTGATTAGAACCTCTTTCCCCCCTCCGCTTGAAAGGAGTTTCTGACGCCACCCTTGTACTCGCTTCCAAACTCTGTCCATCAGTGATTAAAATGATTGGTTCTTTGCTGCTACCCACCATTGTAGGAAGGAAGACCCAAGTACTTCTCCCTTAAACTCCACTCCACTTGATCACAAGCCTTGCTCATATCTAGCTTCATCTCTGCATAACCTTCCTTTCTAGATTTCCTATTCCTTAGAGTATGAAGTAATAGTTCAGGTTACCAGAAATTTAATTTTCTCAAGGATCACAAGCAGCTTTGGTCTATGATATGGAAGCTCAATTGTCCGCCAAAAGTCTTTAACCTTGAGCAGAAAGGGATTCAAGTGGTTGGGGATTGATTGTTATCTATGTGTAAATGGTGTTGAAACATCAAACCGTCTGTTTGGGGATTGTCATTTTTCCAAATCGATGGTGGAGATTTAATGCTAATCTCATATCTATCTGGGAGTGAATTAATCAATGTTGTGGAACTTGTATTTAAAATCATTACCTATGAGAAACGATATTTGCCTCACCAGTAGTTGTTGTACTCCATCTGGCTGCAGAGGAACAGACGATGGATGAAGGGCAGGATTCACATGGCAGAGTCAGTGAAGCTCCAACTGAGAGCGTTCCAATCAATGGGGGGTTGTCGGAGGGAAGTTGGGAAGTCACAGGGTAGCAGAACGGATTCGCCACCGCTGGAGGGGATGGGGAAGATTAACACGGATTTTGCGGTGTTTGAATTCAATGGC
The DNA here is from genome assembly GCA_003254905.1 of Nissolia schottii. NCBI lineage: Eukaryota > Viridiplantae > Streptophyta > Magnoliopsida > Fabales > Fabaceae > Nissolia > Nissolia schottii. The sequence continues at coordinate 209,842 of QANU01064822.1, forward strand.
TATTATGGCTTTCGGGGTTGTGATTCGTGACCACAATGGGGACTTCTTGGCAGCGAAAAGGGTGAGAGGGTATGGAAGCTATGGAGTGGAGAGAGGATATACATAGTAGTATCATGGTTAAAGGTGATTCCCAAAGTGCAATGAAGAGGCTTCAAGAAGCTGATGGAGATTTTTCTCATTTAGGAACTATTGTTCAAGACATTTTTTCTTATGCGTTATGTTTTCATAATTTTGATTCTCAGTTTATTTTTTGTTCTGCAAATCGTGTAGCTGACTATTTAGCAAAGTCTGCTATTGTTTATGGCTTTCATATATGGGTTGAGGTTGTCCTAGACTTTCGAACTTCTCTCCTAAATGTTTATATGATTCCTTAATAATACTCTGAGTTTTCATCAAAATAATAATAATAATTTGAAATTTCAAATTATGATTTAACATTAATAAAATATTAATTTTCTATTAAATCACACTATAATTTACAAATTATAAACAAGGATGCCACTTATCAAATTTAATAGAATGAATTTAATGTTAGAAATAAGACAAAGGATAATAAGACTGGAACAATAATGTCTAACTGTCAACTTTTCATGTGCGATATTTTAGTAGTACTACTTTACAATTATATTTGTTCTAAAGAAAACTAGCGACGTGCCTATGCTTTCCACGTTGTTATTTACTATTTAACTTGTAAATATTTATTATTATTATTATTATTATTACTATTATATTTTGTAATTAAAATAATTATAATTTTTAGTTTAACATATATCTTTTTTTATTTGATAAAGGAATGTGTTACAATTTTACAATACTCAATTACATTTAATTTTTTATGGAATGAGTGTAATTAGTGTGAGAATAAATCATTTGTGTCAATTTGATAGTAAATGATTGGAGGAACTATACAATATTTTTTTTACATTGATAATGCATAAAAATTTAATTAATAATAAAGTGCGTGTATATATATATTTATAAATATATAATTATACACATATAATTCATAATATAATATTTATTTATTTTGTAGTATTAAATAAATTGAATAATTAATAATAAATATTACAAAACTTATAAGTTATTCACTCAAGGAATATTAACATTTGATATATCTGTATTGGTAAAAAGAGTTGAGAAGGGAGTTGGGCTCGCGCGCATGAGTCCAAACCACTTGGGCTCTTCAAAGTGCAATTCGATGGATTCCCCACTCCCGCGCACGATAAAGAGCGTCCCGATCTTTTTGGAAAGTAATTTTTTGAACTGTTACAGCTTACTTAAAAAATCATATTTTTCACATGTGCACCAACGACTAATGCTAAGAATCCCTAATGTTTTAAAACATACATTATTTAAATGCATTTATGAAATATCCTAAACTAATAAACAATGCCAAATGCTTAACACACAAAATGCTTTTGTATGTTGGGTTCAACGAAGTGCTCTTCTTCTTCTTCAAACCGTGACCACTACCTCCTTCAATCCCGTTCTTCTTCTTCTTCAAACCGTAACTGCTACCTCCTTCAATCCCGCAATTTACCTACAACTTCATACATTACAAAATCAAATAAGTGAGGATAGATCAACCGATCAAATAAGTGTTGCACAAGGCAGACCTAGCCATAAGAATGCTCACGTGGTCCATGGAACTTTCCAAGTTTGACAAAAGGATGACCCCTCAGGACGTAAGGATCCGTTACCATGGTATAAACTTGCACTGCGTGCAACACACGAACACGCAATTCGAGTTAGGGCCCCTGTTAAGGACTAGCTCGCAAGGAGCAAGTAAGCCTCCATGGATAACGGGCCTAAGGCCCAACCCATTTCTACCCAGACCACCAATCCGGGTCCATGGAGAAATTATCTAGGGGCCGCTCATTTAACCTAACAAATTAAGGGGCTGCTCCACGGATATAAAAGGACCCGCCACCAAGGTATGAGATCAAGACCTTTTTAAATAACATACCTGATTTTTCTACAAACTCTAACTTAGGCGTCAGATGTTTGCATGTACCCACACCACCGCACGACATCCCAACCGAGGAGATCTGAAGTCCTACCTCATCGAAGGAACTCGCCTTCGATACACTTCTTACTAGTACAATAATAGCACTAAAAAACAAACCATACACGCTAACCAGCGACCAGAAAAAAAAAAGAAAAAAGAAAATTAAATAAATAAAATGAATCAAAACACTCCCACCACAAGGAAATAAAAACAAAAGCAGCACACTTGCTCGGGGTAGTTGAACTTGCCATCAAAACACAACCCACAAAATCACAGAACCGGTACGAGCATTTAATTGGGTAGAAGAAAAAGAAATGAGAGATGTATTTAATTTGATACATGTGAGCTAGGAGGAGAATTTCATGCTGTCATAGGCATAGAGGAAAAAATAGAAGCATCCAGAAGGACGGATTGACCAATGGAGGAGGAGGCACTGAATCCTGAGCCTGCAAATTCATCACCGTTAGATTCCAAACAAGGAGAAGAAGAAAGAGGAGCAGCAGCAGCACCAATGGCTCAAGATGACCGCGCAACATTGAAAGGCAGCACCGATGCGGAGCTCACAAAAATCAGCCTCATGAGAGCCTTTGTTGAGAACCGGGATCCCTCCTCCAAGGTACATAACTAATCATGATCAATACCAACGATTAGCACTTTGGTTTTTCAGGTCGGAACACCCAGAATCAATTTTGACAGCCCATCAATCACAAATGAGAGGCTGCCAGAATCGATTTTAGACGTTCCCGCTAGATGGTACTACTGAACTATGTCATGTTTTCTTGCAACTACAACCACCACCACCACCACCACCACCTGTGCCAATAGATTTTGCCATGTTGATGCTAATTTAGATAGAATTTCCCATAATGCTGTCATTATCTTTTAACTAGATAGAATTTGAAGATTTGAAATGTATAATTTATGATATTAGTGGTTGGAATTTGAATTGGTTGTGGTTTCGGGGGTTCAGGAAGTAGATGATTTGACTCTGAGGAGATTCTTGAGAGCTCGTGACTTGAATGTGGAGAAGGGTTCGGATATGTTCCTCAAGTACTTGAAGTGGAGACGCTCCTTTGTGCCCAACGGCTCGGTCTCTCCATCAGAGATCGCCGAGGAACTCAAAAGGCGCGTGACGTACTCGCAAGGATTCGATAAGCAGGGCCGACCTATAGTTGTTGCCTTTGCTGCCAAACATTTTCAGAACAAGGATCGTGTTGATGCATTCAAACGTAGGCTTTCTTTTTTCTCACTTTGATTGTTCCTAAAATGATCATGGAAACTGCCATTTGAAGTGAAATTTGACTTCAATTTCATACCGATACTTGATTGGTTCAAGTGATCCGATATTTATTTCATTAACATGGTCTCTGATTCGAATCTGGTAGATAGAAAAAACAATGACAGGGAGAACCTTCCCATAGTGAGCCAACTTAAGTCGAACCAGATCAATTAGAGTTCAATATAGGTGATTCGAACCAAAAAAAGAAAACGAAAATAGTGTATCGGTCTGAGTTAATTTCTAACACTTCTACTTGCTCACTTAAGAGAATAATTGTTTCAACTCACAAGCGCTTATCTTGATTTTAAGTACTTTTCTTTTCTTCTTTCTGTATACAGGGTATGTAGTCTTTATTCTTGATCAATTGTGTTCAAGGTAACCCCCTTTTCCTATCTCATTTTCATGCCCCACATGTGCTGATACAAATGAAAAATATGATGCAGAACCTACATTTTTATTGCTGTTGAATTCAGTTATAAGATTGTAAGGATTGTGACATTACCAATTTGATGTATCAGGATGCCACCAGGGCAAGAAAAGTTTTGTGCCATAGCAGATATCGAGGGATGGGGCTACGCGAACAGTGACGTTCGTGGATACCTTAATGCTCTAACCATTTTGCAGGTGTAGTTCTGAAATTCCCGTCTTTCTTTCCATTGATATAATTAATATATAATTAATCTTAAGCTTCTTGTGTGTGTTCATGACCCTTTTTATTTCGGATGCAGGATTACCACCCAGAAAGATTAGGGAAGTTGTTTATTGTCCATGCACCTTACTTGTTCATGAAAGTATGGAAAATTGTCTATCCTTTCATTGACAACAATACAAAGAAGAAGGTGACACACTTGAATTTTTGTAACTTGATGCATATACTAACATGTATTGAGATGTATGTTAGGAGCATGTTTTCTGAATGTTATGTTGCACTCTCTTCTTGTGCAGATAGTGTTTGTGGAGAACAAGAAGCTGAAATCAACACTGCTAGAAGACATAGATGAGAGTCAGATCCCAGAGATATACGGCGGTAAACTTCCATTAGTACCTATCGAAGATTGCTGATTAAATCATTGCGGCAAAATAAGGAGAGGTCAGCACATTCTTTCTATATATAAAAATAAAAAATAAAAAAGGAAAAAGGAAAGACCCTCTTCTATTTATATGTTTTATGCCAATATCTGCTGTTAAATACAGATTGGAGTTCTATATATAGATGGTGATGTTGCATATGAACTTGTTCTTTGCCTGCTGTAAATCAAATCACAACCTTCCCTTTATATACTGCATCTCAGAAAGAGTTGTGCTTTCAAAACTAAGGGATTACATTTTCAATGGACAAATTCAGGATCCAACTATTTAGAATCTACTATGTGCATTATTGCATTCGTGAGGATGAGACTAAAAGAGTTTGATGTTTGAGGAGCTGATAATTTAGAATGGAAGTTACTCTACACTTGAAATGGAAGTTGAGGAGTGAAGAATAAGCTGTTCAATTCCATAATGTTGTTGTCACTAAACAACAATGAATGAGAACATAGGCATTTTCATCTCACTTTATTTTCAGCTTTTGTGATACCATTGTATATTATCTTACTTTTCTATTTTGCACCCCTTTAAACAAACACGTCATAATAGCCATCATAATATATCAATCTCTGAAATTTATCTTGCAAATCGACCGAAAGATCAATCTATAGGATATTTTACGTATCTATGGCCTTAATAAATTTATAGTTCCATAGTATGGTCTATTCAAAAAAAAATTACGAATGTGTAAGTGTTTTGTCTAAAATCGTCACTCCCTGTGGCGATTTCAGATATTTGAACTTCTTTTTTAAAAACTCTGGGGTGAAACTCTGAAATCGTCTTGCACAGTGGCGATTTCAGAAATTTGCCCCACACTTTCGTAATTTCTCATTCCAACTCATATATTCGGAATTTTTTCCTCCAAACCAACCTAAATGTCAAAACCCCCAATCTATAAAGATGAAACAGAAGATACAAATTCAATGTCTTTCTTCTAATGTACTCTCAAAACACCATGTAATCATGTATATACTAACTAAAAAGAAGTAAGCCATTCATATATTTTAGCTCCCAATTACATCTTTCTCATGAAACTGAATCAAATGGGCAAACATGATTCTGCGGATCACAAAAACCATGGCATGACAAATCACGCACCCAGGACCAGAGTCTTCAATTCTTTCCATTAAAACAAAGAAGTTCTGCAAAACACTAACAGGTAATGAAAGTTCCTCAAATCGAGTACAATACTATGCAGCAGATGACATAACTTCAGGGTTACTTTCAATGCCTGCAATTCATTAACAAAATATACTATTTAAATGCAGTAACAGCAAGTACTTCTTAAATAACAGCTAATTTTGTGACATAACAGCAAAATAAGTCAAAGATTTGTTATTGCCCAAAGTGTAGAGTTACCATCAACTTACTTTAATAAAAGAATTATTCAAGAGCTTCTGCACATTTTAAGTATTAAAATGGAGAAACTTTTGGAATATTATAAACTTCGTATGAATGAAATAAAGGAAGGAAACACATGCATATTTCAAAATTACCAAGTCGAAGTTCCGGTCTTTTTGCAAAATTATTTTTTAGATTTTTGTAACTTACCTAGGAACTCATGATTTTCGCATGTATTAAATTTTCCGTCTACCATGTGTTAACATAACACACATATGAATATTTACTTATATTTTAATTAAACAAATTAAAAAAAAATTTAAATTATTTCGTACGCAATTCGCCAACACGGTTGGCGAATTCCAACTCCCTCGTGCCACGTCAGTCAAACCGTGGTAGTCCTGTAATAAGTTTTCAAACGAGGGTATTTCGGTAATATGTTTCTATGGCATGAGTAATACAGTAACAAAACTCTTAATTGTTTTGACATGGAAAACTGAAAAATTATTGTATAGATATAATTCTAATATCTCATATTTATAAATAATAACATTGGCTTGATCTACTATAAAAAAAATTAACATTTGCGAGAGCTTAAAATATGTCCTGAATTATAAAATTTATTAACAAATTATAATTTGTCTTCAATATAACATAAAATAGATACAATATTTTAATGTGGGTCGTGTTTGTAATTTGGAAATGTTTTTCCTTAATTTTTATTTTTTTTACAAAATTATAATTACCCCCATTTAATCATAATCTCGTCAAATTTCAACTAGATTTTTATAATTTGATAAATTTTCCATCTTACCTTAGTCACATCTCCCAAAAGCGCAAACCAATGAAAAATCACATTTTAGCTTGGTTTAGGTAGAAAATCAACCAAAGAAAATCATGAATTATTTTTTGGTGCAGGATTAAGGTATTTGTCGGTGTGGATTCAATGACTAATCCATCACTGATTTGTAGACACTTCTAAAAATACGATAGTTGTCTCAAGTATATCTTAACCATCACTCATGTATATCTTAATTCATTTTACATTTATAGCTAAAATTAAAATCCTTTTAAACATTACAATAGTGTACATACATGAGTCTCCATAAAGACATTTTCAAATTTAAAAGATAAAGATTTGGTCAATTTTATTTAAATCATATCATATTTAAAATTTAAATCAAATCATATTTGTCTATTAAATCAAATTTGAGATGATAATGTAACTGAAAATTTTTTTAAAAAAAATATCTTAATTCACGTTACAATAGTACTCATAAATGGGTTTCCACTATGACGCAAATTTCAAAAATATTTTAATCAAATAAAGATAATTTTAAATTTAAAAGATATAGATTTGTTCAATTTCAAATTTAAAATATACGTTTTAAATATGCAATATTTGAAGCAAGCATAAAATAAAATTTCCTTATTTACTATTTGTTCCTTATTTGATTTTATTATGCGTGGTTGATACTCTAAGACACTGATGTGATTGGTTTTTATTTTTTCTCACCATTATAATACATTAAACTCTCTACAAACTTCTCACTCATTTTTTTTCTTTTAATTCACAAAAAAGTCTAAACTTTAGTACACATTACAAATAAACATTGGAATCGATTTAAATCAATTTTTAATTAAAAAAAATCTAAATTACATTAGAGTCACTTTAAAATCACTCTCTTCATAAAAAAAAAAAAATTTCATTTTAAAAACAATTTTATAATTGATTGATTCGAAGAATAGAGATTTTTCCATGTTTTATTTCTAAAGAAATTCCGAATTTCATGCGTGGCTTTGGCTTTGGCTTTGTGCGGCACAGTCAAAATCAAGCTTAATCATATCACAATCAGATCATAATCACACATCTAAGACCACTCTTTAGTTGTTTAAGTACACTATCTATCTCTAACGACCACCTTAAAGGATCAACACATATAAAGGAACTGCACGAGACCACACGTTACATATCTGACTGAGCCAACAAGTACACAAAATAACAGTCAAATCAGAGGTCAAACCACAGGCGCATAATACCGAGGTGGCAACGAACGATCTGGTCGCATACAAGTAACCACGTAAGACTGGAAGAGCCTAGCTAGTTCGGTTTGTTTTGGGACTATTTCGTTTCAAATCAATTATATGGAACCCTCTCAACAAGTTACAAAGGAATAAGATCTCAAACTGAGAGTGAGAGGGAACCCTCGCCAAACCCCCACTCCAAACCAGTCTCGGGAAAAACAATCCCCTCACCAGGAATCAAATCTGATTCATGCTAGAGGGAACTTTTGGAAAAAAGAGAATCGTAAGTGTTTTCATAATTAAAATGGAAAGAAAAGAAAAATTATGCTGCCATCTATTTAATGGCGAGAACTTTAATTTGGAAAAGATCATTTTTTTGATTTGAAACTAAATAAATCAACGTATAAATTTTTATATATAGCACTTGTGCTTTTAAGTATATAATAGGAAAGAAAATATAAAAAAATGTGATTTATAAAAATGTGTATATTAATTTGTAAGTGAATAAATTAGATCTTTAAACATTTTCTTTTCAAAAATTAAAGTCATCCTTAATTATAAACATAATTTTAAGGAAAATGCTAAAACTATTTTAACTAGTTTTATTGAAAATTTTCTTAACTTGTTTGTTCACCTCTATCAAATAATCTTTAAAATATTATATAAGTTACTCATCATGTTACTCTTGAATAAGTAAATTTTTAAGGAAAAAGAAACATTTTACTCTTCAACTATAGGTCATATAAATCTTACTCTTAATCGTACTTATATATTAAAACTAACTTATTATTATAAATAGAATGTACTCCAAATTCCTTCATTTTATAATTTAACAATTTTACGCATTTTAAAAACCATTTAATTTTTATATTTTAATTCATTTATTTAATTTTTTTATTAATTAAAGCATAAATTTGATATTAAATTACAGTATTAAATCAACGTGTTCAATATGAAACGTACCATATTAAATTACATTCAAGACTAATCATATCATACTTATATACTAAAACTGAGTTATTACCATAAATAAAACTTGTTCCAAATTTCTCAATTTTAAATTCTAGCAATTCTACACATTCTAATCATACTTATCACACATACACTAAAACTTAGTTTCTACCATAAATAGAATTTGCTCCAAATTCCTCCATTTCAAATTCTAATAGTTCCATGCATTTTAAAAAGATATTTACTTTTCATTTTTTTAATTCATTTATGTAATTATTTTTATTAATTAAAGTATAAATACAAAACATAATAATTTATTTTAAAATTGATTAACGTCCCATTTAAAAAATAATTATTTTAAATATTTAATTCAAATTGATTTAAATCATATTAACTCACCATTATAAAAAAAACAAATTAATTGATTGCCACCCATTTTTTATTAGCTAGATGTTATTTAAATTACTAAATTGAGGTTTGCTATCATTTAAATTTCATATTATTTTCATTTCTAGTATTTTATGTTTTTTTTATCTATTTGGGTTGTTCTAGGGGTTTATATAACCAGGGTTGAACAAAACGTGTACTGACTTGATTTTATGATCAGATCATTTTTTTGAGCTTAAACTCAGCCTATAATGACCCCACTAATTAATAACTGAGTCAAGCTGGGTTGAAACAATGTTTAGATAATATATAAGATTTGAACATTACATATAGTAAAGTCATAATATTTTACATGTTACAAATTAAATTTAAGAGATAACTTGCAATACATATTTCAAAATAAATTATATCAATTTAAAAGTAACATAATATTTAGTAAAGAATACTAATTGAACTATAAATATTTAATAATTTACCACTAATTTTTACAAAAATATAAATCTTAAAAAATTATATGATTTTGGGTCAGGTTGGGTTAATCTGAAGCATAACTTGAACCTAACCCAAAAGATCATTGTGTCAAATTTAATAATCCAAACCCGACTAAAAATAATGTGAGTTAGGCTAAGCCATCAAGCCATACCAGGTTATAAACACTCTTAAATTGTCCTATGACAACTTTATTTATTTTATATTCAGATAAAAATATTAAAATTTTAAATTATATATTGATCATCTGTAAGTAGGGCTGTCAAAATGAACCAGACCCACGAGTTCAGTTAAATGGACCGACTTTATATGTAAAAAAATAAGTCCGCGAAAATTTGAAAAAAATAGTTTGGCCCGTTTTAGCTCGCGGGCTAAACAGGCCAGCCCGGCGGGCTCATGAATTTTTTTTTAAATACAAAAATTTTAAAAGTTTCATTTTAGACTCTAACTTTTATTTTGGAGTTTAGAGTTTAATTATTTGGACTTATAATTGAACGTGTTTAACTATTTGTTATGCTGAACTACTTAACTATATTTATATTGCTATGCAACTGAAGTGTTATCATATAGATATTGATAAATTTTGTATTCCATTCCTTCAATGAGTGCATACGCCCTAAAAGTTGACATATAGTTTTAAACCTTGTGTATTATTGATTAATCTACGAGAAAGAGTTTCAATTGTGTTTTTGATCAATAGCATAACAGTACTTGCATTAATGTTATATGTCATCATTTAATTAATGAAAATTGTATTAATTCATGAATCGATTTCAAATAGCATTTGATAACTTTCACGCAAGATAGTTGAAGGAACAAAAAAGATAATATAATATCGCAATCAACCATGTAAACTATTTCTTCAAGATTAATTAATAGATAGATAATAAAAAATAGCTAAAATGGTCGTGCATACTTATTCACAATTATTTAAACCACAAAAATTAGACTAAAATTTTATTTTATTTTTTTAAAAAAACGGGCTAGCGGCTAACCCATTTAGGCCTGCAAATTGACCACAAACGAGCCGGACTCTAAAAAGAGACATAATTTTGACCCTACCTATTTGACACTCCTATCCATAAGTATCTATTCATCTATGTAGAGTAGTGAAATACAAATACCTATGCGGGGACAAAGTGAACTTTCATACACGATGTGAAGGACAATGGACTATCCTTTGCTCCTGTTATCATTCCAATTTATGTATTAGAGTTATTTATTTTTTTTAAATATATTTCTAAAATTTTTGCTACTACAATAGATTATCATGGGTATGGTTGAACAAAAGAGACTCAACATCTTTTAACCAAATCCCTTAACTGATTATCAACCTAATTGTCTACCAAAAAATTACAATATATCAAATCCTTTCAAATTTTTAATTTTTTGAATTTAACAATAAAGTTTAAATTTATATCTAAGATATATATTTATTTTCTACATCAATATATTTTATATTCAAATAGTATAATTCTTGTGCACCATACAAGTTCATACTCTAATTGTTTTTTAAATGAGTAACCCTCTAATTAGTATAACAATGTTGTAAATTAATTTATACATATCCGAATTATCCTATCTTAAAGGGGAAGAGCAAGAGTATTAAATATCTTGAGTGAACGAGTAAAATGACACAACAAAGACTATAGAGAACAAGAAATAACGGTATTATGAGGGTTACGCATTACAATGGAGGGTGAGCCTATTTATAGACTGAAAACCCAACGGCCAAAAGACAAATTACAATCAATCAAATATTTAAAAGATTATAATTAAATCAAATTAATCAAATTAAATCATTTACAATCATTAACATAAATTATTCTTAACACCCTCCCTCAAGCTAAAGCTCTCCGAGCTTTAAGCTTGTCATAGCTCAACGGAGGGCTAAGTAGGGTGGAACCAACAAAACGGCAACAAAGGCTGTGCGGAAGAACCAGCAAAGGCAACAACGGAAGCAACATCAGGAGTTGGGTTGAACCAACAAAGGCAACATCGAAAGCTAGGCGGAACTAACAAAGGCAACAACGATAAGCAATAATTGAAACTACACGGAGACAGATTAAGTTAACATCAAGATTATGTGGAGGCAGTTAAAGGAAAAATTGTCAGAAGCGGGAATATGGGTTCAAGGTGGGAACCATGACTCTGATACCATGTTAAACATCTTGAGTGAACGAGTAAAATGACACAACAAAGACTACAAAGAACAAGAAATAACGGTATCATGAGGATTGTGCATTATAATGGAGGGTGAAACTATTTATAAATTAAAAACTCAACGGCCAAAAAACAAATTACAATCAATCAAATATTTAAAAGATTATAATTAAATCAAATCAATCAAATTAAATCATTTACAATCGTTAACATAAATTATTCTTAACAAGGAGAATAAGAGAAAGGGAAATAAGAATCATTTGATCATATATGAGTTAAATTGTATTGTTAAAAATAAAATTAGAGAATTGATTTACGTATATATTTTAGAAGTCTGAAATAAGATATAAGTGTAGCCTCACGGGATAAAATGCAATTTTTTCAAATTTTAAATTAGCGTAAATTAAATAAAAACCTAGCACAGTAAATTAACCAGCAACTCCCCCCCCCCCCAACTCTCTCTCTCTCTCTCTCTTGGCCACCTTTATGCATCTTTATCTCCACCCAAACAGTACCACACACCTTGCACTTGCAATCTCACACAAAACAGTTCTCACTTCCACCCCCCAAACCCAACCTGCACCATGGACACTGACCCATTCACCACTAGCCTCTTCAAGTGGGAACCACGCGCCGTCCTCCCTCCTCCGTCTGCCCCCGCCCTCCGACCTCCTCTCCTCGACTACACGGTGTCCCCGCCGTCCGTGGCCCTCTCGGCGGTGTTCCCGGCGAGGCAGCCGACCGGGAGTAGTACTCGGGAGCTCGGGGGGCTGGAGGAGCTGTTCCAGGCGTACGGAATAAGGTACTACACGGCGGCGAAGATATCGGAGCTAGGGTTCACGGTGAGGACGCTGGTGGACATGAAGGAGGAGGAGCTTGACGACATGATGACCAGCCTCTCCCAGATCTTCCGCTGGGACCTCCTCGTCGGCGAGCGGTACGGCATCAAGGCTGCCGTCAGGGCCGAGCGCCGCCGCCTTGACGACGAGGACGTCAGGCGCCGCCACCTCCTCTCCACCGACACTACCACCGCCACCACCAATGCCCTCGATGCCCTCTCTCAAGAAGGTACCCTTACCAACAACTCTTGTAGTTTTTTCTTGCTAAGGTGACACAGTACTAATATCAGAGTTAAATCATGTCCACGATGTGTATAAATAGTGTAAAACTTTAGTCGAATCAAATTTTATTACATTATCGAACATTAATAATTCTTGCAGCTACTATTTTAAAAGTCGTGATTTGATTGGACGTAAATTTTTTTTTTATGAAATTAAAATGTTAAGAAATTCTAGTAGAATTTAAAAAAGTTATAAGACAGGTACTTTATTTATTCGATTTTGATAACAATTTTTCTTTAAAATAAAAGCAACTGTTTGTGTTATATATATATTGCTATAGGGATGCACGAGTCTCAGTTGAATGAATTTACAATTTCCCTCTATTGCTGGCTGGTTGTAGCAAGGATTCAAGATTTGAATAAGATTGAGGAATTTATATTTACTGTTGTATTAAACTACTGTTGTAGGCTTGTAGCAAAATGTGAGGTACTACTAGTGTATGTGACAATTGATGATGAAGAGAAGCTATATCTTAAGTGCTAACACGTGTGCGTGTGTGTATGTGTACAGGTTTATCGGAGGAACCGGTGGTGCAGCAAGAGAAGGAGGCGGTGGGGAGCGGGGGAGGGAGCACGTGGGAGGTGGTGGTTGGTGGTGAGGAGAGGAGGAAGCAGCCGCAGCAAGGGAGGAGGAGGAGGAGGACCAAGGTGAAGGCGAGGGGTCACGGTGATGAGAACGAGGAGGAGGGAGAAGAGGATGAATTTGGAGACATGGAAGGACACAACAACGGTGGTGGTGAGAGGCAGAGGGAGCACCCTTTCATTGTGACAGAACCCGGGGAGGTTGCACGTGGCAAGAAGAACGGCCTCGATTACCTCTTCCATCTCTACGACCAGTGCCGTGAGTTCTTGATCCAGGTTCAGGCCATTGCCAAGGACCGTGGTGAAAAATGCCCCACCAAGGTAATTAATGTGGTAACACGTTTCACTTCTAACAGCATCTTCTTCAACTTATAACAATTTATAATAATTTAACATCCCCGAGTGTAGTTGTTAAATTATTATTATTAAATTAAATGATTAAATGATTACAATAACATGACTCATTATAATTAAAGTTTAGAAATTTCTTTTACACAGGTATATCATAAAAATTAATCTCTTTTTAATATGGCATAATCATATTCATTGTAAAAACATTATAAGATGTTAATCCTAATCATAAATACCCTAATGGGTCAACGGGTTGACTGATCAAATTCATTGGTCTTGTGATCATGCATTGCCCTAACTCAAGTTTAAATTTTTAAATGTTTTCACTAATTAAGTATAATCATTAGTAGATAATTTATAAGTAATTCAAAGCTTCCAACGAGTCTCCAAGGATACTATTAACTCTTAACTCTACCCCACGTTTCGTTAGTTTCTTTTGGTTATTGCTTTTTTACTTTCCTTTATGTCCTGAAAACTAAAGAGTCTGCCAAAGTGTTGTGTAGTTTTTTTCCTTCCCACATGAACCCTTTGGACGAAAAACATGTTGCTGTCCCGCGGAACACGTGACGAGTCAGGGACTCTCGTGTGGGGGCCCAGCAGCGGCAGCGTACCCTTTAAAACTGAGATTCTGGGTTCGTACGTGCCAGTGAGAGTGTGAATTGTCCGGTTAAAGATGGGTTCTTGATCCCACCCTTTGGTACCCCAATAACTATGCACAGTCACACGCTAGTCAAAGTCAGGCATGCACCCTCATTGCACCCCTTACACCCGCTAGATTCTTGCATGCCCTCATAACAATTTCTCCTAACTCACGTATCCATGAATGATTGTTTATACAGTTAGCTAATATATAGTTTGAGTAGTTTAATTGACAATTTTTTTTTATTGTGTCAAACAATTAATTAAAAAAATTATATTTAATTTTAATTGAATGACATATAATGTATTTGACTTAAAAATATATTTATCCTAAAAAAAATGATTGATTGTTTATTCTCATGATAGAAAAAAGTATGCTGCTGTTGTTGATAAACAAAATATAACTTGTATAAATAATTACAAAATACAAAACTTCAAATATCTAATACAACCTTGGATCACTCTCTCCTAAGTAATGTTTAAGTGGCTTAATAAATTATAAATTATTTTACACATTTTGATAAAATGATATTTGATATTTTATTTTTTATTTTATTTTTTAAAATATAAAGTGTCGTTTATCAAAATATATAAATTGATATATAAATTGATTTGATAGATTTTTCAAGCTTGTTTTTGTACCCTCCCTTGTTTTTTTTAATTAGATTTTTATAAGTTATTGCATTTTGTTTTTCAACCTCGCATTTCTCATTCCTATTTGAATGTTAAAAGTAGATAGATAGATTTCCAATCTCTTGGTATTCATAGAAATTCTTATCAAGATAAAAGTTTCACTCATGTTATTTATTATTTGATAAATTATCTGTTACATTAAAATACTAAAAAACACTGAGAGATAATCTTTAGGAGATCCAAGAAATTTTCTTCGGTTTATTACTTAAGTTTAATTTCTGTAACAATATAAACCTTCGCCCGATCATATTTTTTCGCATCAACAAACACAGAAAATTGTACGACATATTACATAATCATATTGTCAATGTGTAAAAGTTAACCTATGATTACTAGCAAATGAATGATTTGTATACTTTTTCTTTGTCTACACTTTTGATATTTATTTGTGGGTTACAAAAAAAAACATCATTCTTATGTGTTATTCTTGAGTGTACACTACACATATATGTCCACCAGGAATACCTTCACCCTTAAAAAGAAAGAGGACGGTTATTTGTACATTAACTCTCCCTTCTCACGCGTACACTTATATCATGTAATATGAATGTGAGCCTCATAATACATATGAGAAAAGATACTTAGTGTCTACAATAAAATTGGTGTATCAATATGCTTTAACAAAAGAAAAAAAAAAAAAAAAAAATCGCGCTCGTTCTCATCCTTGGTATTATTATCATCATAAAAATCACAACATTCATATGAATTAATCACATAAACGCATGCATGCATGAATGAATGAATATGCAGGTAACGAACCAGGTGTTCAGGTACGCGAAGAAAGCAGGTGCAAGCTACATCAACAAGCCGAAGATGCGTCACTACGTCCACTGCTACGCCCTCCACTGCCTCGACGAGGAAGCGTCGAACCAGCTGAGGAGGGCCTTCAAGGAGAGAGGCGAGAACGTCGGCGCCTGGAGGCAGGCATGCTACAAGCCCCTCGTCACTATCGCTGCCCGCCAGGGCAGTTGGGACATCGACGCCATCTTCAACTCCCACCCTCGCCTCTCCATCTGGTACGTCCCTACCAAGCTCCGCCAGCTCTGTCATGCCGAGAGGAACACTGCCGCCGCCGCGGCTTCTAGCTCCGTCTCCGTTGGCAGCGCCCACCTTCCTTTCTAATTATGTATCATCATATATGTGCGCTATTTATTATAGATATGTCTATATATATATATATATATGAATCTTATATAGAACCTCTCGGCTTTGAGATGAAGGACAAGTAGTAATGTGGGGGACTCTACTTGGTTATGGAAAGTGTGCCTTATCAGTTTACTTGCTTTGTACTAGCGTTGGTCGTTGAGTTTGCGGTTAATTTCAATGTTTTTTTTTTTTTTAATAAACATTCAGGCCGTGTTAGTCATGTTTGTCGAGATCAAATAAACAATTAAACTTGTTCTTTTGATGCAGAAGATTAAACTTAATTTATTGATCCATATTAACTATAAAATAATATAAACTTAAGATTTTTATTAAGAAAAAAATAGATGATTGAACCCCATGCAACTCTTGAATCTGGAACCAGCTATAAAACGAGAGTATCTAAGATGTCATGAAATGCTAAAATTAGAGTAAATAATTTTTTAATACATTTATTTGCTGACATCAATTTAATTTTTTTTAAAATTGATATCAATTTAGTTTTAATATTTTAAAATTTGACATTAATTTAGAGAAGCGCATCAAATTTCACCAATTTTATTCACATATGCTTCTTGATTATGTGTACTGGCTAGATAGACCTTTATTAAATGTAATGTCGAGGTTGGGAGTAGTTCTATGAAATTGCATACGGGATAGTAGGACTGTCAAAATAAACCGGCCCGCGAACCTAGTTAAATGGACGGGTTTTACATACAAAAAATAGGTCTGTGAAAATTTGAAAAAAAATAGTCTGGCCTGTTTAGGTCCGCGGGTTAAACGGGCCGGCCTAGCGGGTTCACGGGCTAGCCCGTGAGCTCGTGAATTTTTTAAAAATAAAAAATACCAAAATTTTAAAAGTTTCATTTTGGACTCTAAATTTTATTTTGGAGTTTAAAAGTTTAAAATTGAAATATTTGGACTTACAATTGAACATATTTAACTATTTGTTATGCTTAACTACTTAACTATATTTATATTTCTATACAGCTGAAATGTTATGACATAGATATTGATAATTTTTGCATTTTATTCCTTCAATGAGTGCCTATGTCCTATACATATATACTTTCAAACCTTGTTTATTATTGATTAATCTACGAGAAAGAGTTCCAATTGTGTTTTTGATCAATAACATAACAGTACTCACATCAATGTTATATGCCGTCATTTAATTAATGAAAATCGTATTAATTCATGAATCGATTTCAAATAGCATTTGATATCTTTCAAGCAAGATAGTTAAAGGAACAAAAAAGATAATATAATCCCGCAATCAACCATTTAAATCATTTCTTTCCGATTAATTAATAGATAGATGATAAAAAATAGCTAAAAATGACTGCGCATACTTATTCACAACTTTGTATTTAAATCATAAAAAATAGACCAAAATTTAAAAAAAAAATTAAAAAAAATAAACGGGCTACGGGCTGGCCCGTTTAGGCCTGTGAACCGACCATAAACGATCCAGATCTTAAAAATAGGCATAATTTTGGCTTAGCCCATTTAGGCCCGCGGGCCCAAACAGACTGGGCCTTAATGGGCCAGGCTAACCTGTTTGACACCCCTACGAGATAGTATTATTTTTCATCCCTTAAAAATAAGGAATTTGTTTCACTGGATTTCTCTTAAAGGAGATTTTTAATGAGGCTATCATTGTGCTTGTCGAGGTTGTTTTGTCTCGATGGATAGGTCATGCAGATAAAACTGAATTGTACTCATTGAATTGAATAATGAGAGAACTATAGAGTTAAATACAACTTATGTGAGAACTCTAGTTATAATAACTTTCTAACTCTAGATAAGTTATAACTACCTATCTGTCATATAGTTAACTAACTAACTTGTAATGAAAGCTAATCCACATATGCTTCTTATCTACTCATTACTCGTTATCCCCCACTCAAGATGGAACGTACAGATTGTAAATCCTAATCTTGGACAACAAATAACGAAACTGAGGGGTTGCCAATGCTTTGCTAAGAACATCGACCAATTGATGTTGAGTGCAAAAATAAAGAAGCCTAATGGAATCAGGTGCCACTTTGTCTCAGACAAAATAGCAGTCCACCTCAATGTGGTTTGTCCGC
Organism: Nissolia schottii; assembly: GCA_003254905.1. NCBI lineage: Eukaryota > Viridiplantae > Streptophyta > Magnoliopsida > Fabales > Fabaceae > Nissolia > Nissolia schottii. Next base: position 228,192 of record QANU01064822.1, read on the forward strand.
TTGTGAAATGTGGGATTAGTGACTATGTAAAGTACTACATGACCAAGATAGGAGAAAATGACAAACCAAAGCCTTGAAGAATTTGGTGCAACCAGGTTAACTCACTTGTGAGATAGGCTAAAGCTCTGTATTCTGCCTCAGTGGAGGAATGACTCGCAGTGTTCTGATTTTTGGATTTCCATGCTATGATGGAATCACTAAGAAAAATACAATAGTCAGATGTAGAGTGTCAGGTATCTGGGCAATTTGACCAATCTGCATTAGAATAATTAGTGATGTTCAACTTGGAAGTAGAGGAAAATAGCAAACCCTGGCCAGAAGTTCCTTTCAAATACTTCAGAAGATGATGGACATCATCCAAATGAGGCGCACGAGGATGGAAACAAATTGACTAAACTTGTAAATCACATAACAAATGTTAGGTTTGGAGAGAGTCAAATACAGTAACTGACCAATTAGCCTTCGATACTGTGTAGGATCATCAAGGGCATTACCATCAGTGCTGTTGAATTTAATATTGGGATCCATTGGTAGCTTGGATGGTTTGCAACCCTAGCAATTGGTATCCTCTAAGAGGGAAAAAGTGTATTTTCTTTGGGAAAGGAATACACCAAGCTTGAATCGAACAATTTCTAATTCCAAAAAATAATGGAGAACACCAAATTCCTTCAATTTGAAAAAGGACTGAAGTTGATGTTTGGGTTGAGAAATAACAACTGAATTAGAACTTGATATGATAATGTCATCGACATAAATGAGTAAAGCAACAAAATCAGGTCCACTACCCTTGGTAAAGAGAGAATAATCACTGTTGGATATTGGTGATAACCAAGTTGTGTCGTGGCATAAGAAAATTTAGCAAACCATTGTCGAGAAGCTTGGCGGAGACCATAAATTAATTTTTGCAATCGGTAGACCATGTTCTGTTGTGGCACAAAATATCCTTGAGAAAGATCGATATAGATTTCCTCGACAAGCTCTCCATTAGAGAAAGTGTGGCTAACATCACGTTGAGTTAAATTCCATCCTTTAACAGCTGCCAAGAAAAGGAGGATTCTAACAGTAGTCAATTTAGCCATTGGGTTAAAAGGTCTCCACAAAATCCAAACCAGGTTGTTGTATGTACCCTTTTGCTACTAACCGAACTTTATAACATTCCATACAACCATTATCCCAATATTTCACCTTTTACTCCCATATACATCCAATGGTGTGTTTATTGGGGGGGGGGGGGGGNGGAACTAGTCTCCTAGTATTATTCAGTTCCATAGCATCCAATTCCTCTTGCATAACCTTTTGCCAATATGGAAACTTGGCAGCCTGTCCATAGTATTTGGGTTCACATTCAACAGACACTTGAAACATATACTGTTTGAAAGGCAATTTGAGTGTAGAGTAGGAAAAAAAATATGAGATAGGATATTGGCAAGTAGTGGAATTAGACACTTGATTACAAAGAAAATATTTGAGGTGAACAGGAGGGTTGTGAAGCCTGGTGGATCTCCTAAAAAGGGGTGTAGGAACAACACCAACAGGCTCAGGCAAGGGAAATTAAGGTATAGGAGCTGGTGTCTTAGGATTGGTGTGGACAATAGTAGTGGAAGGAGGATCAAACAATGGTTTAGGAAGAACTAGATCCTTGAAGAAGTCAGAATCTGCATCCTCAGATGGAATAACATGAAAAGGGAAGGTATCCTCATGGAATATAACATCTCTAAAGATAAATAATAATTTGGTGGCAATATCATACATTTTATAGCCTTTGTATCCTTGTGGATAACCAACAAAGACAACAAGAATGGCTCAACGAAAAAAATTGTTCCTATGGGATGGTAATGTGAAAGTATAACCTAAACAATCAAACACCATAAAGGAAGCATAACGGGGAAGCTTGGAGAATAAGACGTCAAAGGGTGACTTGTTATGAAGAACAAGAGTAGGAGTCCTGTTATGTAACGACCCATTTAAAAAAGAGAAAGAGAAAGCATTGAACCACTAGAGTGGCCATGCACTGCTGTAGCGGTGTGGGTGATAGCGGTGCAAACGTGTACCGCTAGAGCAGTTAGAACCACTACAATGGTACCAGACAGGAGTCCCCACATCACTAACAACCTAGAGAGAGGGGGTGTTGAGCTCTCCCTATAAATAGAATCCCTTCCTATGTGTTTTTACTCACTAATTCACTAAGAGCTTAGAATGTTCTGTTTATTGTGTGGGCTTTCGTTCTTGTTAATCTTTTATTTATGAGAAAGCAATATCTCCACATATGGTGTAAAGAGTTCCTAGTGTCAATGCTCTTCATTTGTCAATTGCTCTAGGTGAGTGACATTTAATTACAATATATGTTGTCATTAGTATTATTTATGAAATATATTTTATGCATGTTGTTTTATAGTTTCAGTTAGTATTTATGATCAATTAATTATATCTTTTATTTATAGAAATTATTTTATGAGTTTTACTTATAAAAAATATTTATGAAAATATTTTAGAAATCATAAAAGATATTTTAGAGAGGCATGAGACCATTTTACTTATGTTAATTGCATAAGTTGATCATGATGTATGTGAGTGTTGCGTAAAACTCTAGGAGAAAAAAACTTCAGTTCGGTTATCAATTATTATGTTTTGAAAATGTTTAAGGAAGCCATATCTAGAATAGTACGGTATGTTAGCAAAATCCATGTTGACCGTTGGTACCATTGTAGTTAGAGTCAATTCAACTATCGAGACTTAGGCACTCAGATAGATCAAGATTTTTGGAGTGTAAGACAGGATTTTTGGATAAATTTGTGACATTCATATTATCACAAAAAAGCGGTATTTTCAAAATATTCAGATTGTAGTCTACCAATTGATGTTTCATCCACAACAATTGTGAACAACAACTAGAGGTTGCCATATATTTAGCCTCAGCTGTTAATAGAGCAACGATGTTTTGCTTTTTACTAGTCCAAGATACTAGTGATTTTCCAACAAAATAGCACAGGCCACTACTGCTTCACCTATCTATTTTATCTCCAGCATAATCTGCATCACAAAAATTTGTGAGATCAAAAGAAACATATTTTGGATACCACAAACCAAGATTTTGGGTTCCTAGAAGGTATCTTAAAATCCTTTTAACAGCAGCTAGATGAGATTCTTTAGGGTTGGATTGAAATCTTGAGCACAACCCAACACTAAATGATATGTCATGACGGGAAGATGTCAAGTACATGAAGGATCCAATCATTCCCCTAAACTTGGTCTCATCTATATACTTTCCTTTTTCATCCTTATCAAGCTTAGAGTTCAAATGTATGGGGTAGCCATAGGCTTAGCATGATCTATTCCAAACTTCTTGATGATATCTCTTGTGTACTTCTCTTGGCTTACAAAGGTTCCTTTGTGGTTTGTCTAATTTGTAGTCCAAGGAAGAAGGAAAGTTCCCCCATCATGCTCATGTCAAATTCATTAGTAATTAATTTTGAGAAATGAACTCAAACAATAAAATTATATGTGCAGTCCAAATAATTAAAAGTGAAATTTATTAAAAAGAAAAATAAAATAAAATAAAAAGTCTATTTAGGTTTAGGGTTTAGAATTTTGGATTTGATAGAACTCCGACCTTTATAAAACTCGTTTATTCACATCACTCTTATCTCATTTAAAACCTTAACAATCACTCTTTCAAACAGAAATACCAATTTCATATACGCCATGTTGTACTCCGTTTACATTGTTGTATTCCAACGTACTCTACGATCTCTGTGTTGTATTATGAGTCTACATCTGAGTATTCTCTCATTTCATGTGAGTGGATGATGTGCTTATCGAATATTTTCAGCATTATAATATTTTATGTCTTTAAGGATTAATGGAAATAGAAAAGTATTATGTTATTTTTGGAAAACATTTTGGAAATGTATTGGGACCTTTATGAAAACGAATATTTTTAAAAAGAATTTCATGATTAGGATTTAATGGTTGCCTTAGTTATATATGTGTACCAAGTTATTTCTTTATGAACAATGTTTGATAAGATTGTATACTTAATTGATTCACTACTAGAAATATGGGAATTACCATCAGAAAGTTACCGTCGGCAAACACTAAAAAAATCTGGCAATAATGATTTTTAAGATGAACCAGATTACTTGTGATCACGATTATCGTAAAAAAAACCTGACAAAAAAATTGACGATAACATTTGGCGCCATGTGGCACGGGGTTTAGACGAAAGTATTGTCGTCAATTTTTCCTGACAATAATCGATTGGAAATAGAAGGGGCGCACGTGACAATGGGATTGTTGCCGTCGGATATTCTGATGATAAAAGAGTTTGAATTTAAAGAGGTACACGATTATCCCACATGTGTTATGTTAAACCAATTATCGTCGACAAATTCTGACGGTAATAATCTGAAAGTGTGAACGAGTGCGCATGTTCTCCACGTTTGTAACGTTCGAATATTTACCTACGGTAACAGTTTGGAATTATGAACAAGTGCGCGTGTTTTTCATGCGCATAACGTTTGAAGGGTTACCATAAGAAAAGACAGACGGTCACAGTTTAGGAATGTTTGTCATCAAATGGATGGAAATGTGAGACCCTTCAATCATGCATCCTAATGGAAAGACAATGTCGGTTTGGGACATTGTAAGATGAGTATTATAGCTACATCAATTTTAAATTTTGCTTAGCTCAAACATCTATAAATTTCAATTTATAATGTGAATTTTATTTTGCACAGTAAACGCTAACAAGGTTAAGGAGGGAAATCCTTTCTGTCACCTCAAAACTTGTTACGAGAAAAGTTTATTCAAATGCCAAAGGAGCTTACAAGGGTTGTAGCTTCAAGCTCATCCGACTCTGATGTTGAAGAGGTAGATGAGCCAGATAACGCTGGACCTCGTGAGCGCTGAAAGGGAAAGCTGCAATTAAGTCCTTTCATGGATGTTGGCATGGTGGAGCTCGTTGGGGATGGTGACACTCTTAGAGGAAAGAAAAAGTGTGGAAGGAAGGGTTAAAAACTTTGTAAAATGTTATTTGAATTGTAATTCATTCAAAAGAAGGTTTGTACATTTGTATGTAGATAGGTTATGTACAAACTTATATTCAGCACAAACATGTATTATGCAGCATAATGATATATAAAGTGTGTGCATCTCATTGTATAATGTTTGTGCATCAACACAAAATGTGTGTTCATTATAGATGGTAATACATCAGGGTTTGCGCAGTTAGTATGTAATGTTTGTGTGTCTCATTGTATAAAGTTTGTGCATTTCATTGTATAAAGTTTGTGCATACACACATAATGTGTGTTCATTATAAATGCTAATACATTAGGGTTTGTGCATTAAGTATGTAAAGTTTGTGCATCTCATTGTATAAAGTTTTTAAATCAACACAGAATGTGTGTTCATTATAAATGCTAATACATCAAGGTTTGTGCATAAGTATCTAAAGTTTGTGTATATCACTGTATAAAGTTTGTGCATTTTATTGTATAAAGTTTGTGTCTATGCGTTCATGATAAATGCTACGACTCTAAGCTGAAATCATTAAAAAATAAAAGTAAATGTCAAAAGGTTCGTACCTTCATTCTAACTTCATCTACTAATGTCTTTCATGAAATAAAATAATGACATTAATCCACCGGGAGAATGGGGAATAAAACATTGAGATGGAAGTCCGAACGAATCAATTGCTTGCACCACTGGCTTAACCGTGTTTGTCCCTATTGAGTCCTACATGAAACTTTTATGCACAAACATAATCAATATAATTGAAAAAACTTTAACCACACATGTGCACCAGCATTACCATCATGTGGCAAGCTTCTAAATCAGTTTTGAAATAACAAACTCAGTGTGAGTGCACTCACATTAAAACAAATGGTGCACAACAAATTAACAATATATCACATACTTCTAAATCAACTCAAACATTGATAACATAAGACAAAATTCCAAATCAGCATAACACAAAGAACAACAAAAGTGCACAAACCTCTGTAGTTCTTTCATTCTTTCCTCTTTGAATTTGGTCGGCCTTTGCATGACACGTGAGGAGGACTACGTATATCATCAATAGCTGTTGAGCATGCACTGTCACGACTGTTGTTGTTCTCCTTGATGTTAGAAGATGTACTTGAAATGTATGATTGTAATCCCACCTCTACCATATTTAGTGCCCGGTGAAGCAAACTTGTTCCCTTCTCTATAGCTATAGCACATTCTGCAACATTGTAGAAATGGGTACATGGACCATTATACCTATCCTTTATTGGTCCCATCCTACTACTGTCATGACTACTCTTTATCTTGATATTCCTCCTCTTAATATTTTTGCTCCAATGAGTCAATATGTACTTTGACTTAATGTCCCTAACTCTTTGAAGACCAAGCACACACAAGCAATGCCGACATATGGTCCCTCTAGATTCAAAAAGAAGGCATTGACAATTAACATCATGCTATTCTGCATGGAACACTACGTCGTATGATGACTCTCTTATCTTGCCATTCACCTCAACTTCTTCTACAAAAAAATAAGTTAATTTAGTGCCTTGTTTATCTTTAACTATTGTGCTGCAATTAACTTTGGCTCTGAATTCATTCTCGTGTGTACTCTAATTGGAATTTCTGCTCAATTGTAGATGTCGTAACACAGGGGATTATGGTCTTGAAACTTGCAATGTCAAACTCAAGCTCCTTCTGAAACTTTGATGCAAGAGCATTGTCATATTGCTTAACAAATTGCTCCAAATTGTTCTTTGGTTTCAAATATCCATAAAAAAATGCATGCATACTCTCACATCTCTGTGTGCTTCTCATGCCAGCCCAAAATTCTTTATTTAGGTATATTAAAGCCCATCTACTATGTTCATTGTATAATCCTATCGTATAAAACACTAATATGATAAGTGCACAAAACATTGTGAACCTTTGATAGTGCACAAACTTTACTATAATAAGTGCACAAACATTAATAGCATGACAATAGACATATGCCTGCTAACAAAAATCACTGCACAAACTTTGACAGTGATGGTGCACAAAAATTATGACATCTTGTGCACAAACTTTACTAAAATGAGCACACAAACATTAAACAACATGACACATATATTAGTTTATTAGCAAAAATAAGTGCATAAACTTTGATAGTGCTACTGCACAACCATTATGAAAGTCTATGCACAAACTTTACTATAATAAGTGCACAAACATTTACATAATGACAACAAATATTGGCCTATTAGCAAAAATCAGTGCAGAAACTTTGACAATGCTGCTACACAAACATAATGAACAGTTATGCACAAACTTAATCATAAAAATTGCAGAAACATTAACAACATCATGATACATTTATAACATCAGTAACTTTTCATAACATATAACAGTAACATAATTTAATGCCTCTATCATCAAGAATTGAAAAACTATCCCATCCAACCACTCATTGTCTTCAAGCTTGTACTTTGTTAAGAATTTAGACCACCGATCCTCAAAAGATTGCTTAGATAATGTTTCCCAGCGATATTTTTTAGCTCAAACTTGATCTCAATGTATTGCTTATACCCTTTCAATTTTCTAGAATCTTTTTCATTATGTGCCAAATGCACCATCGATGACGCGTACCAGGTAGCACAATCTCATTTCATTTTGTATAGCTTTGCATTGGTCAGTCAATGTATCATTCAGTTGCTTCCGTGACATGCATTTAATCCAACATTCAAACAACCATGTAAATGTAGATGTGTCCTTCCCTAATAGCAATGCACATCTAAGAAGCACTGACATCCCATGTGGTTAACTCCTACGAAAAACCAAATGGAATACGATATCTATTTATTCCATATGTAGTGTTGAACGAGACCACGTCACCAAAATATTCATGAGCCGCTCGGCTCCTGGCATCTGCCAAAAACACATTTTTTATTCGATTTTGTTCATCAACCTCAACGTCATACCAAAATTTTTGATTCTATTCCTTCATCCTTGAGATAAGGCTTTTGCATTTCCTTCTTCTTGAACAAAACAGACATCCCAATTCATATAATTTCTTACATCTTTTTCAGTATAGTTTAATTCATCATGCCCACCGCCTTGATGAGCAAGAGTTTGGTATGTCTTGTTCACTCTAACACCAACTCTATAGTTTAACTCGACCATCTGCTTTACTTGCATGTTAATGCTTCTATTTTCCTTGAACAACATTTCTTTAGAAGGACTTACTGCATGTGAATGCACATTAATAGCGTTCCTTATCACCCATAACCCGGTACCTTCATTTTGTACCTTGGATACAGAAATCTTCGCTTCACATTTTGCTGTAGAAGTGGGATTAGTCTTGTCAAATTTTGGTATTTTATATGTTTGACACCTTTCCCTCATACATGTCATTATTTGATACTTAATCTGTTTGTCATCTGTAAATTTGGTACTCCTTATCCTCCAGGTAAATTCAATCTTCTTGGCATAATTGTTATAGAATTCTTTAACTGCATCCAAGGTATCAAATTGCATACCAATCTTTGGAACCTCCTCTTCCTCTATAAGAAGATATCCTGTGATCTGTGAGTGCATACACATTAATATAAGGAAGGAACAAAACTTCTAACATTTAGTATCACAGTGCACAAACTTTATCATTGACCATGCCCAAACTTAAATTGTGTGCACAACCATTAACAATAAGGGTGTACAAACATTAATATAAGGAAGGAACAAAACTTCTAACGTTTACTATCACGGTGCATAAACTTTAACATTGACCATGCACAAACTTAAATTGTGTGCACAAACATTAATATAAGGAAAGAGCAAAACTTCTAACATTTACTATCACAATGCACAAACTTTAACGTTGACCGTGCACATACTTAAATTGTGTGCTCAAATATTACATTCAACAAAGACACGTTGTTAATGAGCATTTATCAATCACAGTACACAGACTAACAATGGTCGTGCATAAACATTGACAATACGGATGCACAAACATTGAAACCTTTTGATGCATCCACATATCAGGCTCAAACAAAGTGCACAAACTTAAATTATGTGAATGCACAAACATTACAACCAACAAAATAAACACATAAATGAGATGTTGGCAAATCACAGTGCACATACTTTGCCAGTCATAGTGCACAAGCATTGAAGCCTTCCATTGCATCGAAACACAAAAGTGAACAAACTTAAATAATCTGAGTGCACAAACATTAACAAACTTTACCATCAAGAAAGACAAAATATTAGCGAGCTGTTAATAATAGATCATGCACAAACATTAAGAAGAGATATGCACAAACATTACAATTGCAGGAACACAAACATTAAAAATCAATAATACACAGTTGCTAATAAATGTCATTGCACAGACTTTAAGAATGACCATGCACAAACATTAAGAGAACTGCACCAACATCCAAACCTTGTGCTGCAAAAACTTAAGATCACAAACTTAAGATCATTGATATATAGCATGCTTAACACATTATCATTACCACGTTCTTCACCATTTGATCAGATTATTGCATTGCTTTTGGATTTGAGTACGCAATCACAATGATGGCAATCACTCCACAATAAGAACGTACACACTGTACAATGATTCTGAAACTTTTACAGTGTTGGAAAACGAAGATGATGATGGAAAACAAAGATGGAACACAATTTTGTATAGTGAGCTAAGGTTTGGACGCATATGGTGGTTATGGAAAATCACGATCCTGTAAGCGGCATAATAGTGTGTGAGTGAGTGCTAGCTTGCAGGAGCTTTAAGTTGTTTCTAAATTTGGAAAGTATTTAGAATATGTATTTTCTTCATTAATCACTTATATTCTTGTGGTGGATGTACGAGGTGGTATAAATAGGGTGTAGATAGATCATTTTTGTTAATTATTTAGAGGAGGATAAAGAAATACTCTCATTGTTTTGAATCCTTTCCTAACAGAATTTTGACTGCTCAATTTTTTTTTCCCGAATTATACACACGATTCATATATAAACAGTGATGGACTGCCGGCATTACTTTTGTCTTTTTTTAGTTTTAAATCGTTTAGACTTTTGTTTATGTACAAAATATGAAATTAAAAATGTTAATGTACAGTTCTAACTGGGCCTGACATTATTATCACTATAATTGTAGACCCATCTGTGGAGCTTATGACTTTGTCCATCTCAAAGCCCATTAGGTTTTCACGACCAATAAAATAAGCACATTATAGGTTTCAGCTTTATCATAATCTTGATCCTAATTATAATAAGCATACCTTTCTGCATCCTCATAACATGAACAAACTTACTTGTCCTTCTCATGATTGAGAAGATAATAAAGCCGACGAGGTTGTAGAGATTGTGAATGTGGGGTTTTGACATTTAGGTGGGTTTGGGGGGAAAATTTCCAAATATATGGGTTGGAATGAGAAATTACGAAAGTGTGGGGCAAATTTATGAAATCGTCACTATGCAAGGCGATTTCAGAAAATTCGAAAAATAATAATAAAAAAATTCAGATGTCTGAAATCGCCACAAGGGATGACGATTTCAGAGTCTGAAATCTCCACCCCTATGATGATTTCAGACTTAAAAAAATAAAAAAATTCAAAAGTCTAAAATCGCCACCCCCTGTGACGATTTCAGAATTTAAAAAAAAAATGAATTCAAATGTCTGAAATCGCCACAGGGGGTGGCGATTTCAGACAAAACACTCACACATTCGTAATTTTTTTGACTTGACCATACTATGAGATTACAAATTCATTAAGGCCATAGATAGATATGTAAAAAATCCTGTGAATGTTTTCCAGGATGCTTGGACTACATGTAACGTTGGTTCCTGGATTGAGACCGTAAAAAGGAGGGTCATTTCCAGACAAGTTTGGAGCAGAATGTTATTTTATCAAAAGCTCAAAAGGTGAGTATTAATACCATTTTTTTCCTTTCTTTTTTTTACATTAACAATTGAGAATGATATTATGATTACTTAATTTGACAACATTTAAATAATCACATTTACAAAGGTTAGGGTAGGTATACCATGAGTCCCGCAAATCTATGAATGCGGTTGTTTAAAAGTTGTTAAATTGCATCATTATAATTGTATGAAAGGTAAATTATATTGATCTCCTCTAAAGTTTAGTGAAATTATACTCACATTCTCTCTATTTGTAAATTTACACTCACCTTCACTATTAACCGAAACTGTAAATAGAATATTTGTCATGTGCACTACACGTACTTAGTAATGGGATTTTTGAAATATGTATGACTTTTACTTATTTTAAATGACAAAAAATACTATTATTTATTTAGTACATCATTCTCTCATATTTCTATATCCTAAGTGTTTTAACATTTTAATATTCACATTCAATTAAAATGAATTTCATAAAAAATATTAAATGATAAAATAATTTCTCCCAATTTTTTAAAATAGTCATTCAATTATTATTTTATACATGCTTAAACTAAGATAATGCACTTTTTTTTTGTAGTAATTTTATTCATTTAATTTTTCTCAAGTGACGTAATGTACTCTTTTTTATCTCTCTCTCTCTCTCTCTCTCTCACAAAATATTATCACTTTCAAGTTAAGTTATATCTTAACCTTAATGTCTCCAAATTTATGTTGCCATTAATCCGCTAAAGACCAACGATGGTGGTGACGCGTCGCGCAATCATTTCATAGAGAAGGTTGTTATGCTTAATGCGGAAGGTGGAGGCAAACATGTTGCGATCGTCACATAGAGAAGGTCAAGCGTCGTTCAGAGAGGGCCACAGGATGCAGGGTGCTCATCACAAAAGGACGAAGACGAACGTGTCGCAGAGGGAAAGGAGAGGATGTCTTTGAGAGAAAAAGTTAAGTAGAGGGGCACAAGTGACAATTCATAATAAAAGTAATTTCCGTTTAGCTTAGTTAATTATAGAGGAGGTGAATGTAACATTTTACTAAGTTTAAGAATGGTTATAGGACAAAGTTATAAAAAAAAAAAAGGGGAAAGTGAGTGTAATCACTCAATTTCAAAAGAAGTCAGTGTAATTTATTAGAGTATGAATCTTAATAATTTGTCTAAATTAAGGAAATAAATCCTCTCGAATAAATTCTTTATCGAATTTAACCTCTCGCTGTTAATTTTGTTTTTGGTTTGTATTATATATGAATCTCACTTTTTTTAATAAATGATAAAAGATTACACATGACTGCATACAACAAAAAAACAATTCAATCCAGAGAAATACTTTCTCCAAAATTAATCACGTTCCAATATGCTAATCATCATATGTTTGAAATAAATCCCAAGTCTTAACTGGTATTGGTACACATCCGAGACTATAATACTCCTACTATAGGAATCCGATCAATGTTCGGCATTCAAAACGTAATCAGTAAAGATTGACTTGAGGCTGAGCACTACTATATGTATGTATTTGTTTTTGTTGGTAAGTTGTGGGTCAACCATAATGAGCTACTATGTCTTGACTCTGAATCTCAATGATACTTTGGATAAATTATTTTGTCCACAATAGGATTATAGGATTATCTACTTCCATTAGAAAGAAGCAAAATTAAAAATAACAAAAAAATATTGTGTGTATTATTTTTGTTGTCACTAATTTATCACTACATTAAATACACATTTTCTCTCTTTTCTCATCCATTCTCCCTCACGCACACGCACCCCTCTTCTTCTTTTCCTAATTTTTTTTTTCAGTATCCTCCTCCGCTTTATTTTTTCGCTATTCTCCCCTCATTCTCCCTCATTTTCTTTTCTTCTTCTTTTATTATTTATCACAAATGCTTCTTTTTTTTCCAATTTTTTTCTTCGGTTATTTTTGTTCATTTTTCTTCATTTATCACATACACTATTTCAATATAATTTTTTTGCATTTTTCTTTGTAAGACGTTATGAATCTTAGAGTTTTCATTTTTGTTTCTATCATTTTTTTAATTTCTAGTTCAAAAGTTTGTATATATGTAAAGAAAAGTTTGTGCATGATTATTCAAAAGTTTGTGTATATGTAAATGCCAAAATTTTCTTCTTTGTCGCCATTTTCATTTTTATGTCTGTCATAATATTCGTTTCTAGTTATTAAAAAGTTGTGCGTGTATAGAAAATTTTGTGCATTATTATTCAAAAGCTTGTGCATATGAGCACTAAAGTTTTTTTCTCCATTTTCATTTTCGACATATTTTTTTGTTTGTTTGTTCAAAAGTTTGTGCACTTGAGTACCAAAATTTTTTTATTCTCCATTTTTTGTTTCATTTTTATCTTATTTATTTTTGCTTGTTGAAAAGTTTGTTTGCACCAGTTTAAAAGTTTGTGCATGGTAGAGAGTGTACTCACACACTAAGAGTGGGTGGAGAGTAGAAGAGAGTGCAAGTATGCAATAGTTATTTTTCACTAATTAATTCACCATAAATATGAATTGATTTGATTTCGTATGTGTAAAATAAGTTTATGCATGTATGTGTAAACATTTGTGCATTTAATGTTGTTGTATATATATGTCATACAGTGATTATACGATAACAACAATATCGATATACATCTAATTTAAGCCAAAACAAATGAGGCAACAAGTAATTGCGGCCGACCCCACAATTTAGTAGTTGTCTTTTGCCAGTAGAGTAGCAGATGTTGAAAAAATGTTAGGGTCTAAACTTTTGACATAAATTATATAATAACAAGCAAATTAAAAGTAATTGCTCATTATATATATCAACTTTAAAATAAATCACAACACAAAAAATTTAAAATAGACTATAAAATACTTTATAATATTTGACAACTCCCACAAAAATAATTATGACCATCACAACTCCCCAAAAAATAATTAATACCTAAATAATGGTTTTAATTATTGTGAGGAATATTTCTATGTTCTAACTTGTAAGGTACTCTAGCCAGATTAAAATAGCCTAGGTGCAGAAATGGACAGTTGCATAAGAGTGCCTATAGTGAGCTGCTTTTGCGTTCAATTACGGGTCCGTAAAGCTAAAGAAAGCATTAATTCACAACCCAAAAAAACAAAGAAAAAAAAATCTGCAATATTTTCGTTTATTCACAAAAATCTGTCGTAGTTGTTATCTTCGCTTCCTCCTGTCCCAAACTATTAGTTGATATGCACAAAAAGAACTACTAGAAGATATAAATAGTCTATTTATTTATTTAGATAGTAATCATCCCTTCCATAATGTAACTCCATTTTTTTTATATTCATTCATAATTTAATGTATTTAGACACAATTGTGCTCAGATACATTAAATTATGAATGAATCTAAAAAAGTGAAATTGACTAACATTATGAAACAGGGGAAATAATTGATAACACTATAACAATTTTGGGTTTTATACACATTTTTTTAATTACACCTAAAAAAGCATATTTTATACTTTTTATTGACAAAAATAATATAATTTCATAATACCTTATGTTATACTTAATTTAACAATTTTTTTAAAAAAATATAGCTTTAACTTCATAATTAAGTACAAGAAAATTGACCTATAACAATTAATGAGATGTGCCCTAATGTAATGTATTATAAAGTATAAATGTGCTCTAAAATATCATAGGGTGCTTACACTTTTTTGTAAAGTTGCCAAATTAGAGGTGACTTTATAAAATATTATATAGTGTTGCATTTGTTATTATATAGTTTTGTAAAATGTTTAAAAGCATGAGTATTTTAATAATTAGTTTGTGTAACAGTGATATTATACTTAAAAAAAACTCCTGTTTTTACCCTTTAATTTATCGTGTAACTAGATTTATGCAGTTATGCTAATATGTTCCTTGAATTCGATGTGCGCCGTAGAGACAGAACACTAAATCTGACTAAAGCATGAATGCCGCGTGGTACAAACTAAAAAAAGATAATCAACTTTCTTAACTCACTCGATCTTGAATTTTGAATCTTTCTAGTTTCGGTGGCCGAAAAGGTAAAAGTAATCCGAAAAATGTGCTGAGTTTGGCAGAGTAGTTCAGTTTGAAATGCATGAACTTAGATTTTTGACAGAGTAATGAGAAGAACGAATAAAACGGGACCAAAATCTTGAAAACTGACGACGAATCAATATATAAATCATCATTAAAAATTAATTCAACGGACATGATCGCGTGTATATTAAAAAAGTATTCATCAATTATACACTAATATTCATTTTTTACATCATTCCTTCATTTTTTTTCACCTGCAACTTCTATATTTTTTTTTTCTATATTATGCTCTTTTTCTTCTTCTCCATTTCTTTTTTCTTGTTAGCTTTTTTCCATTTCTTTTTGTTCTTTGTTTTTGCCATTTTTTTGGTTTATTTTCATTTTTTTTCTTAAGACATTGTGAAAATCATGTACGAGGACATTCTTATTATCAGAGGTGAAGCACAATTCAGGAGCTGAAGTTGCAGCAACAACAACTGAAGCAACCCGCAACAGAGAAGACAAGGGAAAAGAAATACTTGCAGTACAAGCAAGCGGCAACAAAGCTTGTGGAGAAAGTAATTATTCAGTTAGTGGCAGTTAGTTGTACAGCTGTAGTAGTTAGATGACAGCTATGTAAATAGAAGTGAATAGCCAATTGTAACTAACTTAAGCACAGAACTATACATGTATATATACATACCAAATGAAGAAAGTGATCATCGAATCATTATTCATTCAGTTTTCTCTTGTGTTCATTTTCTTCTTATGCTTCTATGCACATTTTAACATGGTATCCAGAGCTTTTCCGCTTCCATAGCTTCGCAACTTTGATCACGAAAGCCTCGAGGCTTCATCCTTGATCTTCAAGTTTGAATCACCTTTTGAGGCTTCAGCAGATTTAAAGGAATTTCATTGAATTCTTGATGAAGTTCTGAGCATTTTTCTCAGCTTTATCTTGAGGATTCGTAAGAAATTTGCGATTTTCTCTGGATTTCATCTCATTCATCATTTCTAATCTCTACTATCTTGAACAATTCACTGTTCAACATTTCTGTTTTTTTTTTCTAATCCAAAAACTGATTCTGATTTGGATCAATGGAGAAACAAGATCACTCTGAGTCCGGTCTTGGAAACAATTTCAACCAAGGGAATTCGGCTCTTAATAGTCAAGGTCTCAACATCAGAAACCAGCATAATCAACTGCAACAAATTTACAATCCTATGAATGATCCAATGCGCCCCTATTTCTTGCATCCGGGCAAAAATCCTGGAAGTGCGTTGGTGTCAATAACACTCACTGCACACAATTACATTCTTGGTCAAGAGTTATGAGGATAGCACTCAAATCAAAGAACAAACTCGGATTCATCGATGGCACACTGCCACAACCACAGGTAACAGATGTTAATTACTTTGCATGGGATAAGTGCAACACCTTTGTGGTTTCATGGATTAATCAGTCTCTGAGTCAGGATATATTGTAAAGTGTGTTGTGGATAGATAGTGCGTTTGATTTGTGGACAGATTTACATCAAAGATATTTTGAAGGGGATGTGTTTAGAATAACAGACTTACAAGAGGAAATGTTTACAATGAGACAAGGGGATTTAAGCATTACTGCATATTTTACCAAATTGAAGGCAATTTGGGAGGAGTTGGATAGTTTCAGACCTATGCCAATGTGTAACTGTGGCCCTGTATGTGCTTGTGCTTTGAGAATTATTAAGCAATACAGAAAGGAGGACTATGTAGTGCGGTTTTTGAGAGGATTGAATGATCAATTTTCTGCTGTGAGGGCACAGATAATGCTCATGAAACCATTACCAGAAATTGGAAATGCTTTTTCCCTTCTTGCACAACAAGAGAGGCAAATGAATAGTAGTAGCATTGAAGCAAAATTACTTGCCGCGACAGCAGATAGAAGAACAACCACCAGAGGCAGGGGCAGAGGGAGAGCAAAGTTTCAGAATTCTGGAAGAAGCAATAACCAGAATAGAATGAGTTCCAAGACATTTTTTGATCCTAATGTGACTTGCACATATTGTGGGAAAGAAGGACATCCAGTTGAGAGGTGTTTCAAGAGTTTCCCTATCTGCTGCAACAGTACAGAGAAAGGGTTGCAGCAGCTAACAACACTACTGCTGAAGAGGAATTTGATGATAGCAGCAGCATGATCTCACTTCACAAAGAGGTCAAAGACATTTCAAGCCTTGATTTTACTCCTGGACAGAAGCAAGCCTTGCTGAACCTGCTGCAGCAGCAGGATGTCAACAAGGATTCACTCCCTGCTCATAATGCCAATCACATCACTACACTCACTCACTCATCCACAGATCCATCAGGTAAGCATGTCCTAGCCATAGGTCACCTAAAATCTAAACATTGGATAATAGACACTGGTGCAACAGACCATGTGTGCTATTGTCTCAATGAGTTCCAAACTTATAATAGGATTAAACTAATTAAAGTTAAGCTACTTGATGCAACAATTAGTGAAGCTGAAATCTCAGGGACTGTAGTATTCACAAATGAATTTTACTTAACTAATGTCCTATTCATACCTTCCTTCACTTTCAATTTAATATCGGTTTCTAAGCTCACTACAGCCCTGAGGTGCAAGATGATGTTTAATGATAAATTGTGTGAGATACAGGATTGCCTCACTTTGAGGAGGATTGGTGCAGCTGATGTGAGAGGAGGCTTATATACAATGGCAAATAAAACAGCTAGAGGACCAGCAAAGAGCACAATTTTAGATCAGAAACAACAAGTTGTGAGGATTTTACACTCCACATCCATTACAGATAAGAGCTCAGCCTGGCATCATAGACTAGGACATCTAGCATATGACAAACATGTAATAATGCATGAAAATTTTCCATTTGTATCATGCACTAGGAATAAAGATCCATGTGACTCTTGTCACCTGGCTAAACAGAAAAAACTGCCTTTTAATATTAGTAACAAAATTTCAGCTAATTGCTTTGATTTGATTCATATGGATATTTGGGGTCCAATTGCAATTCCATCCACTAATGGACACAAATATTTCCTCACTATGGTAGATGATAAGTCTAGGTTTACATGGATTTTTTTCATGAGAAATAAAAGTAAGACATCAAGGTTGGTTAAGGAGTTTGTTGCTTTAATACATACACAATTTTCAGCAACTGTTAAAGCTATTAGAACTAACAATGGACCTGAATTCATCATGACAGATTTTTTTGCTGAAAAAGGCATTATCCATCAAACCTCATGTGTTGAGACACCTCAACAAAATGGGGTAGTTGAGCGAAAGCATCAACATTTATTAGGGATAGCAAGGGCTCTGATTTTTCAGGCTTGTGCCCCCAAGTGCTTTTGGCACTTTGCTGTAAACCATGCTACATACATCATAAACAGGATACCAAGCAAGACTTTAAACAACAATTCTCCATATGAAGTGCTGCATAATTCATTGCCCTGCATCAAGCATCTAAAAATATTTGGTTGTTTAGCTTATGCATCCACTTTGACATCTCATAGAACTAAATTTGATGCAAGAGCAAGGAAATGTGCCTTCTTAGGATTTAAGTCAAGTACAAAAGGATATATCTTGTATGATTTACAAAGTAGGGAACTGTTTTTAACAAGGAATGCCATCTTTTATGAATCTCATTTTCCCTTTAGTGTTGTGTTACCTGATGCAACAAATTCACATTCACATTCACATACATTGTTTCAGACATTAGACCCTTTCACATATCACACCACACCTATTGTCACAGACAACCTACATTCACTACAGCCTGCTAGACCATCACAGGAACCTGCATCATTCACACACTCACACCCTGCATCTACAGCACATTCTGAAGTGCCACCCACATCAGCATCTGATTGTGCACTGCATTCATCCCCTCATGCATCCTCACAACCCATGTTCGAAGATCTGAAAGGCCTAGAAGGGCTCCCACCTACCTGCAAGATTACCATTGTATGTTAGCCAATTCATCACAAAGTGATCCACGTACCTTCCAAAGCAGGTATCCTATCTCCCACTATTTATCTTATACTGCATTTTGTGCTAACCACAAAAAATTCACCCTAGCCGTGTCAGCCAACCTTGAGCCTAGGACCTATGAGGAGACAATGAATCAATCATGCTGGCAGCAGGCCATCAATGCTGAGTTGTCTGCCCTTGAGCACAATCACATTTGGATATTAACCACTCTCCCTGCTGGAAAAAGGGCAATTGGGTGCAAATGGGTCTTCAAAGTAAAATACCATGCAGATGGCACCATAGAGAGGCACAAGGCAAGACTAGTGGCAAAAGGATTCACTTAAACAACTGGGATAGATTATCAGGAAACATTCAACCCTGTGGTCAAGATGACAACCTTAAGGGTTCTTTTGGCCATTGCAGCAGCCAAGGGCTGGTACTTGCAGCAGCTTGATGTAAACACTGCCTTCCTTCATGGAGATCTTGATGAGGAAATGTATATGAAACTGCCACCTGGCCTTGCTGTTACTAATTCCAATCTAGTGTGCAAATTGCAGAAATCACTCTATGGCCTAAAGCAAGCCTCAAGACAATGGAATGCCAAGCTAGTATCAACTCTCACCAATTCTGGTTTTGTTCAGTCCAAGTCTGATTATTGTTTATTCACAAAGCAGACCTCCTGGTTTTACTGCAATACTAGTGTATGTTGATGATCTAGTACTTGCAGGAGATGGTCTTAAGGAAATTCAAGCTGTCAAGAGGTTGCTTGATGACTCGTTCAAGATTAAGGATTTGGGAAACCTAAAGTTCTTTCTTGGCATGGAGGTGGCCCGCTCCTCCAAAGGAATTGCTCTTTATCAAAGGAAATATTGTCTTGACTTGCTAGCTGATTTTGGGTTCCTAGACTGTAAGCCCACATCAACTCCCATGGACTATCATGTCAAACTTACTAAGGATTCAGCAACTCCCTTAGCAGATATTACTAAGTATAGCCAATTAATTGGCAGGTTACTCTACTTGACACACACCAGGCCTGATATCTGTTATGCAGTGGTCAGGTTGAATCAATTTTTAGATTGTCCAACACACGCACATCTTGAGCATGCTCATAGAGTGCTAAGGTATCTCAAAGGCTTACCAGCAACTGGAGTTCTTTTCTGCTACATCAGAGTTGAAGCTACAGGGGTATGTTGATGCGGATTGGGGTGCCTGCTTAGACTCGAGGAGGTCCATTTCTGGCTTTTGTTGCTTCCTAGGATCTTCTCTAATCTCATGGAAGAGCAAGAAGCAGCCCACAGTTGCTCGCTCATCAGCTGAGGCTGAATATAGAGCATTGGCTCAAGTCACATGTGAAGTCCAATGGCTTCTCTATCTTTTAGCAGATTTTTGCATCCCTGTTGATGGTGAGGTTATGGTTCATTGTGACAACAAATCTGCCATCCACATAGCTGCAAATCCAGTTTTTCACGAGCGCACGAAGCACATTGAAATTGACTGCCATGTGGTGAGAGATAAGGTTCAGGCTAAGGTCATTAAGCTCATTGCTGTGGCCTCAGCCCAACAGGTTGCAGACATTTGGACAAAGGCACTTGCTCCTGGCCCCTTCCATTTTTTGTTCTCCAAGCTGGATATGATAGACTTCTCTCACACTCCAGCTTGCGGGGGGGTATCAGAGGTGAAGCACAATTCAGGAGCTGAAGTTGCAGCAGCAACTGAAGCAACCCGCAACAGAGAAGACAAGGGAAAAGAAATACTTGCAGTACAAGCAAGCGGCAACAAAACTTGTGGAGAAAGTAATTATTCAGTTAGTGGCAGTTAGTTGTACAGCTGTAGTAGTTAGATGACAACTATGTAAATAGAAGTGAATAGCCAATTGTAACTAACTTAAGCACCGAACTATTCATGTATATATACATACCAAATGAAGAAAGTGATTATTGAATCATTATTCATTCATTTTTCTCCTGCGTTCATTTTCTTCTTATGCTTCTATGCACATTTTAACACTTATCTAATTTAATTTATGTTATTCTCTATGTTTTGTAATGTTTCAATGTGACATAAAGTTAATTTATGTGTGTTGTAAATGTTTATTTATTTATTCAATTTTACGTGGTTTAATGTTTGTTTATATGTGATGTAATGTTTGTTTATATATGTTGTAATGTTTGTTTACAAATGTTGTAATGTATATTTCTTTGTGGTGTAATATTTCGATATGGTGAATTGTTTATTTATGAGTGAAGTAATGTTTGTTTACTTCTTCGTTTTGGTGTGGTGAAATGTTTGTTTATGAGACAGTGAGTGGGGAACAAGAGAACTAGTCTAACATCTATTCTTCAATGTTTAATTGGTGTGAGTCCGACTTTATTTTATTTTTGTATTCGATAATGTTTGTTTATTTATTCTTTAATGTTTGTTTATTTGTTCTGTAATGTTTGTTTATAAGATAATGTGAGTACACACATTTTAGAGCGCGAGTGGGGGTAGGAGAGAGTGCTTACTTTTTGACATTTAATGCGCTGTAGATCCTGTTTTATTTTACTTCCGTATATAAAAAAATTTATTCGTTGATCCTATAATATTTATTCATGTGTTTAAAATATTTAGGTCTCATTTGTTATATCATATAAGACCCGATAATATTAACTATTATTATAAAGTTAATTTATCATATGTTTGGTGTAACATAAAATAGTACTCTCTTATCCAATTTTATCTTATAATTGCCATATTAATTTATCATTATTTTTTTACTTAATCTTGAATTATTCTTACTTATCCACTCTTTCCATTATCATCATCATATAATCGTCAATCATCATCATTATATTATTTTTTCTCTCTCTTCCTCACTCTCCCATGGTGTTTGTCTCAATTTTTGTTTATTCTTTAAATTCAATACCTTTTGATAATTCAAAACACATAGAACAAGAAATTTTGAACATAACATCTAAAAACTACTCACAAACCACATGTTCATTTTATTTTCTAGGTATCAATTTGACTCAAAGAAATAAAAATTCATTTTTGGAGGAAAAATAACAATTTCTTTTTCTTGATTTGAGTTTATGCAAAATTTGATAACTTTGTTTTGAATCATTTGTTTTTTAAGCCTTATAATAAACTCTTTTCAATTTTGGCGAAAAATTTATGTCTTTTACAATAATTTGTTTGCATAGTGCCGAATATAATTATAGGTTTACTTATTTTTGTCTTTTATATGATCATGAGAGATTATGTTTCAAAAAATGTTGTCTTTTTATTTTATTTTTATTTTAGGATCAATTATAAATTAATACTACAAAGATTCAATAGGATAAAATCATATAATTATATGTGACACACCAAACACATGATAATATATGAATTTATACAATATATTTCTATCATCGTGTCTTGTTCCCGTGTCCCAAAAAAAAGAGGTACAGAAAATATAAAATTTTATGTCTTGAGACACAAATTTTTGTGTTTGTCTCGATAAACAAACACGATTTCTATCCCCGTGTCTCAGTATTTTTGTCTTGTCTCGCTAAACAAATGTTGTTTAAGTGTGAATTAATTAACTTCACACAAAATGGCAAGTATAATAAGTCAAAATGATTTGCTATTTATAATTATTTTATCTCAAAAATAAAATTAATGTTACGAAAAAATAATTTAAGAAAAGTATTCAAATTAATTGTGACATGCTAATAATTATATAAGTTTTGTTTTTTTAAAATCATATATATATAGTAAAATTTTAAATTAATATACATAATACCACTCTCACATATAGATATAATTAATACATCTATGTATTTCTCTTCAAGACGTGTATTTAATATTCAATATTTAATTATAGCTTATGGCTAAAATATCATATTCCTAATGTCGACAGGAAGATATGGGGACGGGAAAATCTCCCCCTGGCATGTCGACTGACAGAGTGAAAAGAAGCTCTGAGAGAGAGATGACTCATTCAATGGTCAAAAGTCAGAAAGGAATAAGAGTCTTTGAGGTTGCTGGATCAGCTACCAGCTGATTAATTACACTAATGAAAGAGATATTATTAGATGAACCAGCTAGAAGCGTCCAATGAATATGTTCACATGTTTAATATTGGTTGTGAGTACAATTTATATGGAACATTTATGTATGTATAAGAATTTCTTTTAAAAATATTGATTGTTCTTTATTATTGAGTACAATAAAAAAAATTTGGGTAGATTATTATTTTTTTTTGATAAATTCATTTTGTTAAATAAAAACAAGATAAATTGTTAAGTACTAATAAAAGAAATTATTCATTTATAGAATAATAATATACCATTTTGCGGACTGTGATAGATATAAAGATGATGGTGAGTAAGGAAAGAGCAAACCTGACTTATGGAAACCCCCTTACAGCAACTCGCTTTCATTTCTCTATCCTCAAAGCTCTCTATCCTTGACCTTCTTGAATCTTGTAAGAAAACTTTAGCTTCTAAACTAGACATTCTTATAAAATACTCTTATGTCCCTTTAGATGCACAAATAGAATCTACTCTTCCTCCTTTACTAAGCCCCTATAATGCTTTCAGACAAAAAAAGTCCAACTTCATCTGACCATGGAGAAAACTGATTTCTACTCCCCAACTGGGAGTAAAAGAGTACATCCAGACCACTAAACTGGATTAGTGTGCCCTAGCAGCCACTCGAGCTGATTAGTATGTAGATCTAGAAACCAATCCCTCTCTTATCAAGTTATGGCAAAAAAAAAAAAGGCTATCTTGTACTCCATCTCAGAGCTGTACAGCTTGTCCTTTTTCTCTCTTCGTAGAAGGAAGGCACTCCTTGTCACTGCCATGGTTACTCTTTTAGACTCTACCTTTGTCCAGTATAAACATGCAGTTATAGGAACTGTTATAACAACACTAAATGCAGGCAGTGTTGTGTTAACTATGTTTCCTAATTTTAATGTTTAGTTGAAGGACCTTACCTTGCCTACAAGGTTCAAAGTCCAAGTTCAGATAACCAGAGCTGAGCAGGATGTGCCAGCACTATCGGCAGCTCTCCCATCAGCTCATTTACAGGTTACAAGATCACTGCTTCGATTTGTGAAGAATAACCAGGACACAAAGGAGATCAAGAAAATTTTGCAGGCCTATATCTCTTTCCAAGAGGCCAAAGCCAGAGCATGGCCCTTGGATCGGGATAAATAAGAAGGAGGAACCTTTGCCTTTATACAAATCAGCTCTCAAAATTCTAAGGAAGGAAAAGTATCCTACTCCTCCAAATGACCCAGATCTAATAACTTAGTCTCCACCATCCTCAAACGGGTCGAACTCCTTCTCTTGCAAACCTCATGTTCAAACCACAAAAACCAAGGAGATACCCCGCATAATGTTTTCCACAGCCTCCTCTTCATACGATACCCAATTTCCCTCACTCAAAAGGAAAACTAATCTTGTCACCAAAATTCAAACCAAACCCTTCATTCAACAGAAAAAAGTTCAACCTGATGGAAAACCAAAAGCGATTTCTTAGGCTGAAGAAGTATTAAACTGGAAAAATGAAAACTTTGTGGCTCAAAACAACCTGTTGCAGAAGATTGATAATAAGGTAAAACACCTCACAGAAGCAATAGATCAAAAAGTCAAAGTATTATCAGAAAAGATGCAGAAGTATTGCAAAGAAACCAAATCCAGGATTGAGATCCTTCAAGTGGAAGTTAGGCAACTTCCAAGAAATAGCATCTATGACAAGGAGTTTGATCAGAAAGAAAGAGCGTTACAGAAGCTACACTGCCAGTTTGAAGAACTCCAAAGACATGTTGGAAACCTCCAACCAAAAATAATAGTGGAAAAAACACCATATTTCACACCTCCTCCAAAGCCTTCTCTAGGAACTAATCCCATACACTCATATGAGCCACCTCCTCTCCTACCTCCTCACACATGACCACAAAAAAACAACCTTTTTCGGAGAATTGAGGCAAAGAAATAGCCAAAAAAGAAAGGAGGTTGTAAGAACTTAAAACGAAGCTGAAAAGGAAGCATGACCATGAACTAAGAAAACATTGATAGAATCCTCAAGCACACCTCTCCTGAAACAACCCCAGAGACAGAGGCCATGATGATTTCAGCCATGTCTTTAGAAGAAGAAACCCAAAGTGAAGAAGAATGTTCTGACATTTCAAAAAGAGAAGAGTAAAGAGTTACCTTGATCTCACAAGAAGTTATTACTCCCCCGCCTTTGGGAGCACAATTGTTCACAATTGACAATATACCTCTGTCACAATGGAGGAAAAAAATTCTTAAGTTCAAAGTCTGGATGGGTGCAAAGAGTTTTTCCCTTATATTGATCAATATGGAGTTATTGAAGAACTATGTGCACACATGACTGGGGTACGCAAAGAATGGTATCGCAGTATTGGAGCAGTAGAGCAAGATCAATTTCACAGACTAAGCACCATTGACCAAGTTATTGCAATGCTCCACTGCGAGTTCAACGGAGATAGTACTTTATCTCTAAAGGAACTCAGAAAAGAGTATTTTGACATGAGATGTTGTTCCCTTAAACGCCAGGACGTTGAGCGCCATTACCAGGGGATATCACAAAGGTTTTATCAATTAAATGACTACACTGACGCCAGTTTAAAAAACACTTATGTTAGTTCTCTTCCTAAAGAGCTCCAAGAAGAAATGCACATAATGATATCCGTCCAACAAAAGGATATCATCAATATGACTCTAGGAGAAATCCAACAAACCTGCAATGCTGCTCTTGACAAGGTATGCAACCAACAAAGGATGTTTGAAGGCCTTCTTCAAAACCGAAAGAAATACTCTAAAGCCTACAAAAAGAACTATATAGAAATCAAATGCAAAGACAGAGATTGTAATTGCAAGCCCAAGTCTTTCTTCAAAAAGAAAAAAAAAATTCACAAAAAAAGAAGGAAAAAAGTTAAATTCTTCAAGAAAAAGCAATTCAGAGGAAAGAATAGCAGGAGATTTTTCATTTGTGGAAATCAAGGATATTTTTCTAAACAATGTCCCAACAAAAAGGATAAGACAATTCGCCTTATTAAAACCTTTGAAATCAGGGAAAACGAAGATGTAGAATCCTGATATGATGAACAAGAAGAGGCAGATGTTCATATTGTCTTTGGCATTAACCACTCCAGCCTAGAATCCAGCGAAGAATCTAACACCTCTGATGAAGAGGATAACGACTTTCCTATTTTGTAGGTTTAACAAGAAGAATAAGTTGAAAAAGAGGAGGTCAACCAAGTTATACTAGCCCTTTAATTTCCTAACATGGAAATTCATTTACTTCCATCCAAGTATCATGTTCTAATCAAGGTCATAGCCTTCATAGACACAGGAGCCATGAAGACCTTAATGAAGCTTAAGAACGAAACACGCACGTCTTGATAAGTGCAAGCGGAAAAATATTTAAAACTGATTTGATTGCAACGAATTGAATTGGTATACAATTTTTTCCCGATTGTAGCATTTGGTTCAAAGTCATCAGAACTGATTTACCAAGCAAAGATGGATGCCCTTGCTCAAAGCCAGAGGATTAAGATTTTCTCGCATGGTTTAAAGTTCAACAGAAACTACAAGCCCTTTACCCCCATTCCAACATTGTTTTAGCTAGTAGAAGTTCCTCCTGAATATGAGGAAATAAAAGAGAAGCTCTTAAAAATGTGCGCTGACTGTCATGATCTGTTCTGTCATCCTCGCCTCCATTGGAAAAATGAAGAATTCTTTGTAGAATTACCTCTGAAGATGAATGAAGATATTAATCCCATGAAGGCCACCCATCCAGGAATGTCTCCTTCAGATAGAAAGGTCGCATTCGAAGAATACCAGCAACTTCTGAAACAAAGGCTTATTGAGCCTACCAAATCAGATTGGGTTAGTCAAGCCTTTTATGTAAATAAAAGAACTGAACAAGTCTGACGAAAGAAAAGACTCGCCATTGATTATAGGCCTCCAAGTAAGTTCCTGAAAGATGATAAATTTCCTCTTCCAAAGATTTACTCTCTGTACACCTACATAAAAAATGCCCATATTTTCCCAAAGTTTCACCTCAAGTTTGGGTTTCGACAATTGGGCCTTGAGCCCAAATATAGGCTGAAAATAGCTTTTTGCATTCCAAATTCCCATTACCAACTTTACCTTTTGGTCTTAAGGTGGCACCTTCCCTCTTCTAGAAGGCCATGACTAGGATTTTTGAACCACTCATCAATAGTGCTCTAATTTATAGATGACATCCTCTTGTTCTCACCTGATGAAGAAAGCCACAAACAACTTCTAAACCAATTTTATAACCTCTGGAATCAACATGGAATAATGTTGTCTTCTAGAAAGTCCCAGATTGGAACAAAAGAAGTTGACTTCCTGGGAATGCATTTTTCCCATGGAAAATATGTTCCTCAACCTCACATAGCTGAAAAACTTCCAAAGTTCGTTGATGAGAAAATAACTACCAAACAAATACAACAATTTTTGGGAATGGTCAACTATATCAAAGATTTCATTCCAAAAATCTCTAGACATACAACCAAGCTGCCAAAATTGCTAAAAAAAAGAATCCTAAAGAGAAGCAATAAAATTCTTAAAACAAGCTGCTAAGAATCCACTGGCCCTAAAAATTTCTAAAGAAGGGAAGAGGATTCTTCAGACGGACGCCAGTGACCAATACTAGGGAGCTGTCATGATAGAAGAAATAGAAGGACAAAAATATTATTGTGGTCATGCACGTGGATAATTCAAACCAGCAGAGTTTCACTACCACACCACCTTCAAGGAGACATTAGCAGTAAAATATGGGATCCAAAAAATTTGACTTTCATCTAAGAGGATATCACTTTGAAGTCCAATTAGATAACTCATCTTTTCCCAGGATCCCAAGAAAATAAGATCGAACCTAATCAACATTGGTTTAACCTGTAGCCCCTTATCTAAATATCTTCTCAGTTCTTATGGAAAGACCATTTTGTGGAATCTGATAAATGATTTTTATGGTGTGTCACAATGATTTATACCTATCCTATCATGTTTCAAATAGTTAAAATGAAAACCTTAGAGGAGAAATCAGAGAACAAGGGCAACCTACTATGGAATACTCTAGAATGGTACCGGCCCACCTATACCTGGAAGAGAGACCTTGAACAATAATTATTCCAATTCAACCTATGGAAAATAGATGACGAACAAACCAAAGAATTGGTTTCTGTATGTATCCGTCATCAACTATATTTTCAGCATCCTTAAACCAAGATGCTCTGGACACAAAATCAAGCCAAAAATTGTGGAAATTATTTCTTCAAATACTTTTTGAGGGATTCTACCTCGCCATTCTACAAGGAGGAATTAATCTCCCATTTGCACCAAATAAATGGGTTTGATATTACATACCCTCAAATTAGTTCTACCTGTGGAATATTGAAACCTTTAGATATTATTTGTGTTCCAGAACGGGATCCACTAAGAGAATATGGAACTAATAATTTTAAACCAGTTTGAGAACCAAAAAACAGACAAACTTGATGAAATTATGCAAGACTCTCAAAATTCACCTTGGTCCGAGTATAAAGAAAGCAGGCTAGATCAGTTGCTTGAAAATTATTGGAAAGAAAAAAGGGAAGAAGAAGAAGACAAAGAAGAGTACTTGGAAGATCAGAATCTCTCTCCTAGCCATGAACCCATACATCACTATTTTAGAGACTAAAAGCCACTTTACGAAAAGTTACTTTAAAAAAGTTGTCTATAAAATACATGTGTGGTGTGGATTTGTCTGTCCTTGTAAAATAAGTGTGTGGTGTGAATTTGTAAATTGTAATCGAGCTTACCTACTTAGTTTGCCATTTTATGGAAGCCTCTTTCTATAAATTGAGGCATCTTCATTCTTCTAAGATCATCAAAATCTGCAGAAATAAAAATCTTTGTTCTTCTTAAGATCTATGACTTTCTAAATACCTCTCTTTCTTCCTTAAAATCTAATTCCTTATATCAACTCATGCTCTCTTAAAGTACGAGAAATAGGAAGATAATTGACACCATAAAGATATAGGATGTTCTGTATTTGCCTCTTAGTTGAGGATCCTGTACATTAGAAATATGTTTGATCAAAGATCCATTCTCTATGATCCTTTTTGCCAGAGGTATAATCATTATGACTATTTGTGGCTAGAAAAGTAGGCTTTGGTTAATGCCGAAAATCTCACCTTATGAAAATAAAGATGACTTAAATAAGTTTTTAGTCCCTGTAATATAAAAAAGTTTGTGTTTCGTCCCTAGAAAATTTTTCATTTGGATTTAGTCCCTGTAAAAAAAATTTGTTCGTTTTTAGTTCCTGACGTCGGATTGGGTTGGACAGTGCTGACGTGACCATTAAATTCACCACATGAAATGCCACATGACATAATTCACATTTCCAACCCAACGATGGACCCAACCCAATTACCCAAACCCAACTCGGATACCCAAACCCAACCCGTTTTTAAATTAAAATACAAAAAAAAAATCCCTGCATCCCTCTTCCGCAATCCATCTTCTTCTCTCAACCATCCTCTTCTCTTCCCCAAATCTCCAACCACCTAACCACCCTCTTCTCTTCCCCATAGCAGTACTTAGAGCTGACAACACAACAGTACTCAGAGCTCAAAAGTGCCTTCAGCGATTGTAAAAACCTTCGCACCCTTTTTGATTTATGGGTGGCTACAACACATTATCTCCCAGTTCTATGCCCTGCTTGCACAAATCTGACCTCCTTGAATTTTAGTTATGCTCCCCTTGACAGTGATGACCTTGCTAAGCTTCTTGTTCACTGTCTGAATCTTTGGCGCCTCTAAGTACAAACTTTTTTCTTTTTTTCATTTTCCATTATGATCTTTGTTACATGGTTTAATTGATATCGAAGTTTCAGCAAATTACAAACCCACATTGCATGCTTTTTGTTTTGAACTAATTCATGTCTTAGCTAAATTGAAACTTTTCTCTATCTGATACGGGTTGTGGACATAGTCAAAGACAAGGGGCTAGAAGCTGTAGGAGCACACTGTCCATTGCTTGAGGAATTGCGTGTTTCCCTGAGTTTTTTTTACTCTTTTGCCACTATTACAGGGACAAATTATCAAAATACCCCTATTTCCAAACATATTGCGCAACTACCACCGTTTGGACTGACGTGGACTCCGCGACACGAGTGGCCATCCACGTCAGATTCGCCAACACGGTTGACGAATTCAGATTGAATTCGCCAACACGGTTGACAATTGTCGCACAAACCCTAAACGCCCATTTGAACCAAATTCGCCTACACGGTTGGCGATTTTAGCACAAATTCGCCAATGGTGTTGGCGAATCCAACCCCCATAGCCTTTAAATTTACTAAATCCAACCCCCATTCTACATCACTCCTATCATTTTCCTAAATTGCAATTATCTCTCTAAAAATTTTATCTTTCTAGAATTCCAGAGCTCCTACTCTTGTATCCTTGCTGACCACTTGTCCCGGCCGCCCTCAGGCCATATCTCAACATCTGGCCGTGTTCTAACTATGCGTTGTATATACTTCTGGACCAACAAAGACCGCAGCTTCTTATGATCTTGTGTAATACCAATGTTTACACAGGTATGCGGCCCACTGTATTGAGAGATCTTCCACTGATTACATCTCTTGCTGTTAATTGCTCTGACCCTCCAACTGCAAGAAGCCCCAAACTGAGAACACTTAGCGGTCAGTCTCTGTGTATCAGAGTGATCAACCTTATAATCTCGATGTCGTTTGATAGAGTAGTGATCTAAAGCTGATTTGACCGCATCTTTTGTTGGTAAACAATTCTCCTTGTGAATTCCATGCATCATACTCAGCGGTGTCGAAGCTATCAGATGTCCCAGCTGTTGGTCTTGGTAACCAATACCCAAGAGGGGGGTGAATTGGGTATTTAAGAAGTTATTCTAATTTTGACAAATATTGCATTTTCATGCAATCAACGTTACTACGCAGTAGAATATAACAATTAAAGATTATAAGCATGCTCAATTATGTTTGTAATAAAACAATAAGATCAATAGAGCAACTTAATTATAAACAATTATCAACAGATGCAACTCTCAAATGCAAGACAATAATATAAGTTTGCAATAAATAAAGAGATAGAGTTAGAGAGATTGCAAACAGTGATTTATCCTGGTTCGACCACCCTTGTGATCTACGTCCAGTCCCCAAGCGATTTGCTCAAGATTTCTCCACTATCATCAAGCTTCTAACTTAGGTGCTTGACAAACCTTTACATCCAAGAGCACTCCTCACACTTAGGATCCCCCACCTTTGTGTAGAAGCCTCAAGAACCAAACCTTAGGGATACCACACCCTAAGCAACTAGAGGGATACCTCACCCTCTTTACAATTGTATGAAAATTTTGTGTTTGATAAGAAACTCTCTCAAGAGTAGATAATACAAATTGAAGCTCTATAGGAATATTGATAATATCTCTCTCTTTTTGCTCTTATGATGATGGAAAAATTAATCCATTGATAGAATGAAGTATAAGGATGATAGGAATCAAAGGCTTGGCTAGAAATGAGAGTTTAATGGGTATTTATAGGGTTTCTAAGTGTACTAGCCGTTTATAGCCGTTACCCATTATTTTAATCAATTTTATCCATTGAAAAACTAGCCGTTTTTGGCTTCAGGACTCGAGTCATTCGAATGACTCTTGAGGATTCATTCGAATGGCTGATGTAATATAGCCGTTGGGCCTCTGATGACAGAGTCATTCGAATGACCATTCTTGAGTCATTCGAATGGCTCATTCGAATGACTTATTCTTGAGTCATTCGAATGACTCAACAAAATGACTTGCTCTACAAATTTTTAGATCTTTCTCTTAGCTTTATGTAGCAATTTGAACCACCTCAATTGGAGTTCTATAGCCCAAGATATCATCATTTTACTAACTACTGTGCAAGTCACTTTGCTGAGCACGCCACTCATCCATTTTCTTATCTTTCTTGATTCCTAAGTTTGTCTAATTCATTTTACGTCCTGGAATCAATTAAGATCATTTAAGAGCATCATCCTAAGAGTTTAGAGAGAGATATATATCAATTTTCCTTTGACAAGAATACCTTAAGTCCTAAGAAACTATTTCCCTTTTTACCATTTGCTTGGACTTGGTATTCTTCATGAATCCTATCTTCGGCATTACCATGTTCTTCATGGAATTGACATTTCATGCTTCGCCTTTTGACTTTGGGCATCATATGAATGTTCCTTCTTGTTCCATCTTGTTCTTGATGCCTTGGACTTTCCTATACACAAGATAATTCACTAGAAAGTATAGTTAGTCCAATGTGTTCCAATATCTTCATATGCATATATAGATTAATCAATGCATCATACATATACAATTAGGCAAAGATCAAATTATATTAATCAAATAATATTCTTTGCCTAGCATGCATGCATTGTAACACTATAGCACTTGATATTCATGCATATACACATATAGACACAAATATATCCAATAGTTAATCCATCAAGCACATATAGAGAGTTATTGGATATGTTCTCAAAAGGATGTTTCTCATATATCATTGTATGATGTGTAAGCTATATGATTACCATCAAGTTCAATCATACAATATCAAATGTATTCTATTTAGCATATAACATCCTTTTGCATTCTAATTGTCATTATCTATTTGTTGTGTACTTTTTGTTATCATCAAGATATAGAACAACTAGGGAAACCTAGTTCTACAAATATAAGCATATACAATGAGCATAGACAATTAGAGCATATTGTATTTGTCATCATCAAAACATATTGTATTAAACAATTGGAACAACTAGAGAAACCTAGTTCCACACCAGCAAAAGCTTCCCAATTAATCTCTGAAAAATGAGGACAAGGAGGCCTAAATACTCTGATATCAAGAGTTACACTAGTTGGATGAACATTGCTAGCATATACACCAATTGGAGGGTCAGGGGTAGGCACCGAGCGGATCGGGAAAACTTGATGCACATTAACATATGCATTAACCTCATTTTCTGAGTCCATACTTATATCATCATCATTGTCATCCGCAGCAACAGGTAACACCTCTTCATCCTCACTTGTGTCAGACAACACTTCTCTCATATTGGGTGAAGTTATAAGTGGGGAATGACAGGTGGCAGTGTCTTGGGATGGGATCACTTCTTCAAACATAGGGGTTGAACACCTGATAAGTGCCCAAAATACACAATTTTCATCATTCAAAATGGCACTTATCTGTTATGTTTTTAACAAATTATCTAATTAATTCCCCATATTTTTTAGGATTTAAATATATTTTGAAGAAAGGATGCAAGCATAATTTATTGAAGAATAATCCCATGAAGAAGGGAAGAAAATGGCAGAATTGGAAAAGAGCTTAAAAAGAAGATTCTGGACGAAAGCGTCGCTCAGCGAAGGAACATTAATCGCTCAGCGCCTAGAGATGAATCGCTCAGCGACGTTGTTGGTATCGCTCAGCGAACTTGAGTCGGCAAGCCACTTGCGCCGGCACCATCATTAAGCCAGCTGGAGCCAACTGGAGCCAGCCAATCACAGAGTGCCACGTCAGCACCGCCTTGAAAAAAGCTGCCAAGCATTTAATGAAGACGCGTACAAGTACGATTGCTCAGCGATGAAGCGCCGCCGCCCAGCGATTAAGTGTTTATCGCTCAGCGAAGGAACCAAAACCGCTGAGCGACAGACCCCAAATTTTGCCTATAAATAGAGGAGGCCGAGACCACTTCGAGGCATTCCTTTCCCTCCCCTCAAAACACCATTCTTCTTCATTTATTTTGCATTTTTAAAGCTTAGATTAGTTTAGGTTAGGTTAGGAACAAAGACGAGGCTTGTGAAGGAGCCGGAGATCGAGGAAGCTAGGCGAAGCCATGGCCATGATAGCGTGAGCACGTGTCATGGTAAGTGCCCAAACCCTGCCTCCAAGATTCTCTTGTAAGATGGGTTCCTAACCCTCTTTTTGTTGGGATTTTGATTACTATTGTAGTTTGCTTGTATCTATGTAACTATTACATATGAATCTATCTTTTTCTTATCATTTGCTTGAATGATTTCATGCCTAATGCTAGTTTTGTTTAGTGTTTTGATTCTTGATTTGGGACTTATTTACATGAACGAAAGTTATGCTAATTAGGTCATAACCAAATTAAAATCAATAATGCTATGCTTAACTAGAACCTAGACTTGAACGTTGTGAACGAAAGTTACAATCATTAGAGTCTGACCTAAATCATTTCATCTAACCTTGTTGCCGTAACTGGAATAAAGGTTAGCCGTTTTAACATCTGGATTAATGCTGGCATACTTTGTTAAGCTTGTGTGCGAAAGTGACAGTTTAACAAAGGAAACCTGTGATCTTGTCATGCGCGAAAGTGATGACAAGTTAAGAACTGGTGGCGGGCAATCAAACGATAGTTCTATGTAATAAGTAACTGGATGTATGAAACTATAATGTGATTGAAATTCCCAACAAGCTCCGGAACTACCTCTGATTTGTTTCCTATTTTATTTTCCTGTCTTTTATTTATTTAGTCTATTTAAATATAAATCAAATCACAAATCTTTCACCTCATTGTTTAATTAAATAAACTCAAGAACGGTATTTTTACAACTCCCAGTGGGATCGACCATACCCTATACTGCAATTGGATTCCTTTCGGAATCTGAAAGCCGTAAAGTAGGTATGTATATAAATATTTAATTTGAACAATAAAAGCGAATAGAAGCTTTCTAAGAGATTGGTACAGTTGTGACAAAACCTAAGCTGTGCCAAGATCCGAGAAAGTGGTTAATAAGGCTTTCATCAACACCTCATTGACTTTTGCATCCATATAGGATTTGAAGGACCACATTCAATGTGCACATGACTACTCTCTCCTTCCCTTGTCTCTGTTTCGACAAAAAGATCCATAAACTCATGTGGACCAGCTTCAAACACATCTATCATGCAATCAATGTCATCATCATCAACCATGTCACAACCATAATATTTCGCCTCCGCACCCGACCCCTGCATTAGCCGATAAACCATTCTTGATACAACTTGATTCTGTTCCAGCCTTAATTTCAAAGATATTTTCCTCTTCAAATCTTCTATACGCATGCCCCTCCTAATCATGACAGACTTTGGCATAGGCACATCATACATCAACCCGTGTTCACCCTCGTACATTCTCCCATTAGAATGAACAAACACAACAAGGGGTTTTCCCATGTTGTAATTTTGTTTACAACACATTACCCGTCAAATATACATACAACAACAATCTATCTATTCAATAAATCTATACAACATACAACAGCAACAATCTATACATACCATAACAACAGCAACAATCTATACAGCATCAACAATCTACACATACCACAAACCACAACAACAATCTATACATACAACAGCAACAATCAACACATACCACAACAATAGCAACCTATAAATACAACAACAACATACAAATTATATTACAGTATGCACCAATGTATCATAAATTGTCACTAACACAGACAGCATACAATATTATATTACTCTATACAATAATCTACTAATAAACTAGTAAGTAAACATTTACACACTCAAGCACAAAAAATTATTAATTGAACTAATAGAACTAATCAGGTAAACATTTACATACTCAAGCACAACAAATTATTAATTGAACTAATAGAACTAATCAAGTAAACATTTACTAATAGAACTAATCAAGTAAACATTTACTTACTCAAGCACAAAAAATTATTAATTGAACTAACAGAACTAATAAATTTTGCGTAAGTTAAAACTTACAAGACTAATGTACGAATCGAAGTAAAGGAGCGGTCGGGACAGGTAGTTAGTAAGAGAAAGAGCTCTGAAATGAGGAAATTTTTAGAGAGATAAGGGAAATTTTAGAAAATGAGAAAAGTGCTGCAGAATTGGGGAAAGGTAAATTTAAAGGCTACAGGGGTTGGATTCGTCAACCGTGTTGGCGATTTTAGGGTTAATGGGTTTTTCGTGTTTCTGCTAAAATCGCAACCATGTAGGCGAATTTGGTTCAAATGGGCGTTTAGGGTTTGTGCGAAAATCGCCAACCGTGTTGGCGAATCTGACGTGGATGGCCAAGCGTGTCGCGGAGTCCACGTCAGCCCAAACGGTGGTAGTTGCGTAATATGTTTTGAAACGGGGGTATTTTGGTAATTTATCCCCGTAACAGTGGCAAAAGAGTAAAAAACTCTGTTTTCCCCACAATCCCTTCGATGAGGACATCGCCCATGGTGTTACTAAGTCAGGCTTTGTTGCCGTCTCTCAAGGCTACCGCAGACTTCACTATGTCCTCTACTTCTGTCGCCAGATGACTAACGCTGCGGTTGCCACTGTTGGGTGGTTGGAGATTTGGGGAAGAGAAGAGGATGGAAGAGAGAATTTTCTTTTTTTTTTCTTTTTTTTTAATTTGAAAACAGGTCAAGTTTGGGTATCTAGGTTGGGTCCATGGTTGGGTTGGAAATGTGAATTATGCTACGTGGCGTGCCACGTAGTACGACATGTGACAAAATTAACGGGACATCAGCGTTGTCCAATTCAAAATGACGTTAGCGACTAAAAAACGAACAAAAAAATCACTAAATCCAAACGAAAAATTTTCTAGGGACCAGACACAAACTTTTTGATATTATAAGGACTAAAAATTTATTTGAGCCAATAAAGATTATATTTTTATAGTAGAAGAGCTCTTAGTACACTTAGTATCAGTGCCTAAATGTAGTCCTACTTATCTTCCTCTTTCCTCACATAGAGGATGCATGATAGATATAAATACTTATTTTATTTAGTATGTAATTGGGTGGATTTGTATACGTTTACTCTTTTGGTTTAAACCTTAATATCATTCAACTATTCTGACTTGAGTATATAAATCATAGATAATAAAACTTTCTTAGCACTATAACTTTTTCATTCACCATACTTAGCCAGATTTTAACGATCCCAGGTTTAATATAGATTGATATAAAATCATATATTCTTTCAGTGAGGTGATTGTTGGCGTATTCCATGAGATAAATATCTTTTTTCATTAAATTTTTTTATTTTTAATAATTTTTATAATTAAATTTATCAAATTTTGTTGTCATTTCATGTTTTATATAATATTGACAAATTTTTCATTAATCAAATCATTGAAAAAGTCAACTAATAAATTTATAGATTTACAAACCATTTGAGTTTATCTACTTAAAAATAATTCATAAGAATGACTATCACAAAAGTCTTCTTGGCATGGTCATATATATCCTTGCTCAAGCTGGACTTTTGGTCATTCGTTGCCGAATTTAACGACTCCTACGCTACCTTATAAATCATATTTTACTATATTATTATATTATATTATCAAAGTTAATTTTGACCGTCAATCATACATAATTCAACTGATTCCACGTTAATATTCGTTTTGCAAAGTGCGTTCATAGTGTTACGAGTGATAACCTATTTCGGACAGCGTAAATTCTTTTCGTGCTTGATAAGCTAATCAATCAATTAAGCATGAGTGGGTAACTATTGTATTCATCAAGACACGACTTGTTGTGAGCACATTGTGAATGAAAAGTTAAAATTGACGGTTCGATTCGTGATACACGTGCGCCATCGTCATCAAGCTTACGGTTCTACCTTGTCTTTCTTTCCACATTGCACGGCCACTTAATTACCCCATCACGCTTGCTTGCTACATATGCATGCGGGGCTATTTATGTAAGAAGAATAAACATGCTCATATATATATATATACACTATTTTCCTTTTAGCAAATTATTCCTCTAATGTTAATTTAATGTTTAAAATCCAAAAGGAATATTAATTCTACCTTATTTAAAATATTTTTTAATTTTTTTAAATCAAAATATCTTTACCGAATTCAATATCTCAATTATAATTGTGTACTATACATCTAAGAGGGTCATCATAAACATGCGCGTTTGTACATTTTAGATTTAAATGCATTCTAGTTCTAGATTGTTATTATAGCCTATACAGTGTGTCGATAACAATTAAAACAATAATGAATGAAAGCCGTCATTTTAACGCGTTTTTGGCCACCCTTGTTAGAATATACGTGCGTGTTCAAACCTGCCTTGTTTGCCTTGTGCTCTTTCAATACTGTAGTCTCACTCTCATCGCTAGTATACATCATCATATCACTGTTGTGTTCATTTTGAACTTTTGATGCTTTCATACACACGCGTAAAGCTCAAACACAACAATTTTAACCCTGCTGCTATAATCTTCAACACCATTAACTAAAAAGAAGTATAAAATCATTCAATTACTCTATTTATTAGGTTAAGTTTTTGTGAGATAAAATTCTTTACACGTTTCATAACTTAAAGTTTCGAAATATATGGTTCATGACACTTTCTTTATCTACCATTGCCTTTTGGTGAGTCTTAAAGCACGCATGGTATGATGTTTCTCTCCCTGATCACCTACGTAGAGTTAACATGTATAGAGATGTAGTTTCAATATTGAAGTAGAATAATGATAGTTAACACAACACCAAATTTATGAATTCAATAGGAATAGTTTTGATGTTATAACTTATTTTCCATTTTCGCACTTTTCTCACTTGATTTTTATTTCCTTTCCATTCAAGTAGGGTCATGTGCATTTGTTACAAATGAAAAAAATTTGGGAGCACAAATTTTGATCTTTTCATTGTTTACACATAAATGAATATAAGTTATCTTTATCTCTTAAATCGCTCACATCTATTGACGTGACAAATAAAAAAAAGATCAACTTCTCTTAGTCCAAACAACTCATAAAATAAATAAATAAATCATGCTGGATATTAGCACTGATTGTTCTTTCAAGATTGTTGCTTCATGAATGTCATGAGATCTCTGGATGTTACGAATCAGTCTGTGAAAACTCAAATCTAGTGCCTTTTCTTCAAACAAACATTTCATTCATAATAAACAAACAAACAAACAAAAAGGCCAAACATATTTCTTAACAAGTAACATGTTGAACTCAAAAAGGAAAATGCATAAGGAGATATAGCGAAACCTTGAAAAATATAAAATAACAATTAAAAAAGAAAACCTTGGGTGTGACACAAATGTATAGAGAAATTCTTATGTACTTTTAGAGTAATAATTTTTTCTTGTTCTGCTCTATTAAATGTCTCACACATCAGCATTGTAGATCAACACTATGGGCCATAACGGCCACGTGTCAAACACACCTAATGGAGCAAATCAAGAAAAAGTTATTGCACCAAGATCACCTAAGAATTTTTTAATATGTATATTAATTGCATCCTCTCTTCAATGTCCACCATCATTTGTGTCATCATCCATCCAATTCCTAGTAGGATCAGTAGAATTAGAACCTCCAAAAAATGTCATAAACTCATGTTGTTGGTTATGAGATGGTACTCCAGAAGACGAAGAATATGAGGGTTGACCTTGAGAATTAGAAGAAGCAACATTAAACATGTCCCTCCCATAGAAACTATGCATGTGATCATGACCATAATCAATATTGAAGCTGTTACTACTCCCACTACTTCCAAGAACTGGTGGATATTGAAATGATGAAGGAAGATTTGCATATGCTTGTTGTGGAAAGTGTGGAACTGAACCAACATTCCTACCACTACTACCACTTGGCATTGTTGCATGATGAAACTCTTGGCGATTTGTGAGGTAACCAAATTCGGTTGTGCCTTGAACCCTTTCAGGGAAATTGAGCTTTGCCTTGCTTCCTTTGAACTTGAGTGCCGCCTCATCGTAGGCGAGCGCGGCGGCCTCAGCCGTTTCAAATGTTCCAAGCCATACCCTCGCCGCCTTGTGAGGATCTCGAATCTCCGCCGCCCATTTGCCCCATGGCCTTTGCCTCACTCCTCTATAGTGTCTTCTTCTCACGATCCCTTCATGTTGGTACATAAATCAAAAAAATTGATAGGACTCAATTTTCTGGCGTGTGTTTGAGAACTTCTTATATAATATACCTTGTAATTCATACATACATACATATACATATATATATATATATATATATATATATTTTGATGCATATGATTTAATATCATAAAAAAATATTGTAGAATACAAATTTAATATTTCATTTTAAGATATACTCAATAAAATTGTTAAAATTTAGAAATGAATAAGTGCATATTAATATAGTAGGATCCCAATTTTATCACGAATGCGTCTAATTAAATGAGGTATTAGATTTGTATTCACTCACCCATCTCTTATCTAATATTTTAACATATATATATATATATATGTATTCACTTTCCATATCAATTAAATATTAAGAGTCACTTTCTTCTTCATCTAGGGGGAAAAGCACAAGTGTGTTAATGAGAAAACATATTGAGAAAACAATGACATATTAATTTATAAAAAACACACCAAAAATAAATAAATAAATAAATAAATGGATGGTTGTGTATGAACCCAACGATATATATATAAAAGTAGAAGCCTTGCAAGGGAAGATAAAGGTTCTAAAAGCAAAAATAATTAAAACCCTAAAGATTGCACTAGAAGGTATATAAACATGAAATATCAATTTTTGTTGTTTATGGATGTAGCCATATTATGAACGCTTTGACCAAGCTATTATGAAAAGGGAAATAAAAACAAAGAAAACAAAGAAGAGAAATCCTAATTGTAAATCCTTAGTTTTTGTTTCACTCTACAAGTCCAGTACGAACACATATAAACCGAAAAATAATAAATCAATCATATATGTAAAATAGCTACATATGAGTCACATAAATACGTACCTTGTTGATCTTGGTGCGGTGATTGTGATTGTTCATTAATAGCATTGTGTGTTGTGGTGGAATTAGTGGAAGAAGTTAAATCAGGGTCCTCTTCAATCGGGTCAATATTTCTGCCTCCAATGACTTGTGTCAGGGCAGAAACCATTGCCGACATGTCTTGTTGGGACCTTTCTGAATATACTGGGAATAAGTAGTGTTGTTGTTCCTCTTCTTCCTCTTCCTTTTGCCCCTCAAGTGACCTCTTTCCATGCCTTCGATCCACTTTAGCAACCGATTAATATGCGTTTGATATGATAGTTTAATTAATTACATGCAAGGTATCGTGTGTGATGCAATAGTGTTTTCCAACTGTGTACTATTTATCATGCATGATGGATGTGCAATTAAAGGAAGAGGCAACAAAAATTAATGAATCAAAGAAAAAATTTAAGATAGAGTTAGGGATGAGGAGGGAGTGGGGGAGAAGGCTAGGGTTTTTGGTTCAACGATATATATACATCTAGATGCCTAGTGTGAACTCAATGAGAACAGAGAGAAAACAGAACAACCCCAAATTCAAAAGAACTCTTCGTTTTTGGCTACTTTTTTTTTTTAACTTTAAAAAAAAAATTCAAGACTATTGAGGTTCTGTCGTGCTTTCTCGATGTGAAATTAAT
Source organism: Nissolia schottii (assembly GCA_003254905.1). Taxonomy (NCBI): domain Eukaryota; kingdom Viridiplantae; phylum Streptophyta; class Magnoliopsida; order Fabales; family Fabaceae; genus Nissolia; species Nissolia schottii. Next base: position 269,570 of record QANU01064822.1, read on the forward strand.
TGAAGTTCAAGTCATTGACTTGGCTATAGCAATTACATGTGTCTAGCAAGTGTTGTTAAGGCTTGTCTAAAGAGATTATTTTCCAGAAAAAGTGGATATCTAACCTATGTTGTTGTTCCTTTTTTTTTTTAGTATCTAGGTTGCGGGAGAAACTGTAAAATTAAATTTATTTTAATAATAATTTTTTTATATAATCAATTATGTGAGAATTGATTTATGTTTGGATATTTTAATTAAAAAGTGGCTTTGAGATAATATGTTTTGTACGGTAAAAATATTAAAAATGGTATAAAAAGTTTATATTATACAATATTTGATAGTTATAATCAATTTAGTCAAAATAAGAAGAAAAAGAATTATCACAAAAAGCCAAAAAAAAAAAAATTACAATGTCCAAAAGGTAATTGGAAAGTGCAGTTAAATGAGAAGTTTACTTGGGAAAGGGTTTTCGTGACAAATTTGTGACATTTTTACTATAATGCCCCCTAATACACAAATAAATTATTAAAATACTCTTATTTCTAAACATTTAACAAAATTACTGTTGTTTTGGTTGACGTGGCGTGCCACGTCATATTTGCTAACACGCGTGGCGGCTCCTGTGGCAATTTGCCAAACACGTAGGCGAATTCAGTGGCAATTCGCCAACAAGAAAGGCGAATTTAGTGGAAATTCGCCAACAAGGGAGGCGAATCCATTAGGAAAGTGGCAACCCTGTTAGCGAATTACTATTGAATTTGGCAACCTTGTTGGCAAATTCCTATTGGATTTGGCAACCCTGTAAGCGAATTTAGACTAATCCTAACCCTAATCAAACCCTAGCCCTAAACCTTAATCAAACCCTAACCATAAACCATAATCAACCATAACCCCAATAAACCTTAACCCTAATAAACCATAACCATAATCAACTGTAATCTTAATAAACCTTAAACCTAATCAACCATAACCCTAATTAACCCTAACCCTAATCAACCATAACCCTAATTAACCCTAACCCTAATTAACCCTAATCCTAATAAACCCTAACCATAACCCCTAATTAACCACAACCCTAATCAACCATAACCCTAATTAACCTTAACCCTAATAAACCTTAACCTTAATAAACCCTAACCCTAATAAACCCTAACCATACTTAACCCTAACCCTAATTAACCCTAACACTAATCAAACCCTAACTCTAATCAAACCCTAGCCCTAAACCATAGTCAAAACTAATCAAACCCTAGCCATAAACCCTAATGAACCTTAATCCTAATAAACCCTAAACCTAATCAACCATAACCCCTAATTAAAATGCTGGCATAAAATGCTTCATTGCCTCTAACCATCTAGGCAACCTCTCGTATGATTCCTCCCAATCACCAAAAATCTCAATCCATGCTCTTTGATTTGCCAACCAAGCTTTTCGATAGGACAAATTGTAACCAAATACATTTTTGATCCTCTCAAGTATCAGGCATATCTCAACATCAGGTCTTGTTCTAACCATGCCCTGTATATACTTCTGGACCAACACAGATTGCAACTTCTTATGATCTTGTGTCATAGAAAAGTTTACGCAAGTGTAAGGTCCATTGTATTGAGAGATTTTCCATTGATTACATCTCTTACTGTTAATAACTCTGACTCTCCAATTGCAAGAAGCCCCAAATTGAGAACACTTAGTCGTCAGCCTTTGTGTATCAGAGTGATCAACCTTATAATTTCAATGTCTTCTGATAGAATAATGATCTAAAGCTGATTTCACCGCATCTTTTGTTGGAAATTACAATCCAACAAATAGTTCTCCTTGTGAACTCCATGCATCATACTCAACAGAGTCGAAGCTCTCAGACGGCCTAGCAAATGCATCCCAATTAATCTCTGAAAATTGAGGACAAAGAGGCCTAAACACATTTTCAGGAGTAACACTAGTTGAATGAACGTTGCTAGCGTAAGCACCAATTGGAGGGTCAGGGTTAGGAACAGAGCGAATCAGAGAAACTTGATGCACATTAACAAATGCATCAACCTCATCTTCCGAATCCATACTTAAATCATCATCATCAGCAGCAGCAGGTAAATACTCTTCATCATCACTTATGTCAGATATCACTCCTCTCATATTGGGTGAAATTGTAAGTGGGGAATGAAAGGTGTCAGGATTTTGGGATAGGGTCAAATCTTCAAAAACGGGGGCAAAATGTCTCATTGACGATTGCGTATTTATAGGGTTTGAAGGACTACTCTCAATATGCACATGACTCTCTCATTCCCATATCTCTACCTCGACAAACACCTTCATATACCCATCTGAATTTGATTCAAAAACATCTATCATGCATTCAATATCTTCATCATCAACCATATCACAACCAACAAATTTTGACTCCGCACCTGACCCTTGTAATATTCGACAAACCATTCTTGATACAAACTGATTCTGTTGTAAGTTGTAACCTTAATTTCAAGAAAATTTTTCTCTTCAAATCTTCTATACGCATGCCCCTCTTAATCATCACAGACCTCGGCATAGAACTATCATACATTAACTCAAGTTCACCTTCGTACATTCTCCCATTAGAATGAACGAGCACAATAAGAGGTTTCCCCATTTTCTAATTCTGTTTAAAACACATTTTACGTCATAAATTACACTATATTACAACAGCAGGAGTATACTATATTACACTATGCATTAATCTATCATAAATTGCTACTGATACAGATAACATGCAATATTATACTACTCTATACATCAATCTATAAAAAATTTCTCAGCAAACTAATATAGCAAACATTTACATAATCAATTTAAAAAAATTAATTCGCACATACTAATTGACCTATAAATTTTAATAAATTAAAACTTTCAAGTGTGTCACACAAATTGAATTTAAGAGCGGTCGGGACAGGTAGCTAGCAGGAATCCAAGAGCTTTGGAATTCTAGAGAGAGAAAATTTTTAGAGAGAGAAGTGAAATGTAAGAAAATGAGAGGAGTGGTGCGGATTGTGGGCTGATGGGGTATATATAGTGGGGCAAGAGGAATTCACCAAACCGAGTGCAAATTCGGGGTTAAATTTGCCAACCCGATTAGCGATTTGAGTGATGATGTGGCTGAAAAGTTGCCACTTTCCCATTGGATTCGCCTATTCAGTTGGTGAATTGCCACTGGATTCGCCTACCCGATTAGCGAATTGCCACGGCAGCAGCCACGCATGTTGGCGAATCTAACGTGGCTCGCCATGCACCGTGCGAGTGTCACATCAGCCAAAACATGGGTAGTTTTGTTAAATGTTTGAAAACAATGGTATTTTGGTAATTTGTTTGTGTATCAGAGGTATTTTAGTAAAAAAAAGTCCGAATTTGCGTGAGCAATTGCAGTGCAAAATCATTTCTTCTTAAATTTTGGTTTTGCGAAAAAAAAATGTGGTTTTGTGATGGAAACTTATGTTGCAAAGTCAGTCACAAAATTTGCGGCAAAGCTCGAGCCCACTGCAAAGAAGTCTTTGTGGGACACTTTACAAACAACATGATTTTTGCTAAATTCGGTCGCAAAGTCATTCTTCCATCACAAAACGTTGCTTTTCTTGTAGTGAGCTTATTTAATCCCAAACAATTTTAATTTTGCATAAAATGATTTTGCTTAACCTTTGACATTTTACCAAACATGATGAGTATTCTCAAAACAAATTTTCTTTTTTAAAAAATAAAAAATAAATTGAAGTTGTCTAATAATGTTCCCAAACACATGTCTATATTCTTAAATTATTTAGGGCTCATTTTGCATACCTAAGGGCCCATTTGACACGTCAAATAGGATAAAAGCTAACAAGATAAATATGGATAGGATAAGATTAGACTTGATTAAATTTTAATATAGTGTTTGAGATGAGATAGGATAAAGACTAATCGTATAAGTCAGTTTTTATTTATTTATTTATTTATTTATTATTATTATTATTATGATTGATATTATTATTATTATTATTATATTACTAATATTAATAATAATAATAATATTATTATTATTTTATTATTATTATTAATGTTATTATTATAATAATATAATAATAATCTTATTAATATTATTATTATTATTCCATTATTTCTTATCAATCACACTCTTATCAAACCTAACCCCACCCCCATTGGCTAGATTAACTTATACATCAAAATGATACATAAAGATTCTTTAATGCATTAACTTATCTCATCTGGTGTGTACACCAAACACTGGATACACTTATATAATCCGGCTTAATCTGGCATGTCAAACGGGCCTTGATAGGATAAAGCCTGATAGTATAGGCTCTAATTATGTAAGGTCACATACATTTTTAATACTATGTAGTTTTTGGTATGTTAGTATATAAGATGTTGAGTTATGTTATGTTATATCATCGTCAATCTACAAATAATTTTAATAGTAAGAAAATATTTGATAAAAAAATAAACTAATTATAAAATATTAAATTTATTAATTATGAAAATTTAAATTTAAAAATTTATTAATAATAAATATATTTATTATCAACATTCACTAATTTATACTATTTATAATTTTAATTTATAAAAATAATAATTTATATTAATTATTTAAAATTAAATTTAATATAATATTAAAATATTTATGTATTAGATGTCATTATTTTTTTAAAAATTATTATGCATAATTATATTATATTAAGTATTTGAATTCTTTTATTATTGCATACTTATTTTTTATATTAATTATAATTTATTTAAGATAGACATTTAGTAATAAATAAAATTATATTTTAATCAATTAATTATTTATCCTAATTTCCCCAACCCTCATCTTCACCCCAATCTTGAACACGTCTTGTATGAGCCTAGTCGTCACCACCTTCACCTTCCTCTTCTCCTAGCAGAAACAGCGACACGAGTGGGCCGGCGACACGCGACGGCGACGGCGGGCGTGGGGAAGACGATGGCTTGGGGGAGCAGGTCCACGGACGGCGTCGATGGGTCATATATTTTGGGGGGATTTCAGATTTGGGGATTTAGGTTTTCAAAATTGTTTTTTTTTTAAAAAAAAATCGAGTCAGGTCTGACTGGGTCATGGGTCAAAGTAAAAAAAAATCGGGTTAAGCCACGTGGCACGCCACGTCCGTTTCGTTAACTGACACGTCATCACCGTCAATCCCAAACATCCACAGGGACCAAAATCAAACTTCCAAAATTTACAGGGATTAAAATCTCTACTGAGCGACTTAAACCAAACTTTCTCATTTTACAGGAGCTAAAAACTTAATTAACCCTATATAGTTCTAATAAGAGACGTAATTGATTCTTTAAAGGCAAGAATTTATTAATCCAGAATAAAAGGAAAACAAAAAAAAAAAAAGGAATTCATTAATCCTTTCTGAAACTGAAATACTTAAAACAATAAAGAACATATAACTCACAAGTTTAATTTTGATCAACTTTCGACATTAAAATGTATTATTATATAATTATTTAATTATGGAGTAGCTTTAAATTTTTTGGTCAACTATCTCATTTTTATGAGTGTCTACAAGTAGAGATTAGTCATAGGACTCGCACCAGTAAACACCTTGATCATGTATAAAAAGTTCCATTAAATAAATTTTAATATAATATTTAAATAATTTAATTAAAACTAATCAAATAAAATTCAATTTATTTACAATAGACCTATTTGTTCGATCAATTATCGTCAGCTTAAAAGATTCAAAACAAAAAATACATATAACCAATGTCCTATGAAATGACGAAAATTAAGGTTACTCTGCCAAAAAAGTTTTAAAAAAAGTATGAAATGAGTGAGCTAAAAACATTGTTAGCAATATATCCGTTAAAGGGGGAAAAAAAACAAAACAAAACAAAGGCACATCGTTTTCACACCGAAATTTAGAGTCCGAACTTTGAAGTCCAGACATGCCAACTTTATTGTTGTCCTATAAATAACGGTAGTCCTGGAGCAAGAGGCTCTCCTCGTAATTAAAAATGAATATTCTCATATCATTTTTTTTTATATGACAAGTTATGTTTAATCTTTTATTATTAATTGAAGATGTGAAATTTATGCATCACATAAGCAATTAAAAAATTAATGACAAAAAATTAAACATAATTTTATTATGTGAAAAAATGACATGAAAATATTAGTTTCCTTTCTTACCTTACCTTAGTGACTTGTTGAGAAAAATAAAATTGGATACATTAGTTTGGGCGACAATCTTGTGTTTCTAAATCGAGATTCAGGAACCCTTTATTCTTTTTAAACGAAGGACTAACTTATAACATTAATAAATTGATATTCTATCCGAGAAAAATAGGTTGTCTTAAATAATATTTGCTTTTACAATAAAAAATTAAATGTGGATGTTGTAGAGCATTGCCTAAAGAAATTTCATTTTTGTCAAATAAGCCAACCTTTATTCTGTCATTCCCTTAACAATAATTAAAATTTAAAATGATTCTTTTCGTTTTTTTATTTTTACATTTTTGACACATTGTACATGAGATTTCCTTCTACACACCAATTGGTTGGCACCAAATATTTAGGAAAGAGATTTAGTCTGTGCAGTAAAAGAATGTTCACTTGTGCGGCGAAAGAACTTCAATACCGATGGGAATTAACATCCGAGCTCACAAAATCAGTTATGAATCAGATCACCGAAAGTTGGATTATATGTGCAAACTACTCTTGTCATTATTGTATATGATAATAAACAGAACAATAAGCAGCATGAAGCTTTTGGGAAGAAAGAAAAAGAAAGGAAGTACACACACACAGTGACAGATAAGATGTCGTTAATGTCATTTTCATCATGTAAATTGCTGATGATGTTGCAGTCATAATATTCTCTCTCTTTCAAGCTGATTCTTGTTTTTGGTACACGATTCTTGGTGCATGTGTATCACAACTTTTAACAAATAAAGTGGTTAGTCGGCAAAGAGAAAAACACCCTTTGTTTATCTGCTATTAGTTTTCCCTCAAATATTCAAAAATTTCAAATCCACTGTTATACGTTACCTTCTCCATTTAAACGAGCGCTAAAGACGAAAAATTAGTACGGTGAATTCATAAAATAATAGACTTCAGCGGTGCTGAATTTGTGAATACAACATCTTGTACATTCCAACGGAATCTCAATGACAAATTGTTGGATTTCATTTCATCATTAGCATGCTTGCATTTTCATTTGGAAAGCTTCTATGATTTGGACAAAAGTAACTCCAAAACATGCTTGTAGCATGACACTTTTCAGGCCGAACCAACCACCTAGGAATACCCAAAAGAACACGAGCACAATAAAGAAAAGGAAATACTAACCAAAATCTCGATCAGACAGATCTTAAGATGTGACAGCTAGCTGTTGAACCCTTCTTGAGCCAATGACTAGCACAAAGCATGAATTCCCAGCCCTCTAGCCAAATTTATCGATTCGAGATAACGAAAAGGACCTCGAAATTGCACGATGATCAATAAATAGAGAACTTTAATATGTACAGTTTTTGAATGACTAGAGACTCGGTTGGATATTTCTACATCGCATGTAGGTTAAAAATTGAGTTGGTAATTCTGCTAGAAGTGCTTGAACTACTGAAATCTCTCCACCTGCAAGAGAAGGAAGTTTACTAGTGCTTTTGATATGTTAGGATTAAATTCTCAAAACTTCAATAGTTTGCAAATTGATACTTACTTTGAACATCCCGGAATGGAACAAATTGGACTATATCACGGGAAGCAACGCGTCCAGATGAAGTTTCAAGCCTCTCTCCCTTGTCTGCATCCAAAACCTGTGCAACAAGAAATCGGATCACGGAATTTCATAGTCTTGTGCTAGCATACCAGTTACACAAACAGGTCAAGAACCTCAGATGCAGAACAATTGTAATTCTGCATGGAAAGAGAAGACAAGTTGACTTAATACCTCCATTTCTTTGAAATCAGCACCCCCTACTCCAACAATAAGGATTGATAACGGCAGGTCAGAGGCTTTGACAAGTGCCTCTTTTGTTTCTTGGAGATCTGTCACAACTCCATCCTTGAAAAATATCAATCAAATCTCAGAGCAGAGCAGTGGAAAAACAAGGCAAAAGGAAAATCTGAAAAAGTCTTCAGGCGTCACAGGAACAGGACGGGCAGCGCAATATACTTTTTAACATGCGTAATATGGGTGAATTTAGACATGCTACAGAGAAACTTACAAGACAAACAACCAAAGATGCACTAATTTGTAATTAAACCTCAAACTGATATTCAACCAGGCACAATGCCTATTTCCAGAGATAAATAAGTAATGATACCGAAGACTGCTACATATATTAACTCTTACTGTGATTATTAACAAAACAAAGTACTTTCTTCCACCATTTGCTACAGATTGGCTGGCAATTAGTGCAGCGTTGCTTATAACATGTCCAAAAAGGGTCGGCCCAGCAAGAGATACGTTATGCAGGGCACTTATGTATGACGTCATAATTCCTTGGATCCCTTCCACCTGCAATAGACAGAAACTGTTGAGTATTAAAGAACTATTCCAATATAACAACACAAGCAGGATGCTGAGATCATACTCAGCAGTTCTACCTCACAGTAATGGCTGCTTCCATTCAAGTTGAAACAATGGGAGACAGGACCATCAATTGGTCGTGCTCCAAATCCCCAAGCAGGAAACCGCTTGTCTGAATCATAAAATTGTATTACCTCCCCAACCTCAACAATTGCCTATAAAAAAGCATTCATAGTACATGGATCAATAACAAATAGATTTGTTAATTCAAACCAATCATCATTTCTTACCCTCTGGTATGCATTTAGCCTCCCTGAAGGATCAATATAATGCAACGAATCTGGAAGGCGTGGATTTCCATTTGAAGCTAGTAAACAAGAGAGGGAAGGTGATTAGGCTGTAAAACGTATTTCATCCTTGTCATTCCACAATCCACACATATACAGCTTGTTAAGTGAAAGTGTGAAATGTGTTTTATTATGTTTGTCTTCTTATATCCTCCTAACGAAAAGGAGGTCAAAATAGCTTTCTAGTCCTCTAATTGTATCGGTTTATTCAATTGAGTCCAGTATGTTCATAAAAAAAAATCAATTCTGTCCTCAAAATTTAAAACGTCAATCACCTTCGTCCTCAATTAGTCCCCTAGTTCTTCCACTAACAAGTTAAAAACGACATCGTTTTTGGTCCGCCTGAATATCTTCGTTTTGGCATAGCCCAATCATTGTCTTGACTTGACCGAATTGAAGAAAGCCTCTTTAGGGATTTTCCAGAGCTCTTCTTTCTAAGTTGAAAGAGCCAAAGGACGGAAAATTTCATTGAGATTTGGGGAAGAAATCCTTGAAAAACCAAGGAAGTCCACTTGTTTTTTCCTCGACCAAATCTGGAAAAAGGAAAAAAAAAACCATATCGATTTTCTTAAAAATTATGACTAAACTAGGAAGATCTTGATCTCATGATTCTAAAGAGATCAAAAACGCCTCAAATGGTGGCTGGAGCAAAGAGCAATAGATAATGACCTGTTAAGGAAACCAGAATCGAGACCCACTGGGCAAGGAAGACAGTGAAAAGTGGGAACCACGCAAAATGACGTCAATTTGGTGCCGTTAACGACCATGTCAGCACGATTCATTGGTGGAAGAAGTAGGGGACTAATAGAAGACAAAAGTGATTGACGTTCTAAAGTTAGATGACGAAATTGTATTTTTTTAAAGATACAAGACCAAATTGAATAAACCGATACAATTAGAGGACCAAAAAGTTATTTTGGCCTGAAAATGATTCTTGGGTGGGGGCAGGAAAATAGAGAGGATGTGGAGGGGGAAAGCCAATCTCATACCAGCCGCTGAGCCTGAAAACGGGCCCCAGAGGGTTAGCATTTTGGGGAACCCACTATATCTCCCTCAAGGTAAACTGGACACAGCCAAACTCCTCCACCCAACCAAGCGCACTAGTGGAAAGTGGAACCTAAGCATTGAGTGATGAGGATGAGTGCTTAACTACTGAGGTACAAGCTTGGGAATAGATGAGTTGATGAAACCAAAGGTTGTCTCCTATTAGCTCAATAATAACGAATTTACATTGAACTTTTGATATTGTTGCAAACTTCATAGTGTCACAAGTATGATTTCACAAGGACTCTATGCTGCAAGCACTAATGTTATTGGAAAAACTAAGAACATGTGTTATTATCTACAGTGACTAGATGAGAAGTCAAAGAACAATGCTTGCTTCAGAAAAATGTTTCAGAAAGAAAAATTGTTAGATAAATAATTTCATTTCATGCAAGTTTTCAAGAATCTTTGTGATGTACAACACTATGAAAAAAGGCTCAACTTCTTACTGATAAATGATTAAATTATGTGGCAAGACTAAAAATCTTTCAACAGATAATCCGCCTTACATAGGAAAACTCAAATATAAATTAGTTCTACAATGAAGGGAAAAAAAAACCTAAGTTTAATCCTCAAGAAATCCCAATCCAAGATTGGACACAATATTTTACCTAGTTCACCTAGTAATAACATGAGACTCAAACCACAGACCACATTGACTTTACTAATATAATAATCATAATATTGTCATCTAATTCTCCATTAGTTGAGCATTATATAAAAATACAGAGCAGTGTAGGAAGTTTGAGGATATTGGTATTTGGTGTACCTGTAAAGTCAACAGCCACCATGAAGTTCAACTCAAAACCCCCAGCCAGGTAATCCAGGAAAGTATATTGGACACTTTCAGAAAATTTGTCCACAAATAGCTGGCTCTTTAGCGCCTGTATTGTAGTTAATTGTGCATTCAGGGATAGACAGAGGAATTCATGAAGGAATTCCTTATAGAATCATGGAAATCAATTTATTTAATATAATAAGACCTTGCTAGGCAGAATTAAATTTTCGCCTTGGCCATTAGAATGAATCTTCTCCAACTCAACCAAAGATCTCTGCACTTTACTGAAAAATCAAGAATAACAACCCCAATATGAGTTTAAGCGTAGAAATTGACTTAACAGAAAAAATTGCCACACACAAGAAAAAGGCACCGCTGATTACCCCATAAAATCATGTTTGCCATTGCTATTGAAGTTATAGCACTCTATTATCAAAGGAACATCCTGTATATGATTAAATTAAAAAATGAGATAGCTTCAACCCATAGAATATCAAGCCAAAACGTTGCTCCAAATATATGATAAAAAGATGTGATATATTATGGGAAACAATATATGCATGCTTTCACAATATGTTGTCAGTACAGCATTCAAATACTGGCATATTTTTATCAACAACAACAAAGTCTTATCCCACTACGTGGTGTTGGCTACATGGATCAAGTGACGCGATAGTGCCCTATCGAGGGCCATATTTTCATGTAAATCATTAACTAGCATATTTTTATCATTTAAAAAAAAAAAAAGGAACAGAACATACTAAGTCAACACTAACCCCCCCAGTCTATATTAAAGATTAAAAATAAAAAAAAGATGATATGAAATGAAGAAACTATGAAAGAATATTTTTAAATTATATTATATGATCTTGTTTTAATGAACAGAATGCCCATTTTGAACAAAGTGCAACTTGAACTAGTGACATGCTATTTGAAGAAATCAATGAAATGTAAAGAACATGATATTGGATCTTTGTTTCACTAGGCAATGAAAACTACAAATATCTATATAAAATAGAAGCATGAAGGATGTGCTAATTTTTTTAGATTAAAGATAGCCACACTTAATGATTAATTGTATTTTTTATATACCTTGCCTCCAACTTGTTGAATACTCAAGAACACTGGCTTCCACATTGGGTTGAGATCATTATTTATAACTTCTGTTTTGCAAATGGAAATTTGGATCCCACCTTCCACAACTTTTGATATCAGTAAAAAGGGATCCTGCATGACAAACAAAAGCAAACCTTATTCCACAGGTGGCGCTCCTCGTAATACCCAAAGGAAAAAGAAAATAGGTACATACACTTCTTGAGAAGAGATCCCTATATTCCAAATCAGAACACCTGAATATCATCTCTATTGTAGTCTTCGAGCTACTACATTCTTCAGCATGCACCGAGAGCTTCCCCCAGTTTTCTGAGTGGGTAGGTCCGATATCTTCTTTGTGTAGATCTAATGTCAATGATCGATCAAATCTTGTAATTATCTGCACAAGTCAATTTGTTAATTTTTATAATTGTTGGGATGCCAATTTAGTTCCATTAATGCATAGGCCAGAATACTTTGAACAAACACTTTTGGATTTAAAAAATTCTAAATATGTTGGGTCGTTACCAAATGCACTATTAACTAATATAGAAAGAGAGAGCAGTCCTGGATCAGTAAGATCCAAATAACTGTTATTATAATGAATTCTCTTTCTGTTGACAGGTATCCATTAACAAAATGTTGAACATTCTCTATGTTACCTGAGATAATACACAGGTCGCCTCACCAAGAAATTGCTGCTCTTCTAGCTTAAGCATCTGCACAAGTCAACCAAATAGTTACAATCTGGACCATTTTAGACTCATGCTCTATTCAACATGTTATCACATCCAATTGGCAAACTAGTATGTGCTTGTTTGGTTATTAGTGCACCCAAACTTATATTTGGTGAACTGAAAATGAGTTTGAATAGTTCTCATCTTGTTTGGCTTTTTTTCAGTTTACAAAACTTAAGTTTGGGATAATTCAAACTTAAGTTTGCCAACTAAAACCAAAAGTTACTTTTCAGTTTAAATTTTGAAATAGAAAAAAGAAAGTTACGATTTTTAACCTTAATAAAGCACTCTCTCTCTCTCTCAAAATATATTAATTTACCTTAAAACTAAGTTATGTCCTTTTTGGTAATTTTATCTTCAAAAGTGCTTTTGCTTTATCTCATCCAAACAAAAACAATTCTCTTAAACTTGCTTTTAAAATATTCAAACCAAACGCAAATCAATTCTCTCAAACTTAATTCTTCCAAACTTAATTCCTCCAAAAGTTAAACTGGCAAGGAAAGAACTGGGCAATGATTGTTGCACAACCTTATGTGGAGTAATGCAAATTTTGAGGCAATAAGAAAAAAGTTAAGTGGGCTTCAGATGTTATCTAGTGGCTCACAAAGAAGGTTGTAAGGAAACTGTTTATGCAAATAACAGGACCTAGATTGTCTCCTGCAATGATCCATGTTTATCAAGTGCAATTTTTTTACTTTTCTCCCAACAGGCTCTAATCACGTCTAAAATTTACATTCCACATGGAAAGAATATTAGCATATAACAAGTATCTTCAATTAAAAAATCATGAATTAAAATTTGAGAAAAGAAAAAGTCAAGCAGAAGCTCTTGCAGTAAATATAATAAACAGTAACTCCAACTTGCAACACTCGTGCATTGAGCCTTTTACTAATATGATTTGCAAGTAAAAAGGTGTAAAAAAGAAAGAATAAGCATGAAAATGAAAAGAAAGAAATGTTTACCTTTCATGAAACACAATTACATAGAAAAATGCAAATTAATCATTTCTCAAGCACATTATTCAATAAGTTCAAATTGTCAAAAATATCAAATACACTGTTACAGCTTAAAGAATTGCATAATATAGTAAATTTTTACAACAAAAAATTAAGATACAGAAATTTTCTAATCATCACATTCTTTGACATGAACTCCTACGCTTCAGATTATCATATACAAATACAATCCTTAAAAAGATGGAGTGCTATTCCTGTAACAGAATATATGTACATATGATAATTGACCAGCCAGCTGACATCAAAATCTTTACCCCCTTCATATTTCTTAAGTTAAAAAAAAATTAAAAAATTAAAAAAGAAAAAAGAAAAAAAAAAGAGATTACATTAACACAGTTTTCTGAGTAAAAAATATATATAAAAGAAAACAAAATAAAAAATTGAAAGAAAAATAAGAAAAGTTTGCTGAGTCTCCATAAACTTGTACTTGGAATGAAAAAAAAATACTGAAAATATGAAGCAAAACAAGATAGATAGTCTTACTAATATAAAAACATTTGAAAGAAATAAATGTCATTCAGGAACTAACTTATAACCATTGTATGCATAGATTTGTTAATGTGTCTATAAAAATCCAAGAAAAGGAAGACAGGGGAATATAATCTAATTCGATAAGGAACTTATATATCGGAACCATATCTTACTCAAACGAAAAAAAATCAAGCATACACACCATCATAAACACTATACCTTTACATCTACATTGTGAAACTGAGTATCAACATCATACACACGAAACCTGTGATGAAGGAAATTTTACAGAACAGTTCCTGGTTAAACAGAAAATGCTCATTGGCCTTGTCAGAAGTATAAATATCAGATTCAAACTTACACTAAAACCTGAACAACCTCAAAATGATAAATGAGGGTGTGTTTAGTAATCCACATGGGATTCAGTGAATTCAGAACTACTTCTGTGCGGCCAAGTTCCTCAAGTGCTCCATTTTTCCCTTTTGCATAAAGAACCAACATCGGGTCACTCTACATCAAGAAAAAATAATCATAAAAGATTCTAACTTTTCTGTATTGGATGCAAGACTAATGCAACTGAATGATGAGAATATTAGCTATTAAAATTCAAAAGCATAATTTTTTAATTGTTAAAAAATGGCAACCCTATAACCAAAGGGACCGCTGACAGTGGCCCCATTGATTCATTTGGTTTATTTGCTGAACTATGTTAATGAGGTATATTTCAATATGCCTAGATCTCTTATGTCAGTCTTAGGATTTATCATAGGTGGCTATACTTTCTTCTTGTCTAAAGCACAATGCAGCTATTAGACTTTTTTTTGGCGTGTGTGTATGAGGGGGGTTGACATTTTCTTCTTTGTTATTTTCACATTCATGGAAAATTGATTTATACATAAAAACCATTTACACTAATTGACAATCAGAAAAATAATTTATATGTTATCTTTTAAGTTTTAATTTTTTATGTGTTTACTTTTACTTGCATTTGGCCTGAATTATAAGATTTTCTTTCCAATTTTTTCCCTTTTTCTTTCTGGATTTTATGCGCTGAGAAACACTTCCTACCACATGAATTGATGATCCCAATTCCCAGGAACTACCTGCTACTCATTTCTAGAAGTAAAATACTACCAATTCATATTGAAATTCTCGTGAATTTTCCTATTATTCATCCTTTTTCAAATCTTCATGACGATATCACATGTGTACAAAACACAGAACAGATCAAAGCAACAGTAAATTGAGCTGGCATAAAACAATTATTAACAAATCAACAATCATCTAACAAACCAAAACAAATACCATAAATGACTGAATGAGGCGAAGTTCAATTCGAAGTAAACGGAACCGAACAAATTCGTCAATAAAACAAACAGCTATAGGAAAACTCAAGGAGCTTCAGATTCACGAAATGCTCAACCAGCAACAAACCTTGGAGAGTGCATCCCGATCACGCAATCCCGAAGCGGAGAACGATAACTGCAGCAACGACAAGTGCAAATCTCTATCACTTGAGAGAGAGAAGAGGAATAAAGAGAGAGCGTGAAAGTGCAAAAATGCGAAGAAGAGAACCTCGATCTGAGAGAAGAGGCCGTGGTGGCCGCGGGACCTAAGGAAGCCGTCGACGACGTCGTTAGGGGAGTCGGCCGGGTTGCGGAGATCGGAGGCGGTGCCGCCGATGGCGGAGCGGCCGCCGGCGACGTCGGAGCAGCAGATTCCCATGGGATTCCGGCGGGTTGAAGTTGGCGTGAGAGAGTGAGTGAGTGGTTTGACCTCAGTCAGCAGGCGAACAGGGAACAGAAGAAAACTGCGAAATGAAGGAAACGAGAAAATAATTGAAGGGGAAAAGACGCAGAATGTGCTAATCTATGTGTTATCCCAATTTTGCAATTTGCCAAATGACTATATATTATATTACTCTCTCTTCTCTCTTCTTTTTTCTTTTTTCTTTTTCTTTTTTTCATTTCTTTCTAAGTTATAGAATGATATAATCAATAGTCAGTATCATTTCTTTGCAGGAGTTGGCTAAAAATTAATATCCATCCAGTATATCATTCCATCCTCTTCTTGTTATAAGACTTTTGAAGCGATGGCTCAAAACTCAATCTCTTTTTTCTTTAAGGGAAAACAAAATTTTATTAAAGTTCTAAGGATACTTATAAATTAAAAAAAATAATACATTTAACATTGAAACAATACAAATACACTTTGCATCTTGAATTGAGAAGAAACTAATTATTTTCTTCCTCAAAATTGTTAAACAAATTATCGGGTTAAAGGGTTTTTATGCGCGTTCAAAACTTATTTTTTAATGTTGCTTAATATAACTGTGATGGGCATGCATCCTTATTATCTTTACTTTTGGGCCATTAATCATTACGCTCAACGTGATTTTTAAGAAGTTTTGACTTTTATATTTTAGTTCATCGAAGATCAAACACACACCATTATATATGTCTCTTCTTTTCCCTTCCTCATTTACGATGTTTGCTCCCTATTGTCATTATTCATCTTCCTCTATAAATCACAAAGTTGTTGAGGTCACCCTCATGAACTCTGACGCTCCTCTAAGATCTGAAGCGAGATTTGACTGCTTGTTTTTATCAATGATTGCATGTGAATGAATTATTGACGAAACTCACATCTAATCTTGGAGAGAATCTCATCTAGATCTTTTCACATAACTTTGTTCCAAGTAGAACAAAGATAAACCTCTAATTAAGGATGGTGTACTTGCACAATTTGTGTTATAATTATTTTTCTCATTGTTATTCTTTCTTTGTTATTGTTTTGACCCCTAGCATTTGTGCTTGACCGAATTTCATTTTTCATTTTACTCGTACTCAATTAACTAAAATGCTATATTATCAGCGCTATTTTCTCAACACAAATATCTTTGTGATCGAAGAAAACTTGTGTACCAAACCTTCCCGAGAAAGTAAGAACAAAACAAGAAGGTAGCAAGAAAATGATGGGAAATTCTACACAATAAATCGACAACTCAATCAGAGCTATATGCAGCAGATAATAATTTCCCCAACTTGCAAGAATCTATGAGGAGCAATAACAAATAATGGTAACAACAAAAACACACAAAAGGAAGACACGGTAATTTTTAATGTGGAAACCCTTCTCAATGTGAGAAGTAAAAACCATGGGCACAAGCAGTCAATCA
This sequence comes from Nissolia schottii, assembly GCA_003254905.1. Taxonomy (NCBI): domain Eukaryota; kingdom Viridiplantae; phylum Streptophyta; class Magnoliopsida; order Fabales; family Fabaceae; genus Nissolia; species Nissolia schottii. The sequence goes on from QANU01064822.1 coordinate 286,729, forward strand.
AGCTCCACTATGATCAAAATAAGGGTACAAGAGAGTCTCAATCACAGCACAAATCGTGCCCAATAATCAGCCAAAAGAACAAGGCAAGAATGATAAAATAGAGAATAATAGAAACCAGAAAAACTCAAATTCGTTGTTACTGTGCACAGCCAATTTCTCACTGTTCAGGCAACATCTTGACGATCCCACGATCCAGATTGAAGTATCACGTGTTCTGAACTTACTGACAAAATTTTAGCCCAATCCAACGGTGAGCGAAGCGATGGCGGCGGATCAAAAATTGATGCGCTGACAAAAAATGGAAAAAACATTTTTCTCTTCTCTTCTCCTTATTTTCTATGCTTTCTTTTGTCTTCTCAGCTTTCTCTCTTAACCCTAAAAACTGACTCCTCTCCACTATTAAGTGAGAATAGTGGGTTTGTAAATATTGGGTCTTTCTCCACATAGGAAGGGAGTCTAACCCAACAAAAAATACACTAAGCAGTAAGGGCAAAGGTACGTGCCATAGAATACCATTAATTAAGGTTATATATAAAGCGGGGGGAAAAAAGGAAAACCATTAATTGGTTCCAACTTATTTTGGTGCCACTTTTTAATATCGTTTGCAAAGTGCAAAGTTGCTTTACAGTATCATTCGTTCGTCCGTGCATAAGTGTGGTCATTCATCCACATAACATCTTGTTGTAAGTGGTAGGATGTCTTAATCACAAAAATTTCAAAGTGAAGCATCTTCTTTCATGACATTGAAAAAGGAGTCAAGTCAAAAACCCACCCAATTTGATGGAAGATTAATATGGCTCCTCTAAACACATAGTAAATGATTGAAAAATGATATCATACATCAGTTTTCTTGCACTATATTTTGCTTTATTTTCTTGGTATATTTCATGACTTTTTAGGTACATGTATAAACCTTTGTTTAATCGGAAAAAAGAACGGTTTTAGATTAATAATACTCACGGTTTGAGATCATTTCACATCGATGTCGGATGCCCCCAAGAGATCAATTGCAACCATTTGACTCACTTTTGTTTTATTTTTTATTTTTCAACTGACGTTGGATTTATGTCAAAAATAATGGTCTTATGATAGCAAAATTAGCGGGAAAATGATATCAAAATTGAAAATATTTAAGCACCTATTTTTGCGGTCACTTTCAATGTAGACCTTCTATGTCCACCATATAGCTAACTTTGGCACCATTGATTTTGTTCTACTATGGATCTAATGATTATAAATTTTGGTAATAATCTAAAGTAGAAATGCATGAAATTGGAGCATATATACTATAACAAATAACCAATTTTATTTTTATGTAAAAAGACTACTTTATCCTCACTCCTAAATCAAATTTTCTTGTTCGAACCACCGCATCATTTTGCTAACCTCACCACCAACCACCACCCACCACCATTGTCACTCTTTCACTTCCACCTTAATGCCGATGCCCACCGCGGCCCCTTCCTTCGGTCACACCATTGTGCCTGCGCCTGCGCCTTTGAAGGTGGGTTTTTTCTCTGATTCATTAGTACTATCCCTTCCCTTATCCCCAACACCTGAACATTTGAGGACGTGGTGGGGCTGGGCTGAGTCATCACGATTTGTTAATGTTGTTGTTAGGTAATGGCGATAGAGAAGGGGAGGGGGGAGGTACGGAGCTCTACGCTCTATGCTCGTTCCTTGACAAATGGAGGAGGGCGGTGGAGAGTGGTGTCGATTCTGCTACTGAGCGCCGACTACGAGCTCGAGGTCGTAGGGGTTTTAAGGAATGGAAGCTCAAGAGGGTCATGGAAGCCCAAGGTAGATGAAGCCATGAAGGAGGAGGTAGCATGTGGCTGTGGTTTGGGTGAAGAGTGATGAAGTGTGGCTTAAAGTGAAAATTGAATTTAAAGTAAGGGATAAAAAAATCTGTTGTACAAGGTAATTTATGGTGTACATCTAAAGTGCTTTTCTTTTAGATGTATACCGAGAATATGACCTATTTTTGTATTATAAATAGAGTATTGTTACCTCCGGTTCATTAAAGAAAACTAAAAAATAAAAAGTAGTGCCTTAACTTTCTTTTTACTTGTGTGTATACCTTTGATTTCAAATAAGTGTCTAATTTTAAAGGATTAGAAAAACAAAAATGTTTTCTGCAAGTTTAGACGCTAAGTCTTTTTTCTCAAACACATCATGAAGTTCACATTCACATCACACGATGTCGGTGTATGCCTCATGATTTGTGTGAGACGAGAGACTTGTGTTTACATTGACATTGGTGTACAGATAACATTATTTTTAAAAAAATGATTAAATAAATTTTGATGTTAGTAAAACACAGGCACATGTTACAAAAGAGTAATTACATCCTCATTAGATAAATTAAAAAAGTAGTGCAAAACACAATCACGTTTTAAGTGGTTTATATTTTTTTTAGGAAGGAAATGGTTTCACTCAAGTTGATTTCTTATCATCTGTTGTCATGCGTGATCTCTCATTATTAACTGATGCATGAGACTCACCTCATAAATTAGTGATGAGAGATTACACATAATAACATATGATAAAAAATTAACATAAGATGGTACATTCTCTTTTAAAAAAGAGTAACTAATGGCGAAAGGACTTGATTCATCTTGGATTTGAGGCACTACTTTGTGTAGGACAACATGTGAACCAGACACAAATGCAAAGAACCAATTAAATGTGAAGGAATGTTATTTGTACATTAACCTTGGTTTAGACACCAGATTTCTCTTTTTACATACATCATGGGGTTTATACTCACATCATGTACACTAATTTTAGTGTAGGCATCAAGTCTCCTGTGTTTAAACTAAATTGGTATGCAAATAACATTTTTATTAAATTTAAGTTTTTGGTCTTTATTCATTTTTTCGAACATGTTTTTGTCCATAATATATTTCTCTCATTTATTTTAGGGCATGAGCCAAATCATCTAAGTGCAACAGGAAGACCATCATCCTAATCTTTTTGCTAGTACATTAATGTGTTCTTTCTTTTTACATTGTATTCCACTATTCCTAGTGGATAATAATGTGTTTGGACAATTCTTTTTTTTCTTATATATAGGAAAAGCCAGTGATCAATTTCTTGAGATTCAAGATTTCTTTCGATGATTTTGGAACCATTTTTATTGCAAAACCCTAAAAATATGGGCAAGAATGCCCATAACAGAAATTCCAAGTCACTGAGGACAAAAACATCCCAGCAAGGTTGAGAAAGCCTAGCTAAAAACCTCCCAAGTAAAATCCAATGGGTGAAACCCTTGCTTTTTTGGGAGGAAAAGAGCACCGACCCTACCTAATTAAGGCAACAAAACCAATACAATGTTCAAGATAAACAACACACAACGGATCAAACACAATTGTCATAACTTAATCACTATAACAATTGTCATTACCTGATCTATTCTATTCCTTGCATCCCAGGCCTGATGATAAATCATTCTTCACATAACGTTATACTACCAATCTTTAAGACTTTGGTAAGTTTCGGTCACAACAACCGACCAAATAGTGTCTTCAAAGCATGTGTGCCTGCATATTTCACACCCAATAAAATAGCTTATACAGGGACCCTCAATAAGCCTCCGAGACGAGCTCACTCAAAATGGAAAAAAGACTTGGAGTTCCCTCACTTCTTGTAATAGGGTCAGAGTATTGTGGTGTTACCAATACTAAATAACCAATCCCCATTCGTCATGGTCATCAAGGGACATAGGCCATTTAGTACTACTGATAACACCCCACAACCCCCTCTCCCCACTTCAGCATCTATCAAACCATTCTTGCGTCCAAAACTTTGCTAACGCAATTGCATTATCAATCCTCACAATTTTATTCCCAAAAATACACTTATTTCTCATATACAGATTAAATCTAAGTAGTAGTAGTATAACACAACAGTATTTAGTTGCAATGCTATATTATTTTATGCTAATCACAGTAATCAGGTATCCATGTTAATAAATAGAAAAGTAGATTATTTAAATATTTCATATTTAGATATATTTGTAATAAAATTAAGAGCAATGCGGTGTACAACCCAAATGCTACTAACTATGCTGCCAACTCATGGTTTATACAGTGACACCAAAGTGCACAAACTTTTACATATCCATCCACAAAATTTTTTTTACACACATGCACAAACTTTTTCAAGTACGAAACCAAATTAAATTGGATTGTGACACATTAAATAGCGGAAAGTAATTGTCGCACTCTATCTTCATCTCCCCACTCACACTCTAAGCACGTTGACTCATTCTTTACCATGCACGAATCTTTTAAAGCATATGCACAAAAATTTTAACTAACGTGCACAAACATTTTAACAACCATAAACATAAAATATGACGAAAACATAAAAGAAAATGAAGACGAAGAAGAAAACTTTTGTGTTCACATGCACAAACTTTTGAATAAGAATGCACAAACTTTTCTACACATGCACAAACATTTGAAAAACAAAAAACAATGAATATGATGGAAACAAAAATGAAAACCATTGAATTCATAATGAATAAAATGGAAACGATAGAAAAAAAGATGGGAGATTGGAGAAGGAGAGAGGGAGAAAAAAAATTAAATAATAAGAAAAAAGGAAAAGAAACACATATTAGGGAAAGTGGGTTGTATAATAGTTGGCAAATTTTGGGTTGTACACAAAATATTTTTCTAAAATAAATAAAAGTGAGTGTGTCTTAAAAAAAGCTCAAAGAACTAAGCACCCGTTTGCTACGTTGTATAAGACCTGATAGTATTAATTAATACTATGAAATGAGTTTTTATCATATGTTTGGTGTAACATAAAATAGTATAATCTTATACGGTCTTATCCATTTTTATCCTATGATTCTTATATTAATTTATCATGTCTCCTAAGGTCTGATTAGAGATGATAGTATTATTATTATTATTTTTTTTTACTCAATCTTAAATTATTCTTACACATCTGGTCTTTTTCCTTTTTATGATCATATAATTGTCAATAATCATCATTACATTCTCTTTTTCTCTCTCCCATGGCTATTGTCTTTGTTTTTTGTTTCTTCTTCAAATTCAATACTTTTTGACAATTCAAAGCGCATGAAAGTGAAAATTCTACACATATTAATTCAAAAACTACTCACACACCTCAGGCTCATTTTCTTTTTCAGTTATCAATTTGATTCAAAGAAATAAAAATCCATTTTTGGAGAAAAACACTTTTTTTTCTTTATTTGAGTTTTTGCAAAATTTGAGAAATTTGTTATAGATCATTTATTTTTTAAGCTCTATAATAAACCCTTTTCGATTTTGGTGAAAAAGTCTGTGACTTTTACAATAATTTGTTTGAGAAGTAATAAATATCATTCTAGGTTTATCTGGATTTTTTTCAATGATCATGAGAGATTGTGTTTCAAAAAATGTTTATTTTTTTAACATTAATTATAAATTAATACTACAAAGATTAAATATGATAAAATCATATAATTTTATGTGATGCACCAAACACATGACGGTATATAAATTTATACAATGTATTTCTTATATTATACTATTAGGTCTTATACTATCATGTCTAATACTATCAAATATTATCCTATACAATGTACCAAATGAGGCCTAAAGTCTCATTTGTTATGTCGTATAAGACCTGGTAGTATTAGTTAATATTATGAAATTAAATTTTATCTCGTGTTTGACGTAATATAGGCTAGTATAGTCTTATATGATCTTATCCAGTTTTATCCTTCAATCATCTTATTAACTTATCAGGCTTCAAGAGGCCTGATTAGATCATATTTATTATTTTTTTAACCCAATTTCAAATTAATCGTTCCTCTCTTCTCACACTCTCCTCTTGTCGTTCTCCTCAACCTTCGCTGGAGTTTTTCTCGTTGTGACCTTCATTGTGCCAATCACCATCTGCCGTCGTCCACCACCGTCTGCCACCTTCCACGTTTAGGTTAGTGTCTCGTCTTCTCCATTTCTATGATATTGTATCTTTGCATTAAATTTGAATGTATCTGATGGTGCAATTTAGATTTTCTGCTTGAATCACAACTCTGTCGAAAACGCATGGCAGAATTGTGTCATCAACGAGTCATCTTCGTTGTTGCTCAAGGGTCGCGAACCTTTTTAGCATTTGTTGCATTTGTTTCTTCCTGACAAAATATTGTATTTTATATGCAAATCTTATTTGTTTAAGATTTTGCTTCATACTCTCCAACAATAAGAAGATTGTTAAGAATTCTAGAATTCGCGCTGTTGTTAATGATTTTTTTTTCTTTCAATTTTTTGATTTTATTTTTTCATTGAGTTTTGTAGGAGGAAATGATATATATATATATATATATATATATATATTGTTGATGTTGTTAATGGTTCTTTCCTTTTTACTTTTTAATTTTTTAATTTTAGAGTTATATGTTATGCGTCAAATGTATGATAGTATAAAAAATTATATAGTGTATTGTTTATATTATCTTATCAGATCTTATACAATTAGGTTTAATAATATCAGGTCTTATCCTATATGATGTAACAAACAGGACATTAAATTTTATTATACGTATATCATTATAATTATATCTATATTTCATGGATTGAATTTAGGGTAATGTTCATTTTGGTTCCTGAAAGTATAAACATGAGTTACTTTGGTCCCAAAATTTAAAACTTGTCTTTTTAATCCCTGGAATTATAAGTCGTAGGTCATATTAGTCATTTTATTCGTCATTGTTATTGTGTCATCACATTTTCGCTGTGGAAGCACTTGAAACTGTAAATGAGGTGATGAGAGTATATGCAATCACAAATGAAGTTGTGATATCAATTTAGATTTACAATCATAAGTACTAATTACATCCACATTTTTAATTACAAATGGCATTACAAATTCATTTGCAGTCTCAATTCTTTTCACAGTTCCATTTAATGTGACCAAATCAAAAGAAATCTAAATGATAATGAACTGAAATAGTAACTTGATTTATAAATGAGAGTATATGCAATCAGTTTTTGAATTTCAAGAACTAAAGTGATTTATGATAAACTTTCAATGACTAAAATAAACATTACCCCATTTTATATTTATATATATAAAAAAGGACTCATATTTGAGTCCTTCAAAAAATTTATGCCGGAGAAAGACCACAAGACTAATGCATAGAAGCGTGGTCAATTTGTGATCATTATTTGTATACCAAAATGTCACATAGTCAACCAGCAAAAACGCATAGGAGTCAACCATTAGAGGAAGAGTTGCTATTTGCTGTATTATTATAGTGACAGGCATGTCGTGGACACCTTTAGCATGTTTGTTGTAACTTTTGCAGTTCTAAAATCATTTTAACAAAAGCTACAATAAACAAACTTGCATATTATTAGATCGAGAGGAAATGTGCTTTTTGTAGCCAGCATATAAACATCCAAATTGAAATTGAAATTCAAATAGGGTGATTACAATTCAGATAAGTAAGAATTTTATTTATGTAAGTATTAAACCGACATTAACTAAGAATTGACACTTAAAGTTGATCTATATTGTTAGTCAAGATAATGAGTCGATTAGCCACTTAACTAACTGCATGTTTGGATTTCCGATGCAGCCTTGTAAAATCGATTGTGGAGACTAAATGAGTTTTTCCACTATTGCTGGTTGCAGAATCAATTTTGAGAGCTCCTACAGGAAAATCAAACACACTTATAAAATCTACTTATTTAAACTGTACATATCGATTTAGGAGTTGAAGTCTCTACCTACAAATAATAGAACTGTAGATCCAATACTCCAAATTTTCAAGAGTACATGTTTACTGGTAGATCAAATAAGGATGACCCCCTCTAACTAGTGTCAAAATTAGCAAAAAAAGAAAAAGAAAAGGCGACCTCATTCATTAAACATGTACATATGGCACCAAATGCAATATGTCCAACGGTCTCACATTTGGACATGTGATTCAGCCCCGGGAATATGAAACTGCTGAATACAGGTTGTGGCTAACAATACTCTCTTGTGCAGAAACATTCTTCTGTGTCTGCATGGATGAATGGTAATACTCATTTCCCATTCCAATTTGTTGATCACTAGATATCAAGGGTATGGCTCGATACCTAGGGGACGAGACAACAGCCACATTAGATATTAACAAAATCAATTTCAATAAGAAGAGACATAACAAAAAAAGAATTGACAAAACCGCTGAAGCTCATAACTAAATTGGCCTTTATGCTTTGACAATGGTATGTAGCAATCCTTTCTCTGCCAGTATTTTAAACACCAATCATCATAGCTTCAGTCGAAGAACCATCTCCTCATTGAAGTAAAGAAAAATAACAAAAATTCAAAACACCGAAGGTTTCAGAAATAATTAAAGGGTGTGTTTCGAATCAAATAAGATAAAAAATGATTTGATTTATAAATCAATTTCCATGTTTAGTATCTTAAGAAAAGAGAATTGATTTGATTTCTTAAATCCATGGGAATTCAAGTTACTTACATTAAAAATTCTATCACTTTTGTAAGGATTTACTTGGAATTGAATTCAATTTAACATAAAAGACTATTTTATCCCTATTAAACTAACTAAATTTACAGACTCTACCCTCTTCATTAAATCAAACTTATTAAATCTTATTATTATAAAAGACTATTTTACTCCTATTTTTTTTCCAAAAGATTTATTTTTTCCAAAAAATATTTTTTCAGAAAAAAAATTTTCCAAATCTTTTTTTAAACTTGATTTTTTCTAAAAAAATTTCCAAAAAATATTTTCTGAAAAAAAAATTCAAAAAAAATTCTTTTTAAAAAAATATTTTTTTATTTTTTATTTTTCAAAAAATATATTTTTTCAAAATATTATTTTTTCGAAAAATTCAATTCCTATTTTAATAAGGCTAAAAATGTAAATTAATAAAAAAAAATCAAATCAATTCCTATTTTAATGAATTCCAAATATGGTAATTGATTTCTAAATCAATTCCATTCTCATTTTAAATAGTTGGTTCCAAACATGGTAATTGATTTGCAATTCAAATCAAATCATTTCCCATTTCAATTGATTCCAAACACACCTAAGAGGATTTCATCCATAGTTTATCAACAAAAAATCCATCATCCGCTTCAACGATAGGAATAAAGTTCGATCAAGAGAAGTTGAAAATTACCCTTGATATGTGGCAGAGGCAACTTCTTGAGGAGGGTATGGATGATATGCCGAAGGGTGTGACAGCATGACATTTTCATGACCCACATTTACCAAGGAGGAACTGAATTCAGGCTGTAGATTCAGGTTACGCTGATGCGGGTGCTGAAGATCTGGCAATGGTTGAGGATAACTGCTGCCCATATTCACCAATGAGGATGTATAGTGAGGATATTCAGGTTGCGGGTTTTGGATATTCTGTTGTGTATAGTGAGGATCCCGCATCACTAGGGCATGACTGTTGCCTGCATTCACCACTGGGGAACGAAAATCAGCAGGTGCCTGCACGTAACTCTGATGTGTATGCTGAGGATCTTGAACTGATTGAGCATGCCTGCTGCCCGTGGCCAGCATGGATGAATGATATTCAGGTTGTGGATGTAGGATGTTATGATGTGCATGCTGAGGGTCTTTCCATGACTGAGCGTGACCACTGCCCCTATTCACCGGGGAAGGATGAAATTTGGGTCGCGGGATAGGTATATTCTGATGTGTATATTGTGAATCTGGCAGTGGTGGTGGAGTATAATAGCTGCCACCCATTCCAGCAGCATAGGTACCCTCCAAAGGGAGTGAACTTGTTGGGGGATGATGAAGCTGATATGTTGATGCTTCAGGTGGCGCAGACTGTGCTGCAATTGAGTTTGGCATCGTATTAACGACGGGATAGGAATAACCAGTAGGCTGCTTGAGTTCATTTACATGTTTATAGTTCAATTGCCTTGGTACTTGATTTTGTGAAATCCTAGACAAAATTGCGCCCTCAATAGAGGATCTTGGTAGCTGATGAAAATGATTATTCAATGGAGTGTGAACCGATGATGAAGGAGTAGATATATTCTCCAAATCATGATGCGCGGGTGGAGATGAAAATCCAGGTAATGTGCGAAACAATGATAATAGACTTCTTACCTGCAACATAACAACAAACACTATTCCAACTAAGAAAGACACATAAGAAAAGTTTCTTTTACTCAATAAAAAATGGGTGGCTCGCTGCATGAGGCTCCCACTTGGACTCACATAATCCAATCCCCGCAAGCAGAGATGTTGTTTCAAGGAATTGAACCAATGACCTCCAAGTCACAAGACAATAATTTTATCGTTCTACCAAGACTCACCCTCTTCTTTTACTCAAAAAGAAAAAAAGGCAAAAAAAAAGGGAAGAAAGAAGACTAAAATTGTAATTAAATTCAGCTTGCCAGAGATCATAACAAAACGTACTTGTCTAATATTGAGTTCAGGATTAAATTTGCCGGAATTCTTCTGGTAGTTATCTTGAATGGCATGTCTAAAGATCTTCTCTGGCAAGGGTAAACAGTCCTTGTAAATTTTGAATCTCACCTGAACAAAATTAAAAAATGTAAGCAGGAAGAAAGGGGAAAAAAAGATAAAGCAATAATATTCATAGTGCTTTTGATGTCACCGTGCAGTTGAGTACAGGAGTTATCAGAGGCACCTTGCTGTTAGGTATCAACAGTGTAAAGCCTCAACTAGTTATATAGGCTATATCACTCTCTAAACTTGAGAGTTTACTAATTTTGTTAAGAGTTTACTTAAACTCATATGAGTTTACCAATAAAAACATTAACTCATTCTGTGTAATAGAATTCCAAACTTGTAAGAGTTTACGAGTTAACTCGAAAGTTTCACAACCCTGCAACTAACTAAGCATACAATGTTACAACGGAAAATAATAATGGTGACTTCTTCAAAATAATCAATTAAGGTTCACTAGTTTACTCCTAAAACTACAACAAAGTCAATGGCCATAAGGATTATTTCCAAATGCACCAGAAAAATAACCTGCCATAACGAAATCAAATCACTCCATATGTATCCACCACAAATCAAATCAAGAAATTAACACCCAACAACCTATACTTCCACAAGATCGGAATCATGTCATCATTGACATTGGTGAGTCCAATTACATGAGCATTTGTGCACAAGGTTGTCTTGAAAGATCAAGAACTTAACTGGCAAATTTAAGAACTAGCTAATTTTAAGTTTGAGAAAAGGGCAACTTTATTAGACTCGGAAAAAAAGATTGGACAACAGTTGTAGAAAAGTGCTTCATAAATGGCACATTCACTGCATTTAAAATGAATTGTTTCTTGCCACTCACTGGAAACATGATTGACACCACAAAAAGATAGGTGATGCTACCAACCTAAGTTCAATGAACTGCCAATCAAGCCAAAGGACATCAATTCTACCGAGTGGCTAGATTTTCTTTTGTTTTGGTAGGCAGGGGAGAGTTAGATAAGTGTAAATATTGTCACCATCTGTATAAGCAATGATTTTAAAAGGTTACCTGAGCAGGGAATTTCTGACTAAAAGCTAATGGTTCTATTCTTAGCTTCCCACTTGAGCTTGCTTTATATATGCCATAAAGAAGCTTCATATCAGTGTCAAACAGAAAAAGATATGTCCCAGGGTTGATCTTCTCTACAACTTCCTTTCTCCCAGCAGGAAGCCCGAAAACTCGGAATTGGTAGCATTCTGGTTTTGTCTTTGTATTGCACATGAAAATAAAGCCAGCAAGCTTTTCCTGGCTATTCATGCCCTCTTCTGTTTCTTCCATTTAATCTCTGCATAGGCCAGTAACAGGTTCATAAGATATGACTATTTAAATCACTAAACAATGTTCAGTAGAAAAAGTGAAGAGATAGGCACAAGGTAAAACAGGAGTAGGAAAATGCATTTGGAGAGGCTGTATAAGTCAACAATGAACCTGCTGCAAAATCACACAGATCACACTAAAGCTGCCAAATATGAATAAATTGGGCTTTCATCAATAAAATTTTTTATTTTCAAATGTAAATAATGTCATGTCACAACCTGAAACAGCAACACGTAGACAACTCATAACTGTATGGGTTGAAACTCGACATAACATAAAATCATATCAAACAAAAATCTGTAACACCCTAAAGAAACATTGCCTCATTAAGCCACCTTTCTCTCCCAACAAATGCCTCCCAAGGCATCATTACCTTTCTTTATTTGTTTCCTCATAATCCAAATTCACGAATCATCTATTTCCCACACCTATATTGGCTCTCAAGCAATTTCAAGCTAGTGAGATATACAGCTGCAGGTGCACCTACAGGGCACCCTCTGCTGACATCAACCTGACAAAACTGCCGACCGGAACAACAACAACAACAAGAAGGAATGGACACACAATGGAAGTAGAAGATTGAGTTCCCTCTTGTCTTCATCTTCCATTTCCATCCGTCCATTGTTGGTGGTGGTGGGATCTACATGCTCACCACCAACTCCGCACTACTTCCTCACATCACATGTAAATGGCTGCATTTACATCATTTCCATTTCATCCTTTATAACCATACTACCAAACAAGATTAGAAGAAAACTTTTAATCCATTGAAAGTTTAATCCATGGAAAGTTTCTTCAGTCAAATTTTCACCCTAAGATTTTATGTGTACATACCAAACGCAACCTAAAGTGTAGTGTGGTATTGAACCCTAAAGTCGATTTCCAGAACAACCATTCCATCAAATCCCAAATAGTAACAACAATTAAAAAAAGAAAAAAAAAACAGCAAACGCAATTCAAAATGGCAAACTTTTTTGTTGTGTGCATTAGAGAAAAAAACTGCAGTTGTTTTGAACAAGGCATCAATTGGGAGAACGAAATAAAGCACAATAAATAATAATTATAAGTAAAAAAAAAAAGAAAAAAAAGAAGAAGAAAGAAGGAGTGAAGGGGGGTTGATTACATGGAATGGAAGTGTGAGAAACAGATAGTAACTGATGTGGGTTGCTTGTAGTCCCTCTAGGATTCAAACCCTTGAAACAGATTCGTTTTGTGCGGTCACATATGATAAACCATGAGAGTTCATGACCTATGTGATTTGAGCATGTTTGGCTTTCTCTCAAGACTTGATTTTGGCATCTTTTACTCTCTCGCTTAATCACACAATATATTACGTCAATAAATATATTCCATTTTTATGCTCATTATTTATTTCAAACATCTTGTAATAACATTTATTATAAAATCACACACACACACACACACACACACACATATATATACACTTTTTAAAAAAATGGAAAACTGCCGAGATCGCATCCTTTAATTCATCTGCCTTTCCTTCTAATCGAGGTGCAAAAAATGAAGGTATGAGATTATGGGAATGTAAATTAATGGTTGAAATTAAACTACTTAATTAACTAACTTTAATAATTAATTTTTTATTTTCATTTTTTTTAATAATTTATCTTCTCCTTGGTTATACTGGTTATATTGTGGATCAATCAACTAAGACTTTTATTTCTCTGGTGCGCATTTATCCCTTTGCACACATGACATTATGACTGTTAAAATGAGTCTGACCAGCGAGTCCGATTAAATGGAGGAACTTTGCAAATAAAAAATACACCCGTGAAAATTTTTAAAAAAAAAATAGCCCTGCCCATTTAGGCCCGCAAGCTAAATGGGTTAGCCCGTGACTTTTTTTATTTTTTTTAATATCAAAATTTTAAAAGTTTCATTTTGGACTTTTTATTTTGGAGTTTAAGAGTTTAGAGTTTAACTATTTGCGCTTACAATTGAGCATGTTTAACTATTTGTTATGTTTAACTACTAAACTATATTTATATTGTTATACAGCTGAAGTACTATGACATAGATATTGATAAATTTTGTATTTCATTCCTTCAATGAGTGACTACGCCCTACATGTTGATATATATTTTCAAGCTTGGTTTATTATTGATTTATCTACGAGAAAGAGTTCCAATTGTGTTTTTGATCAATAACATAACAATACTCATATCAATGTTATATCCCGTCATTTAATTAATAAAAGTTATATTAATTCATGAGTCGATTTCAAATAGCATTTGATATCTTTCAAGCAAGATAGTTGAAGGAACAAAAAAGATAATATAATCTAGCAATCAACCATTTATTTCTTTTCAATTAATTAATAGATAGAAGATAAAAATAGCTAAAAATGGTTGTGCATACTTATTCACAACTTTGTATTTAAAATCATAAAAAATATACCAAAATTTTTTAAAAAAAATTTAAAAAAAGGCTGACGGATTGACCCGTTTAGGCTTGTGGATTGACCATAAACAAGCTAGACCCTAAAAATAGACATAATTTTGGCCCGGCCCGCTTAGGCCCGCGAACCTAAACTGGTCGGGATTAAACGGGTCGGGTCGGTCCGTTTGACATCGCTACATGACATGAATAACAACTTCTTTTGTGTTGATTGCTCTCCATCTTTCCCTCTCATTTGTGTCTTTGAGATTTAAATTCGGGAATCTAAAAGGTCTGTGGGTCATGTAATTCAAGTTTAGGTCTATAAATATTGAAATGAGAAGTTGTAGATTTATTCCTCTTCTGCCTCTTCTCCAACTTTTAAATTTTTTTTTCAATTTCATATTTTTGGATTATTTTCCTTTATCTTTTTGACAATCTCAAATTGTATGGTTTCTTTTGTGTTGTGTTTAATTTGTGATTCTTTTTCTTTCTTATTAGACTGAGTGAAGATATAATCACTGAAGGAGAAAACTCGTTTGAATTCCCTATTCTACAAGACCTGAGCGATTTTCTTAGCCAAAATTTTCCTTTTGTTGATGAAGATCACTTCCTTCCTATGGTTGGTTTCAATGGTGCTCCCAATTTGTTGCTAGTTGTTGAGGTTAATCATCTTGAACCTATAATTTTCACCTTTGAGAAAGTTCTTACCAACTACCAAGCTCAAAATCATTCTTTGATAGGGATGGTAATTTGTGCCCTACCCGTGGATATTCACCCTAAACCCAACCCGATGGGTAGGATCAAAATCTGTTCTTCAATGGGTAATTACTCGCATAGGTAAGTACCCTAATTACCCAAAATTACCTGCACGGGTTAGGGTAATGTTAGGGTTTAATTGTACCCGCCTTGACCCTAGTTGCACCTTATATATTATGTTTTATTTTTTACCTTCATTTTCTTTGTTCTACTACTATACACAAATTTTCTTTGTTCTTCTCCAAAAAAAATTTTGGATCATACTTATATTTTCATATATCATCTCCTTTTATGAGGTTTAAACTCTACTTTTTTATTTTTTGAGGGTATTTTTTTCAACTATATCCAAATTTTCTTTGTACATAACATGTGACATAAGGGTTCCTTTATGTGAAACTATTTCTTGAGGATTAATGTCTATATATATATAGTTGTTATCTTTTCTTTTATTTTTTTATAAATAAATATGAATGAAAGGTGAAAACTACTTTCACCGGTCTGCTTTGTCTCAAGAAGTTCGTAAATTTTCACTTTTATATGTCTTGGTTTTATTGTGTTGACATAAACTATATATGATTTAGATGCTAATGAATTGTTTTGTTGTTATTTTTAACTATGTTGTTTTTGTGCACTAAAATAATCTTTTTTTTTTATAATTGAAACTTATATTAAGTAAACAAATTTTTTTTGGGTAAAACCCTCTTTTGGTCTCTTAGTTACACCCAAATAATCACTTTAGTCTCATATTTTTTTAAACGTTCAATTTGATACTCTGTTTCTTAAAATGAGTTAGTTTGGTCCATTTTTCTTTACATTTAATCAATTTAAAAAGTGATACTACCCACATTTAAAAAATGTGGTTAAATGTAAAAGAAAATGATCAAACTAACTTATTTTAAGAAATAAAGGACCAAATTGAACATTTTAAAATATAACGGACCAAGGTAATTATTTGGATATAACTGAGGGATCAAAAGAGAGTTTTATCCAAATATTTTTTAGAAAGTAGCAGGTATGATAGGTAGAGCATTGCTTTAGATATTTTTTTATGGATAAGGTTAGACTTTTATTTGTAAAACCCGCACATAGGGTTAAGGTTGAGTTAAAATCCTATCTATTGCCATGTTTATTCTCTGATGATTCTATCTATCTATCTATCTATCTATCTATCTATCTATCTATATATATATATATTCGATCTGTTTTGGAATGCGATTTTAAATAAAAACTAGCATTTCTTATAATATCTCTGTTGGTATTTTGCAGTCTCTCCCATCTTCATTTGTTGATCAGGCATTTCCTTTAAGATTAACAATAATCCAATTATTTAACTATGATGGCACAACCTATGACATGTCTCTGTGGTGAGCAACAAGGAGGGATAATGAGGTATATCTGTCTCAAGAATGGAAGAAATTTGTCTAAGATAATAACCTGAGATGTTGTAGCACTCTTAAGTTTACAGCAGATAATGACGATTAATGAGTGATGATTGTTGATGTGTTAAATGTTTAGATTTATATAGATAAAAAATAATGGAAGTGTTTATGTATGGAGCTTTATAATGGATCTTTTGTAATTTCTGTTGTTTTATGGAATGAAGCTTTTCTTTTTCTGTTGCATTATTGTTATCTGCGTTCTGTATTTTTTTAAACAAGTTTTACTCTATTAGTGTTTGGTCTTCATGCCACAATCAATGATCGCATTCCTAGCTCAATTCAACTTAAAATCAACTAATAATCATCAATTTTTCAATAGCTAATGTTCGTCAACTGCATTCGTACCACAAGCAATCATCATAATAAAATCATTAGAATCCACTCCACACATAAGGTAAACATTCGCTAATGAAATTATGATAAGACTTAGATCTATGATGTGTTTATACACATTTCTTATGGGAAAAAAATTGAGATTCAACTCATTTGTATCGATTGGAGCTGCTAAGGATGGAGAAATTCACAATTGATGTTTTTAATATTTGACTTCTTACACTAA
Organism: Nissolia schottii; assembly: GCA_003254905.1. Taxonomy (NCBI): domain Eukaryota; kingdom Viridiplantae; phylum Streptophyta; class Magnoliopsida; order Fabales; family Fabaceae; genus Nissolia; species Nissolia schottii. The sequence continues at coordinate 303,705 of QANU01064822.1, forward strand.
TTTTTCCCCTGTATTTCTTTTATTTGTGTTAGGTAAGTAAGGTCCATTCACAATCCTTCTTTAATTAATCTAACTAGATGACAAAAACTTAACTATTCAAATTGCTATGGATCAAACTACTACTAACTAACAATATCAACAATTTAAATTCTCCTTTTTGAAAATATCGATTGAAAAGTTTCCTAAATTTTATGGAAATTGAAAATTTTCACAACCTGTTAGTTAAAATACTGGGTGCAGGTGTAAAGAATGTGATGAGAGAGAAAATTCTAGAGAGAGAGAGAGTGAGCGTTCTAGGGGAGCAAGGGGGACGACAGGGACGAGAGCATATGAGGGACGAGGGATTCCGAAAACTAGAAAATGTAGTTGGAAGAGAAGCTGGAAAGAAGCATGGCAATCCATAGATAGAGCCTCTTGGTGCGTATAAAACTGTCAGCAAGGAGGCGGCAGAAGCATCTCTTTTGAGAGAATAGTTCCAAGAGGTTCGGCGATGGACGAGACAAGGCGTGTGTTTCGCTTGATGTTGTGGGGTTACCAACTCGTGCATGGCCTCATACCAACCTAACAAATTAAGATTCGTAATGTGTGGGAAGATTTCAGTGACATGGTCTGCAGTCCGTCCCACCAATTGTTGGTTAGATTTTGAGATTGGCGGGACGGGAGATTAGTAGAGCTGAGCTTCATATATGGCAGCCAGCCATTGCATTTGGGGGAGCAGTGGTCATGGGACTCACAGGAGCCGCTGGACTGCTTGTTGCCGACTAATTATCTTATCAAAGTCTCTTAACAACTTTTCATAAACATGCATTTAAAATATATATATATATATATATATATATATAATTATTTTAGTTAACATGTCATATAACAACTAGGTTTTTCCTCCTCTTCACTAATATGTTTATGAGAAAAAAAAAGGACATTTGAATACAATTTTTTTTTTTTAACTTTTGGGGATTCGGGGAGAAGAGAAAGTGGATTATATGATAGGTGTTTATGACCTTTTTCGTCCCATAACTTAATCCTAATCGAAAATTATTTGGTAAGGTTTGGGTGGGTAATCTTAACTCGGTGTCATTTTTGGTCAGGGCCAAATCATGTATGTCTATAATCATGTATTAATTCTTTAAAATTATTTTTTAAAAAAAGATAATGATAAATTATAAGATTTTTACAATTTAACTTTTATATTTATTTAATATTACATTATTTTTGTATTGATAGAGTTTGNATAATAATAATAATAATAATAATAATAATAATAATAATAATAATAATAAGCATTTGTAAAAACATTTAGAACAAATGACAGTTAGGGAGGTATCTACATAGACGAATTTGTGCATTGCGATTTAGTTGTTCCTGAAATACTTGAACTTTACGGTCTTGCCCTAATCCACTTGATACATAATATATGACATCGAGCTTAACAGGTTGCCTTAAGTTCGAGCTTCACAATCTTACCCCAGATGTTCTACCTAATCTAAGTTATGATCGTGTAAGGTATATCAAGGTCAACGTAAGTTGTCGATGATATACATTTCTATCCTAAATCTCACTCCCATTAAAACAATTTAAATAAAATAGCGTGATCATGATAACTGATAATTAATAACTAAAAAAAACTAATTACTAATAATTAAAATAACTGAAATAACTAACACTTGAAATCCATGAATGTACACATGCAACATGATGATCTTTATACAATAAATCACTGATCCCATGGCTTTTCTAAAAAGGTTTTCATGGCTTTTTAAAATAATTTCGTAAGCTATTTCGTAAACAGTTTCATAATCTTCACAAATATAATTTTCATAGATAAAATGTTTCGCAAATATTTTCTTAAATCCCTATTTCCTATAAATGCTTAAAATATGCATGAACATAGATTAATGACTAACATAAGCTATGAGTAAAAACTCACTCACCTGGAGTCGTTGAAGATTGACTGTTGTCCTTCACAAGTTTGATAGGAACTCGAAGGACACCGTTAACTGACTCAGAACACTCTAACAGCATGGTGCTGACACCCTATGTGGAGACACTGCTTCCCCACAAACAAAAATATTAAACTACAATGAATAGTCTCTGTAACATCTCGTTTTCTCCTTAGCAAAATCTCGCCAAATAAATATCTAGAGATTTCCATTGTAATTTAAATCATTGGAATTATTAACCCTTAGGATTAAAATTGTCTGTAGAAATAATTCTATTCGTTTTCTTAAACATCTGCAAACACTAGAATAGATCATTTCTGCCCTATGAATACAATAGCGCGTCTAAGGTATCTGTAAAATATTCGGTTACAAAAGAAGGTTCACATATACCTTAGATGGACTAAGGTTCTTACTTAGAAAAATTAGGGAATCACAAGAACGTGATCGGAATATTTTTAAAATAACCATACGCAAAGTATCGGGATTAGAAACCATAAAATCTGATCAAAATTGATCTTCCGGAAGCCCTTAATTCTCGGCCACCCAAGTGACCAAAACACAAGGCCATTACATGGCCAAGAGAAGGCCAAGTGGCCAAAGTCAACTTTTCAAAGGTGAGTCACATGGTGACTAGGCTAGGTGATGTCATGGATGACATAAGCATAGGGGCAATTTGGTAATTTTGGCCAAGGGAAAAATTGGAAGAGAAATTTCCCTACGCATTTAAATACCCCCATAATCTGAAATTTTGAGAGAAAAATTAAGAGAACCTTGGCCAAACTCTGTCTGTTTACCCATTCAGTTATTACACTGTCCAAACCCTAACTTAGAGACTTTCCCTTACAAAACCTAGTCCAAGTTTCCTAAACCCTAATCTCACAAATTCTCCTAGTGTCTTAGAAAAATCTCTCATACATCTATTCTAAGAGTAAGAGCTTGGAGGTGACCAAGCAAGGTGGGATTCTGCACAAACCAGTTGAACAAGTAGCAGCAAGTGCGGAAAAGTGGGTAAACCGACATAATCACTGTCTATGTGGTTTCATGTTAGATGTATATGCTGTTACGATTCCTTTTATGTGACTTTGATTTATATATGTGTTGTTGATGATTGTCTGGAATTGCTGGTACTAGGGGTGTCAAAACGGGCGGGCCCGACCCATTCAGGCCGGCTCGTTAAGGCACGGCTCGTTAAGGCTCGCGGACCTAAACAGGCCGTGCCAAAAGTATGCATATTTTCAAGCCCGGCTCGTTTATGGTCGGTCCACGGGCCTAAACGGGTCGCTCGCCAGCCCATTTATTTTTTTAAAAATATTAAAAAATTCAAAAAATTCAAAAAAGTTTTAAAAAATTCAAAAAAATTTATTTAAAAATTATTTTTAAAAAATTCACGGGTAAACGGGCCAGCCCGCGGGCCAAACGGGCCCGTCCAATATTTTTTTTCAAATTTTCGCGGGCCTATTTTTTGCATGTAAAGCCTGTCTATTTAATAGGGTAAATGGGCCGGGTAAACGGGTCGGCCCCATTTTAACAGCCCTAGCTGATACTATCTGTGATTCTATCAGAAGTTAGGAAAGCCTAAGCGGTAAACGTAACTATATCACGTTTTTATAAAGAATTGTATGCTGGGATTTTTATCTTGAAAAAATAATATTATTTTGGATTCTACACGAAAAATTGAGTGGGGATGTCAAGTTTCATGATTTTGGGAGTCCCCAATAATTTTCTCAGCAAACAGACAGAAAACGGTGTTTTAAGCAATAAGGGCAAAACGGGAATTTCACATCTTGGGACTGCAAAACTGAGTTGATTTTCAAAAAATATGGGTTTAGAACTATCAAAACCTTAAGGGAAAGTATTGAGTCCATCGGGATTTTGAAAACTAAAATTCCAAAGAAAACAGGATTTTGCGGGGGCAAAACAACAATTTTGGGAAAAAGGGGAAAACTGTGATTTCGTGGAGTTGGGATTAAAATATGAATTTTTAAGCATGAAAAATGATCTTAGAGCTATCAAAAATCTTGGGGTAAGTTCTTGGACCATTCCGGTTTCTGATCACTAATTTCTGACAGAAAGCTGATGCCTGCTTGTGCTTATTGGAATAATTGCTGGATATATGTTTGTTTATGTTTAAGAAATGTTTGAGCATGAAATTATGTTCCTTCTATGTGCTGAATTTAATGATGACAGTTATAGGAAGTATTCTTGAGATTGGATATGAGATATCGAGCTATACTTATGAAATGTGAATTGTGCTTATATGAACTTTTATATCAAAGGCTAAACTGTGCACATGATGATGATGATGATGATGATGATGATGAGAGAAAACTCCCTCTAGCAGTTCCAAGGTTCGGCTTTTGGGAAAGGTCTAAGTCCCGGTTGAGTCCAAGGTTCGACCTTAACGCCATCCAAGGGTGGTAACCTCAGTCATGGTTGGCGATTATTCATGGTCAAGACCATTCAGGCTGAGCGCTGCCTGGTCGCCACGATGCGGGCTGAAAGCGTGGTTGTAGCGGTGTGGTCACAGCTACAAGGGACAAGGGCAGAGCTGCTTATAAGGCAAGCCTTATAGAGCAGGAGTATAAGTAGATGCGAGCTGAAACTTATAATTAAAATGGGCACGGTTATAAGTGGATGCGAGCTGAAACTTATATATGAAACGATTTTCAGAAAATAAGGATTTTGAGACAGTAGTGTAGCTATGTGAACTACGTGATAGTATATGATTTAGGAACTAGACTAGAAAACAGANGTATATGATTTAGGAACTAGACTAGAAAACAGATGACATAGATAATGAAGAATAGGTTCCCCAATCACCTAGTAATCTAGATAAAGTTGCTCAGGCTTAGCAGGGAATAATAATTAGTAGGAAGATAGTATAATTGTGATACCTAGAGACCTCTGAGCGGCCTGGATCATAAATGAGAATAAGAAGTTCCCCATATCCCACGATTTCCCACTGAGAGCGCTATGTTCTCACTCCACTCATTCATGACTCCAGGACTTGACATGGAGCAAGGCGGGGAGCAGCAGGAGGAAGAGCAGTACCCAGAAGAATAGGCTCCTAGTTAGTAGACTCTATGTGATAGTATCACTTCTGTGTTAAATATTTGTACGTAACAGCTATGTTAGTACTTGTGTATCTAGTTGTGAACATATGTTATGGGCCAACGGTTGATGTTATGTTTGAATGTTTATTCTTTCTTATTAATATTAGTTAAGCATGTTACGTTACTGCTCGCATCACGTGTTCTACGGGTACAAGGCTCTAATTTATACTATGAAGCAGATAAAAGAAAGTTAAAAATTGGTCCCTATTTTCTGAGTAAAAATACTTTTAAACGCTTAACTGGGACTAAGTATTATCCTAACCAAAGCAGATAACAACTTAGTAAGCGAGTTTGCGACTTAAGCGTAGACTAGCTAGCTAAGGTGTTTCATTTGGTATCAGAGCAGTTTGGTCCTTTAAGAGCCTGGGGGCAAAGCTGCACTATGCTTTCAAGCATGACAACGGTGTATGACTCTACTAAGTTGTATGTGCCAAGCCATGTGTACTAGCCTTTCTTGAGCCTGATCAACTCAGGATTTGCGCAGGTACAACAATTAGCCATGCCGCCACATAGAGACCCAGCACAACTGTAACATCCCGATTTTTCGTTAGAGAAATATTCGTAAAATATCAATAATTAATTAATTTT
>QANU01064827.1:0-24915 GCA_003254905.1 Nissolia schottii
TCAACAGAGGACATTACTATGGTGGGAATAACACCTATGCTGCTATGCTGTTTCATTCTGTCAGGCTGATTTATTCTGTTATGCTGGTTCTATTCTGTTATGCTGTTACATATCTTGTCATACTGATACCTATTAGGTTATGTTGCTAATTCTGGTAGACATGCTATTCTGATCATGCTGTTATGTATTGTTGATGACTCTGTTGTGCTTACCTTGAATGCTTATGTGATGCCCTAATTCTGTTATGCTGAATTGAGCGCTGAATGTCTTCTGTGGCGTATTCTGATTATTCTGGAAATGTATTTATGATGTTATGCCGTACCGTCAAGAGCACGCTCGAGACGGTTATGTACATTCCGAAATGCTAATCAGCACGAGAACGTAGTAAACAAGAGTAGTTCCCATGACCTAATATTGCTGATAAAGCCGTTCAGATAGGCCAGATAATAAATGATAGGCTGTTTAGTCTGTATGTTCACTAGAGATCTCTGAGCGGCCTGAAGTCCGACATAATCTGTTGTATGACTCAGGAACTAAGGTTATTCCACTGAGAACCTACCGTTCTCATTCCCCACTTTTTATGACTTCAGGTACAGAAGAGGATGAGTCTTATTTTGAGGATGCAGAGGAGCCACCAGCCGAGCCATGAGCGGCTGGAAGATAGCTAGCTAGTTTACATTTTGCCAAGGACGTACTGAGTAGTATTCCAGTAGTCCTTGTATTTTGATATGCTGTATTAGGACTTATGTATTTAGCACTTCAGTTTATGTACATGTGATGTATATGTATCTTACTTATTTTGTATATACAGTTCTATGACTTCATGTGACGGACCACCTAGATGTATACATCGGATGTGTTATTACTTTACTGTTACACGCTTTGTTATATTGTTGATTTCTGACGCACGGCTCTATTTTATTATTTACGCAACGAAGGACGAAAAGTTTAAATTGGTCCATATTTTCTTAAACAACTATTTCTAAAAATAACAATTATGGATTAAAGTATTCCGATCAGATAAAACAACCTAGTGAGCATTGTTTACTGCGTACGAGTAGACAGTTAGCTAGGGTGTTTCACCTTCCACCTGCCTTACCTCCAAAAGTGGCGCCAAAGGATTAAGAGCGGCTCCGGGTTGGAACCGTTTAAGCAGGTCTTCCCTAAACCGCTCCCAGCTTAGGAACGGTGTGTGTTCCTCCCACCATTCCATCCATGTGAGGGCTTCCCCCTCCAACGCCAAGGTGACTATGTTCATCTTGTCTTGTGGGGCTGCTTGTGTGACTCTAAAATACCTCTCCATTTTGACTAACCAGTTCGATGCGCCTTCCCCTAAGAAAATTGGGACATCCAATTTCATGGTGGCCTCAAACCGCCTAGGCTCCTGTTCCTCCCTTTCATTTCGTTCCTCCTCTCCTCCATCTCCCGAGACCCTGTTCTCGTCTCCCTGGGCACTTCCTGGTGGCTGCGGTGGCAGCTGCCCATAATCTGCTGCAGGAGCGTCAGTGTGTTAGCCTGCGACTCCTTCATTTCCTCTATCTGCCTCTCCACTGCCTCCATCCTAGCTTCCATAACGGCGCGCGTGGACACCATGCACAGTCCTCCCTAGGGTCGGTGCTATGATACCAGTTGTAAGAACTGGTATCAATTGAACTGCTGGCTGAAATGCTTTGCTGATCTTATTGATAATTCAGAAATTCCAGAGGGGAATTTCGGTACAGAACTGAAACAATAATGGCTTAGGGCGGGAAATTTAAGAACAGTTAATAAGAGATAATCCTGGGAGATTAAGGATCCCTTGGACCTCCTAGCCCTATCCAAATTCTGAATTCCCTTTCCCTTTTTCCTAGAAATCTTCTTATACTACGTTGTGGGAGAGAATCAAGGGATTAATCATTATTCTCTCATATCTAAAAAACTTCAATCTTCATGATCCAACAATTTACCCCTTGACAATTTAATACTCAGAAAAGTTACGATATGTGAAAATGAATATATATATATATAAAGAGAGAGAGAGAGAGAGAGAGAGAGAGAGAGAGAGAGATAGATAGATAGATAGATAGATAGATAGATAGATAAAAAAACTAAGCCTTTTTCCACTATGGGAGGTTGGCTACATGGATCAGACTTGTCAAGGCTCATATTAACCTCTAAATCTTTACTGTCATGTCTTGTCGAACATGACTACATGATTAAAAAAAATCTCTCACTGTTCAGCAGTTCCAACTTTACAACAAGTTTTATTTCATTGAAAAGCCGGCGGTACCATGAAGAATAAAAATAATTGGGACAAAAATACCAAATAGTTCACATTGAATAAGAACCATGTTTTTGCAAGCAAGAGTGTGAAGGAAATAAGATAAAGACAGTATATATAAGTCCACCCTAGTTATACTCACCAAAGTAGCAGAGCTAGCACTAGAGTCATCATCAGGATTTCCCAATGGAATCCTAAGCCACAACTTTATATTGCAAAGTTAAAATAAAGAAAGAAGTATAAGAACGGTGAAGTGACATTCATGAAGGCTAGGGAATCGATCATAAAACTTGAAGATAGGTTGGCACCTTCATGTTCTCTTGGTCCTGTAATTTGAAGAACACACCTAGCATAGTTAAAACAGGAAGCTCCCTTAGGAGCTGGAAGAAGACAAGTCTGCAGCATATTATTTAAAAGTCAGAAAGACATATGCAACTCACTAGAAATAAAGGATACATGTTGAAGTGTGACATAATACATACATATATATATATATATATATGTATATATATATATATATATATATATATAAATGAGTATATGTATGTATATAAATATGTGTATGTAGATGTATGTGTGTGTCTATATATATAAAAGTCAGACCAAGCGATACACAAGGTAACTCTTGAACAGTACGTAGTACATGTACCTTAACTACAATGTCAAAATACCAAAGAGAAACTGAACTATAACAGTCAGACGGTAGCGATTCTTTAAATTTCAATATGAATTTGATGGGGATAACTCAAACGGATTATTAATTTAAAGAATATGTATGTGCAGAATTTATCATTTCTTAACAAGTTCCATACCAATATTTCGGCAGCTTAGACTGAATATAAATTTCCTTAGATCAAGGTCCTAATCCAACATACTCCTGAAACCATTTCACTTCAATTTTTCTATTTATACAAAGAATATATGTATCGCACCAAATTAGAGTCGTAAAAGCAAGGCATGAAAACCAAATACTTTCTTCCCTGTTTGTACAAGTTCAAGGGTTCATAATTTGAGCATAATAAACGCAATATTTTTCAAACTGAACAAATAAATATATGTAAAACCAATCATTCCACTAAGTAATTAAAACAAAGAAAAGTAGGGATACAATTTTTAAATTTACTGCATTTTGGTTATACCAAAGCACACTTTTACAGTGAGATAAGAGGCCCAAGCAATTTCTTGTTTGAGAACAATTTCAGAATCTTTCCTAACAGTTTCATCTTCTGAATCCAGGTCTATCCATGAGCTAATTTTCCCTAAATGTATGCAACATATATCGATGAAGCACTTAAAATAAGAATACTTACAAAACTAACCGCGATCACTAAAGGAAGTTATTAAAAAAAACGTAACAGTTCAAATTGAAGCAGAAAAGGTGGCCATTTTCATGTAACAATGAACAGTGCCAGTAACTTTCAAGATGAAAGCAAAATAATCATTTTGACATTTTATTATGAACTTATGATGAATGTAGTTGCATTTGCGGGAGTGATTGTTCCATTTTCACCTAAGTGGGGGAAAGAGGCTTATGGCAAGGATCTGTATTTGTGTAACTCACACCAATGGACCAAAGAAAAATTATAAAAAATAAACAAAGGAAATTTCCGGTGCAGGAAGCAAAAGTTTTAATCAAAAAATGCCCTCAAAAAATGATGACGTCTTTGATCAATTCGAATTTAGAAGTAAGGCATGACTGCACCATACAAAGTTAATTGAGAACCAAGAGAACTTTACAGCCAACAGTATACCAGCTGTATTTTCTTCTATAGCTCCCATGTTCTGTAGGATTTCAAGGAGTCCATCCTCCTGCTAGAGAGTTGGTAAGCAAATGTATTGATCTGGAACAGGTTTACATATTTATTTAACAAACAAAAGAATATAGGAAATAAATAAGAGAATACAATGATCGCACATACAAAGCACCTTCCCACAAAACACCATAAACATAGCAACATTGCAACATCTATCCCAACCAAAAGGAGTAAACCACATCACATAACAATGCCCCCAAGTAACCGGTTATCCCAGATACCACAAGGCAAAAGCTATTTGTGGCAGAGAACCCAAAACACATTGATATCAATGTATCAGTAAAGTCAAATATTAAGAGATGAAACCATCAAGAAGTAGCAACTTTAAAGAAAAAATCTAAATTCGTGCTAAAAATTGTAAAAGGAAAAGCAAATCATAATAGTAAAAAGTAACTCATACCGACTACTTGCTCATTCCAGTCACATGCTTTCACCTTCATGTCTGGATCAGTAAATCATATATGTTCAGGAAAAAGGATGCTTTTTTGCTATGGTTGGTCGATAAATAGGATGCATCTGAAACGGACCATAATATCATTTAAGCTAAACAAGTTTTAAGAAACAGATGATGTTATAACAATTTCAACAGTTGAAGAATAGATCTTATAAGTCGAAGGAATTGCCTAAGACGTAATTAACATCTTCTCATGAAGTGAGACCATAGATTGAAACAGTTTCACTAGAAAAGCATTACAGAAACATGATTGCTGATTGTGTTAAGTGCAAAGCAGCAAGACCATGAATGAGTTGAACAGCATCAGAAAGGGAGAAAGAGGAATTCGAACCAGAGAGAATGAAACAGAAACTTGGGAAGCAAGCCAACTCTTGGAGACTTGGTTTTTGATATTCTCTTCTATGTTAGTTGTGTTACAGTGTATCAGCAAGCATATATATATATATAACAGATTTACAAAGCTGATTGTATAACAAACTTAACAACTTGCCAACTAACTAACTAACTGATTGAAAATTATCCTTCATCTTTTACTAGCTGTGGTAGATTGACCACCCGAATGATGAGGAAAAGTAAAACACAACTAGTTATTTTTTCCTTCTTCATAAAACAGATACTTCAAATTGATAACAAAGATGTTATGCATAAAGATTCGAATTCCAGATTCACTCTACTGTAATCTCATTCATCACAGACTTCACCACTTCCTAATCTAAAAGCAACAACATTCTTGCGGTTCTTGCGTTAATTTTATGAGATATGAGCGAAAAGACTAAAAAAATAACGCACTCATTGTACAGAGCACACAACACTGAAGCCGATGCACATACTTGAAAGGCACAAAAATCATAATCAAGAATTCTGATAAACGAAAACATGCATATTTTACTACGACGGTTCTTTCAACTTAACAATCCCCAACTTCATCAAGCCATTTCAGATTGAAAAATGTTGCGAAAGAGAGGGTGGAAAACGAACCAGAGAAGCAACAACGAAATCGAATCCTCCACGAGCAAGATGGGTTGCGAGGACATCTGGCATGTCGAGTTCGAACTTTATCAACTCCATGCCACAATACCGAGCATTGCTAGAATCTCCGTCCCTTTCCCCGAGAGGCATTTTCACCAGCCTTCAGTTGCAGAACAGGGAATCCGAATCCACACTTTAGAAAGAACAGAAGAGAAGAAAGATCGAGAGGAGAAGAGTGATAGTATCAGAGAGAGAAGAAGACGACGACGAAGAGAGAGAAAGTCGATTGTGAAAATGATTACTCGGAGCAGGGAACTGCTATTTATACAATTTGATTTTACGGTGAGTTGTAACGGCAGAAACCAACTTGTTAACTAACCCAAACGCAACGTTCAAATTTGCTGTTCGATTCCCAAGGCTTGCAAGCTGACTACGTTCCCCTTACGGTTACAACCACTTACGACTTAACAGTTCGCTTGCGTCTTCCCTTCCAGCTCAGCTTTCACTCGGTTAGGCTTATTATTTGGGTTTTTTTTCCCCCGTTTTTGTGGGTTAGTTTAAAAAAAAAAAATAAAGGAAAGAAATTGGAGTACTACTTTGTTTGGGAGTTTTTGGTACGGAGAGGAGAAGAAATGAGAGAATTCTTGTCAGGTGGAAGCACGAGTTAGAAACCATGTCATTGTATCCATATTTGGAGGAAAAAAATATCCTCATATTTACACCCATTATGTATTTGTCCTGAATTTGGAAATACAATCCTTTATGTTTCCGCTTTGCAGTTTGGCCCCTCACCATCTCTTCTATTTCTTCAACTTCATCATAACCCTCCAAAAATGCAACCCTAACAATGAGGTATATTTTCTACATTTTTATTCTTATGCATTTCTAATAATTGCGTTTAGAATAATATTTTTTTAAAGTGCAAACAAAAAATTGCAAACATGAGGTGTTTGTCCCATGGGATAAGTGAGCAACCCAATATTAATAAAGTTGGTCCAAATCACTACTATAATTTCGCTCCCTGGCGTAGCCCCCATCCCTTACGCACAGAGACTTCCACTGCCACCACAATCTCACTGTCTTTCTCTCCCCTTTCAATATCTTTTCTTCCCTTTTTATTGTTAGTTACAATTGCAAAGAGACAAATGTACTAAGTGGCGAGATTTTATGAAAATTAATTTACGCACTGGCGAGATTTTATGAAAATTAATTTACGCACTATCTCTGTGTGTTCATTGAACTTGAGTGTGTTTCCATTCCTTATTGTTGTTCATTGAACTTGAGTCTGTCTCTCATTTCCCTATGCTATTTCCTTCTTTTTGCTATTTCACATTTATTAACTATTTTTTGGGTGTATATCTTTTCTAACTCTTGTTATTATTTTGAACATAAAAATGTATTAAAATATAAATATAATATTATTATATTATTATTTCATAGTTAAATCTTAACCATTTATTATTGTTCCAATGACTAAGATTACGAGCCCATTAACTCAATCATTTCCGTGTAAGTCTCTATTTTTTTTTTTTGAAAAACCATCAATTTAACGTTTCTCGATTTTCATTTTTGTCAACTTGGTTTCTATTCATTTTTTTCTGCCAATTTTGTCTCTCTTAATTTTTAAAGTTGGACAATTTTGTCCTTCTGATAGTTTGCTTAACGGTGATTATTGACGTAACACTAGACGAAGCGATGTGGCACATTAAGTGCCACGTCAGCGTCATTGGCATGTGCCTTGCACATGAGGTGTAACGACGTTGTTTTGATGTCCTTTATTAAAAAATAATTCATCTTTTGCAAGAGGTTAGACTAACCTTGGTCAGCCTCATTGGCATGTGCCTTGCACATGAGGTGAAACGACATCGTTTTGATGTCCTTTGTTAAAAATAATGCTGTAACTTTGCCACTAAGCTACATGCATTATTGTGACATAATGTTACAACAATTATATTTATTATATACTTAAATTATGTTACTAATTAGTGACTCAAAAGTTAAATTTAGTACATCAAGCTAAATAAACAAATATCATTACCTCTAACTTACCAATATTATTATGTTATTTTGCTGCAACCATTGTGAGAAATCATAGCTGAATGAATTAAGCAGTCATGAATCTCTGCATTATTTGCAGCATAAGAAACAGAAGCATGAAGAAAAGATGATCAGTGGCAGAGAGAATGTGGAGAGAAAAGAATAGTTTTCATTGAATCAAAAGTTGGTTACAATGGGTGGCTCAATGTGAATTTATAGATGAATACAGTTAGTTACATTCTGTAACTATCTATAGCTAACTAAACTAAAAACATTAATTATCATTGACTTGTAGAGCAAGAAAAGCTAATTTTCGTTGCTCCTGTCTAATACCCCCCCGCAAACTTGAATGTACAAATCGCGGAGGCCAAGTTTGGCAACCATTCGACCAAAATGACTAGGCTGCAGGGGCTTGGTTAGTATGTCTGCAGTTTGCTCTTGTGATGAGATAGGAAGTAAATGAATCAAGCTCGAGGCAATTTTATCTCGAACACTATGACAGTCCATGTCAATGTGTTTAGTTCTTTCATAAAAGACAGGATTGCTAGCAATGTGAACAGCAGACTTGCTATCATAGAATAAGCGAGCAGGTTGAGATAGAGGGTGCTGAAGATCAGACAACAAGTATAAGAGCCATTGTGCTTCACATCCAGTAGCAGCCATGGCACGGTATTCAGCCTCAGAGGAGCTACGAGAGACAGTAGCCTGTTTCTTACTTTTCCAAGATATAATAGCATCACCTATGAAAAAACAAAAACCAGAAATAGATCTTCTGGTGTCAATGCAGGCACCCCAATCAGCATCTGTGAATCCAGAGAGCTTTTTGTTAGGTGAAGAGGGAAAGAACAAGCCAAGGGCAGGGGCTTTCTTAATATATTTGAGCAGTTTCATTGCTGCCTGCTGATGCTCAATCATAGGAGTGGCAATAAATTGGCTCAGCTGATGAACTGCAAAAGCCAAGTCAGGGCGAGTGCTGGTTAAATATATTAACCTACCAATGAGGCGCCTGTAGCTTGTTGGGTCAGTGATAGGAGCAGAACCTTGCTTCTGGAGTTTTAGAGAGTAATCAAAGGGGGAAGATGCAGGTATAGCAGCTAACAGCCCTGCATCCTCTAACAATTCCAAAGCATATTTTCTTTGGAAAAGGGCTATGCCCTTGTAGCTGCGGGCTAGTTCCATTCCAAGAAAATATTTTGCATCCCCTAGGTCCTTGATGGTAAATTCTGAATGTAACTGATCCTTGATGGATTGAATTTCAGTGATGTTATTCCCTGTCAAGAGCAGGTCATCTACATAAACAAGAATTGCTGTGAAGGAACTACCTGTGGATTTGGTAAACAAGGAATAATCTGCCTTGTATTGAGTAAATCCTGCTGTTGAGAGGAATGATGTGAGTTTGAAATTCCACTGTCTACTGGCCTGCTTGAGGCCATATAGAGATTTAATCAATTTGCACACCTTGGATGACTTGTGAGGAACTTCTAATCCTTGTGGAACCTGCATATACACCTCCTCATGGAGATCCCCATGGAGGAAGGTAGTGTTTACATCCAATTGCTTGAGGAACCAGTTATTTGTTGCAGCAAGAGCCAGGACAACCCTTATAGTGGTCATTTTTGCCACTGGACTGAAAGTTTCTAAGTAGTCTAGTCCTTCAGTTTGGTTGTAGCCTTTTGCAACCAACCTTGCCTTGTGTCTTTCAATGCTACCATCTGATTTGTACTTAACCTTAAACACCCATTTACATCCTATAGCTTTCTTTCCAGCAGGCAAATCAGTCAAAACCCATGTGCCATTGTCCTTGAGGGATTGGAGTTCACTTTGTATAGCTTGTTTCCAGCAATCATGGATAACAGCACTCTTGTAACTAGTGGGTTCAGGTTGAGTAGATATGGCTAGGGAGAATCGTTTATATGATGGGGATAGGTTATTATATGTAAGTACATGAGAGATAGGGGACTGAATGTTGGAGGAGGATTGTAACACTGAACTTTTGGAGAGATTGCAATGATACTCTTTTAGATAAGATGGTGCCTTCTTATCTCTTGATGATCTTCTCAAAGGAACAGTGGTTTGAGGCAATAAATCAGCATTAGATGTAATGCTTGTTGAAGAAGGATTAGTTTCAGAATTTGGCATATTAGATAGATCAAAAAATGATGCAGCAGAAGGGGAATTAGTGATGTTTGATGAATTATGAGTGAAATCTGATGATGATGATTGAAAAACAGGTGTGTGATACATGTTTGAGTGAAAATCATCAAAGAAGGTTGAATTTGTGTTATAAAAAACAGTGGCAGAGTCTGAAGCAGATATTTCAGTAGCAAGTGCTGAATTGTGTAAAATTTTATAGGGAAAGATATGTTCATAAAAGGTGACATGCCTTGACAAGAACACTTCCCTAGAGTTAAGGTCATAGAGGATGTATCCCTTAGTGCCTCTTTTGAAGCCAAGAAATACACATTGCCTAGCTCTACTATTTAATTTTCTCCTACCAGTAGATATAGTAGCAGCATAACACAATGACCCAAAAACTTTAATAAATGAAAGATCTGCTAGTTGATTGTGTAAAATAGTATATGGTGATGTGTTTGATAGACTAGAGCTAGGTAACCTATTTAAGAGAAAGGTGGCATGCCCAACAGCATAGTTCCAAAAGCATGTTGGGATTTCACTTTGGAACATTAAAGTTCTAGCAATGGCTAAAATACTTTGATCCTTCTTTTCTACAATGGCATTTTGCTGTGGTGTTTCCACACAAGTTGTTTGATGGATAATGCCAGTGGTATTGTAAAAATTGTGCATAACAAACTCTTGACCATTGTCAATTCTAATGATTTTGACAGTGGCATTATGCTGAGTTTGCACCATTTTGATAAAAGATTGCAAAAGAGGGCCTGCTTCAGATTTCATTTTCATGCAAAATAACCAATTAAATCTTGATTTATCATCAACAATAGTAAGAAAATATTTATGACCAAGCATTGAAGGGATAGATAGAAGTCCCCAAATATCAACATGCAAAAGTTCAAAACAATTGGAGGCAATAGTGGAACTAATACGGAAGGGTTTCACTTATGTTCTTGCATGATACATCAGAAAATAGTTGCTGCATTATTTGTAACTTGGCCTTAGAAGGGTGGCCTAACCTCATATGCCAAATTTCTGAATTAGTATATGAATTAGAAATAGTGTAAGCATTCACTAGTGCAGAAACCGAGCTTTGACCACTGCTATTTTGTGTATCAGAAAAAGTTGCATTGGTACTCATTACATATAGACCATCAACAAGTTCAGCATTGCCAATCGTCCTCAATGAATGCAGGTCCTGAATTTCACATTTGTCATGGAAAAAGGTAAGTGAGCAGGGTAGTGTAGTGGTTAGTTTTGATACAGAGAGGAGATTGAAATTGAATTGGGGAATGTACAGCACATTGGTAAGATAAAAATCAGGTGAGAAAATGATAGAACCTGATATGTTAGATGATATCTTAGTGCCATCAGGCAGGTTGACTTCTATAGGTGAAATTTGATGGTAATTGTGAAACATAGATAAGGAATAGCACACATGATCTGTGGCTCCTGTATCTATGATCCATTTGGTATTTGCTATAATGCAAGATAGAGTGTAATGGTTACCTGTCTGTGGAGGCTGAGCAGTGGATAGTTGATTTATGGAGTTTTTGGTGGAATTCAATGACTCGTGTTGCTGCAAGAGAGCTAGAAGCTTTACCCCTTGTTCCTTGGAGAATGACACCATCTCAGAGGAAGAACTTGTCTCTCTTTCACTATGGCTGTGGCTATTGATACCTTTTTCTTCAAAATTATCATATGTAACTATCATGTTATTGATCCTTGTTTGAGTCTTTGTACTTGACCATTTAAGATTTTCAGGATATCCAGGAGGATATCCATGTTTGTGAAAACACTTCTTAATGGTGTGGTCAGCTGTGTTGCAAAAGATACAATATCTAGATGAAAATTGACCTTAGCCAGAAGGGTTTTTACCACCTCTAACAGCACCATTTGTTCTGCCCCTGCCTCTGGAACTGATACTACCTCTGGTCTGTTGTTGTTTGTGCTGATCAGAATTGTTGAACAGAATAATAGAATCAGCAGAAGATGAACCTAGCTGCCTTTCTTGTTCTATAAGCAAGGAGAATATCTCGTTGATAGAAGGAAGCGGTTTCATCATCATCACCTGTGTTCTTATGTGAGTGTATTGCTCATTTAAACCTCTCAAGAAACGGATTGCATATTCATTATCTCTGTACCCTCTGATGATTCCAAGACCACAGGTGCATGGTGAGGGACACAAACAGCTAGGGATGGGTAGGAGACTATCAAGTTCCTCCCATAAGATTTTTAGCTTGGTAAAATAGTTAGTGATAGAGAGTTCACCTTGTTTGATGGCATACAATTCTTCTTGTAAGATTGCAGTTCTGAATATGTCACCTTGGTGGTACCTTCGTTTGAGGTCAAGCCATAATTGATGGCAGTCATCAATCCAGATTACACTCTGATATATCTCAGGACTCAAAGATCGAGTGAGCCAGGAAAGGATATAAGTATTACACTTATCCCAGGCAGCATATTGCGGATCAGAAGGGGATGGCTTTGTGATAGTACCATCAACAAATTTGAGCTTGTTTTTACCTTTCAAAGCAAGCTTCATAGCCCTCTCCCATGTGTGATAATTGTGAGGGGTGAGGTTAGTTGAAATCAAAGGAACACCAGGGTTTTCCCAGGGTGCAGGTAATAGACATCCAATGTTGGATCATTTGTTTGGCTGTGACTTGTATTGCCTAGCCAAAGTAGTTGTTGCAGTAATTGAACTTGTTGCAGAAGGGAATCGTGTGCAATTCCTTCTGTGGATGGTGGAATCTGATATGATTCTTCCATTGTAATTGAGAAAGATAAAAACCAAGAAGTGCAAGATCACAGGTTTGAGAAAAAGGAAAAAAAATGAGAACAGAAGATAGGAACCAAGAAAATTTGATGAAGCTGTTGATCCTGTGAGTACAGACACAGCAATGCGAGTCTTCAAGCAGTGCAAGCAGTGATCAAGATCACAGGTTTGAGAAAAAGGAAAAAAACTGAGAACAGAAGATAGGAACCAAGAAAATTTGATGAAGCTGTTGATCCTGTGAGTACAGACACAGCAATGCGAGTCTTCAAGCAGTGCAAGCAGTGATCAAGAGAAAGAATAGATGATAACCTGTGAATTGATCGAGTGAGAGCGGAAGCGGAATGAGATCGCGATTGATACCATGTGAGAAATCATAGCTGAATGAATTAAGCAGCCATGAATCTCTGCATTATTTGCAGCATAAGAAACCGAAGCATGAAGAAAAGATGATCAGTGGCAGAGAGAATGTGGAGAGAAAAGAATAGTTTTCATTGAATCAAAAGTTGGTTACAATGGGTGGCTAAATGTGAATTTATAGATGAATACAGTTAGTTACATTCTGTAACTAACTATAGCTAACTAAACTAAAAACATTAATTATCATTGACTTGTAGAGCAAGAAAAGCTAATTTTCTTTGCTCTTGTCTAATAACCATTATATATTTTATACTTGAATTGTGTAACTAATCAGTTAAAAAAAATCAAATTTTTATAAATAAAAATTATAATAGACTTAAAATAACTCCAATAAAGTGTTATTAATAAAACCTTTATTTTGTTAATGAAAAATTAATAAATTGAGCTTATTAATAATATTAATATTTTAATATTCAGATTATCCCATTAATATTTTTTTAAAAAATATTAACAATAAGCTTAATTTATTAATTTTTTATCCACAAAATAAAATTTGTATTAATGATACTTTGTTAGTGTTATTTTAAGCCTATTAAATATTTTATTGTGACTATATATGTATTTTATACTTGAATTGTGTTACTGATGATTTTAAAAAAAATCAAACTTTTAAGCAAAAATGTACAAATAAAAATTATAATTAGAGTTATTTTAAACCTATTATAATTTTTATTTGTACTTTTTTTTCGTAAAAGTTTGATTTTTTTTAACTCATCGGTAGCACAATTCAAGTATAAAAAATATGTACAATGGTTGCGACAAAATAATATAATAATATTGGTAGCTTAGTTGTAATGATGTTTGCTTATTTAGCTTGATGTACTAAATTCAACGTTTGAGTCACTAATTAGTAACACAATTTAAGTATATAATAAATATAATTGTTGTAACATTATATCACAATAATGTCGGTAGCTTAACGACAAAGCTGCTTGCTTCTAACTGAAGGGACCAGGTTTGAGTACTTTCAAAATTAACAACCACCAAGTTGATCGAAATGAAAATCGAGAGGGACTAAATAACCTCCAACTTATTAGTTCTTGCTGTTTTTTTAACTTGGACAATTTTTCCTATCTTAAAGTTTTGGCCAATTTAGTCGTTGTTATATTTTAAATTTGACAATTTCATCTTTTTCAAATTTTTTTTCTTTCTTTAATCCTTATTACTTTTCAAATCAATCAATTTTAGTAAAAAATTTTGTGTTTTGCCATATAAATACTAAAAACGCCCCCATTTTTATCTTTTGCAAACATACTCCATCAATGAATGTTGTTTTTCATTGTGGACACACGTTTTATGGACATGAGATGCGAAATGATGTCATTTTTCTTATTTGTGTAAAATGACTTCATTTTTTATGTGGATCTTTAATATGTGATGTCTTTCCATTTTACTCTAAACCATCCATATGAAAGAATTAACTTATTTAATTTTTATAATTTGTGGTCAAAATTTTTTAAAAGAGATAAAATTGACAAATTTAAAAAAAAATAAAGACTAAATTGACTCATTTAAAAAAAATACAATAAAGACTAACTCTGACTGAAAAATTTAGGTAAGACAAAATTGGGAATATATCCCATTAATCTTTTATTTACTTATTTTCAATCCAATGGTTAAACAAAAAATAAATTTATAATCGTCAGTAACACAGGTATGGGTTTCAGTTATCAAATTTAAGTAGTTAGAATTCAGTTTCTGCCGTTACCAGTCAGCATCAAATCAAACTGTCTATAAATAGTAGCACTCTACTCTGAGTAGCCATTTTCACAATCAGAACGTTCTCTATCTTCTTCTCTCGAACTTTCTTCTCTGTTACTCTTTGTTCTCTATTCTTCTTTCTGAGTTCTGCAATTGAACGCTGGTGAAAATGACTCTCGGGTTTAGGTTAGGAGATTCCAGCGATTGTCGGTTGTGTGGCGTGGAGGCCGAGTTCGACTATGACATGGTGCAACTCATCCGCTCACTTCTCGCTGCTGGACGCTTCGATTTCCTTGTTGCTCCTCTGGTTCGTCTTCTTCAACAATTTATTTTTTATTACTTTGTTTCAATCAGAAAATGAATTCTCGCTTGCTTTGTGTTTTCATGTTGGAGAATTTGTTGCCGCTTCGTTTTTTTTTTTTTTTTTTTTTTTNGTTTCTTGATTTTATGGTCTGCTGAACATTGGAGCTGTAGTTTGGAGTGTTGTTAGCATTACCTTTCAAGAATATTGAGGCTAAACAATAGAGTGAAAAGGAATTTGAATGTTTTATGTACATAACATTGTTATCAATTGTCTGTAAAAAGAATTACGTTAATAAGTTAATCGCTGCGTGACTATTTAGTTGGCTTTTGAAGTTTCATTAATTGTTTTCTCTTTGTAAGAATTGAAAAATGTTTGAAAGACCTAACTTAGCATTGCTCGTAAGAATTCTTTGGACATATTGTTAATGTGACATTTCATATAAATATTAATTTGGTCTCGTACAATTCCTTTGCCATACACTGAGAAATGAATAAGAAATGATTTTATGCTTTGATTCAGGTGGATCCAGCTTATCAGTCAAGCTTATCGGAAAAGCATAATGCCAAGCCATTTGCTAATATTCTGCCAGTTTTTGGGTCAAACTTAAAAGTTCCCCCAACCGAATGGAATAAAAGTATATTCGGTATGAGTTACCTTTGCTCTTTCCAGAGAAATCCACAGTCTAGGAATTGTTGCAAAATGCACTTGGTTCTCGATTAAGCTTTGCTTCAAAATTCGACTTAAATAATGCTCTCTTGATTATTGCAGCACCTTTTATAAGAAAAAAGAAAATAAAAATTCCTTTTACTTTCTTAACGAGAAGGTAAATTTTTCCCCCTTTGATTCATGGTGTGATTTACCCCCTCTTTTGTGTTGGCAAGATAATTGCCCTCCTAATTATGTAATCTTTCTTTTCTTTTCTTTTTTTCTTGAAAATATATTCTGCAGAAACATACTTTCTTTCTTGAAAATGTATTCTGCAGTTATGTTTTCTATTGACTTCCATTTGTGAAAGCATTTAGTCTTCTTGTTATATGTTTCATAGATGTTGAATATGTTGAGCTCTTAATGATATCCTTCTTGGGTTCTCAACTGTGGCAAGCTTCTAATATGATTTATTACACTTATTCAGGAAAAATTAACTCATGGATAGACTTGGATTCAGAAGATGAAACCCTTAGGATGGATTCTGAAATTGCTATCAAACAAGAAATAACTAGGGCCTCTTATCTATCTTTACGGGTGTGATTTTGTATAACCAACTTGTGGTATATTTCAAATTTTATTCCAGCCCTTCTTGGTCTTAATTCCATTGTAAATGAGTGGTTTTACAAATATTTATTGGTTCAGTGTGATCCCACTGTTTTTTTTCCCTCCAGGAATTGTGAGTGCTTGGTCTTAAATTTTCACGATATCATTTGATTTTCTGCATTCATTTTTCAACTCTAATTTTACGCTATGTTCTGATTTTGTATTTGATTAGAAAAATGAATTGAACTGATTTCAGATGTTGTTTGATTAGGACCGTAATCTTAGGAAATTTATTTTGGGTACCTTGTGCCCAACATCCTAGGAAATTGTTGAAAAGTGTCTAGTTACATGAAATCGTCATCAAACTTTAAAGAACAACTAGGGATCAAGGAAGTCAACCGCTAACATCTGTCTCTACTATAATATATCACTATCTACATCTCCTATCTACTATAAGAATTCCAAAAGAATTACCTCTTGTATTCATCGGGCCAGAGCATGCTGCTTTGATTTATATATAACTTCGCTTCCTGTTTGTTAATAAATTGCCTCATAGTATTGTCATACTATGAAACATTGTCACAAACAAAAAGGAATCCTTTATTTGTAGCGAGCACATAGTTTTTCTAACATTTTATAATATGCTGCAGGCTTGCCTTCTTCCAGTTCCCAAGGGAACTTCCTATGTTAACTATGCTAGGTGTGTGAATCAACTCTTACAGGGTGTAAAGAACATGCAGGTGCCTCTCATATTGAAGTGTTCGTTTTCCTTCATGAATGCAATTTCACCATTCTAATACTGCATTCGTTATCTGTAACATTGTAATAAAGTTGTGGCTTAGGATTCTAGTGGAGAAGCCTGATGATGACTCTAGTGTAATCTCCAGTACTTTGGTGAGTAAAATAGCTAAAACCTTTTGTTCCAGTACTTATCAATACTTTGGTGGGTTCATAATATCTTTAATCTTCTTCAAACATAATTTTGCTGAGCATCAAATTATTGATGAGTGGATTTTCAGGTCATGAATTTAAGCTTTAGAAGACATGAAAATATATTATATTTGTTTTAATTTTGGATGCCTTTTTAATCATGATTTTCAGGTTGATCCTTGGCAAATATGGAATTCTTTTCGTCAGCTTTGTGAGCATCATAGTAAATTGTGTGTTGCACTTGAAACTTTGTGAGTACATTAGAATTTACCATTGAGCATTAGCTTATTGTTCCTTAATTTTAATTCTTGACTTTATCTATAATTGGGCAATTTCTTTCTTAATTTCCTCAACCGTGAACATCGTTCATGTTTATTAGGAATCCCCTGCCTTCAGACAACTCATTAGAACGTTGGTTTGAGGAGCCTGTAGCTGCAGCCATATTGCGTACTGATGTAAGGACAACTTATGATTTATAATTTATTTGTCAAGTATCAAGTATGCTGCTTCTGATTCTTGTCCAAGTCACACTGGTTTTGACTGAATTTTTGTCAGGTCTTTTTAAGTGAGGCTGATGGTGATGATATTGGTAAGTACCTCCCAGAGCGTCATCAGAAGTTACTAACTAGATTCTCGGATGACTCTGTAAAGGTGAACCTCCAAATTCTTTGAATCTTATGTTCTTGTATGTTGGTTTTTCCCTTTGGTATTTATTTTGGAAAACCTCTCACAATATAATTTTTTTTCCTCGTAAACTCACAAAACTCTTATAATCACTTTTTTTTCCTCCTTCTAAATGGAATGCATTTGTTTAGATCATTATATTAGAAAAACATGGTCAACTCAAAATTGTGTGAGATCCTACGGTTCCAGTTTCTGCTGTAGGTGAGTGGCCTATTCTTGTTTTATTAATTTTTCTTGTTCCTGTTAGAGTGCATGATAGTTTGTATAGGTGATGACAACCATTGGAAGCTTAGTGTTAGTAGTTCCATGTCAGCATCTTTAAATAGTTATAGTTAGTGAATGACTGTGTCACCAGTTATATTTAGTTATTGGGTTAGTCAGAAAGTTTTCTTCTGATGTAGATCTGGAACTACTACAAATATATGCAACCGATGTTAAAACTTTGTAATTGAATTGAATGCAATACCAGTTTCTCCAAATCTGAACTCTCTCTCTCTCTCTCTCCAAATCTTAGTTCGTTCGCTTTCTCACATTTTCTTTCAAACCAAGCACTTCTAACAATTCCATAGATCATTGTTTGAATAGTAGCAATATCTTTACTATTTCAAGTCAGGGTTTTTCTTTTTATATTTTCATACCTTTTTTATCCTCCATTTAGGTGACTTGACTCTCATATCTTTCCTCTCCTTGTTTGCAAATGTTGTGATTTAGTGTTTCATGCCCTTGCAGGCTTGTTTAGGAATCTTCTTTTTTTGTTGTCTTTTTGCACTTTAGAATCAAAATTACATCATTTACGGCATTATCTGGAACATGCTGGTTATCTATAAGAACAAATGGGTCCTCTTCCTGAGCAAGAATGTTTTGAGGTATCATCTTCTTGACATGTATCTAATAGGAAGGCATGGCGTTATCTGCTATCATCTTCTTGACCCTTTTCATTGTTTATTGCCAGTTTTAATCAGGGATGTTTTACAGTCACCCTTGCAAGTAAGTATTCTTCCACTTTGCAGTACTTAGTTTTCAATATCATTTTGTTAATTATTTGAAACTTTACAATTCCTGTGCAGCCTCTTAAGAATAATCTCGATTCTCAAAAGTATGAGAATCTTGAGAACAACTCAGCAAAATACGTTCAGGTATGGCCATGCATGTGAGGCATTTTCAACTATATGCATACATTTCTCTGTATGTAACTTTGCCCCCTTTAGTCTCTTTTTGCTTTGCATGCTAAGTCTGATTTTCAAAACTGTTATAGGATTCATTAGTTTAAATTTAGGAAGGAAACAAAAAAGGATACTTTGATGATGCAGCTATTTTGGATATCTTATTTCAGAAGCTACTCTTCTCTGCTGATGAAAAAGTACTTTCTTTTTAGAAAACAGAACAACTACTTATCTTAAATTTATTTAAATTTGAAAATCATTCTTTTATTAAGAAATCTCAACATAACGGTGTATAGACCTTAGAGTTTCAATTGTAAACTTTATGTCCTCAGTTCGAGACCAGACAAAGACTCTAGAGGGTGTATAGACTTGTAGTTGACTCTAAGGGTATCACTCTTAGTTGAGCAATTGAATTGGTTGGAATGCTCAATAAAATTGAAGTCTAATTATAAGTGTAGCAATCTTATGTAACTTGACTTTATGATATGGACTTCTCTATGCTTCAATTGTTGTGGTCTTCCTCCTCCCCCTATTCTGTGTATGTTGGTGTGCTGTAGATTGTGCCATGTAGAGCAGGTGCAGAAATATGGCTAGGTCTCCTTTATTATAACTTGAGTTATTTGCCCTTGAACTAGCTTTTCAGGTGGAGTTAGGCCCACAATCTTAAGATGATGTCATAGTTTATATTCTTTGTTTGATAATGGGTCACTCGTAGATGGTCTAGTCCCATAAACTTTGCACTCTAGATATCCAATCATGGACATGACAGGGTGTGTAAGTCCTACATTGCTTAAGCATATAGGCGAGATAGCATTTATAATAGTGTGTGCAATCTGAAATTTAGGCCAACAAAATTTAAGATTGTATCAGAGTCTATCCTATTATTGGTATTAGGCCATCTGCGGATGTAAACTTCAAGCTCCATGTCTTGTATTGTGCATGAGGGGGTGTGTTAAGTCTCACAGTGTTCAGGGATATGGTCAAAATAGCCTTTATAATAGCTTGGGCAACCCTCTTCCTTAAGCTAGCTTTTCACGTTGAGTTAAACCATTTGGCACTACGCTGTTGTATATAACATTTTGTTGTACTTATTCAATTGGCACTAATTAGAAACATTGTTCTCACCTGGTCAAAAAATATTTGGAAGAGGCTATAATGTTTGTTAAATATCAGGGGATCTGATTTGTTAAGCAAATCAAGTCCCCCAATCTGCTGTAACAACCCAAAACAGATTTATTCTCCCCTTAATCTGCTCGTTCTTCTATAATAAACAATTGGAAAAGGAATTATTTCCTTTCCTTTTTTAGCTGCCGTTTCGGCTACAGCAGCTATTGGTTGATGTGTAACAATACCCTCCCCTTGAAGTACCACCTTGTCCTCAAGGTGAAAGGAGGGGAAGGCTGCTTGAATGTCCACTGCTAATTCCCATGAATTTTCAAAGCCTGGGAGGTTCTTCCATTTGAGCAAGACTTCCCATTGCCCTGCTACATTTTTGCGGACGGCTATGACTTGCAGGGGTTCCACTTGGAGTTCAAAGTCGTCGGTGAGGGCCTTGGGGAAAGGTTGGGCTTGACCGCTGGAAGCAACACATTTTATGAGGAGGGAAACATGAAAAACTGGATGGACTCGTGCCCCTTCTGGTAGTTTGAGCTTGTAGGCTACCTGTCCAATCTTCTCGAGTACCTCAAATGGACCATAAAACCGTGGACTCAGCTTCTGATTCACTCTCTTTGCTAAAGTCTTCATGCGGTACGGTGGTAGCTTGAGATAGACCTATTCCCCTGGTGTAAAGGATACGCCCCTCCAGTTCTATCTGCATACGTCTTCATCCGATTCTGAGCATTTCAAGCTGAAACTGTAGTTCATCCAACATCTGATTCCGTTCCTCCATTAAGTTCTGGACTTCCTCAACCGCCACTTCTCCTCCTCCTCTCAATAATATTGGTGGTTCTTGACCATATAGAGCCCGGAAGGGTGTCATCTTAATCGAGCCATGATAATTGGTGTTGTACCAATACTCTGCTCAGTTGAGCCAACGTGGCCATTGTTTGGGTTTGGAGCCCGTGAAGCAACGGAGATAGGTTTCGACACATTTGTTAACGGCCTCACTTTGTCCATCCGTTTGGGGATGATTTGCGGAACTCATTGAGAGTGGTGCCGGCTTCCTTGAAAATTTCTGACCAGAAGGTACTCATAAACACACGGTCGTGATCGGAGACGATGGAATTTGGGAACCCGTGGAGCTTTACTACCTCTTTCACAAACAATTCGGCTACTTCTTTGGCGGAGTAAGGATGAGACAATGGGAAGAAATGGGCATACTTGGTCATCCTGTCTACTACAACAATGATGGTATCCTTCCCTTGAGCTTTTGGTAACCCTCCAATAAAGTCATGGCAATATCCGACCATACATTAGTAGGAATGGGGAGGGGTTGTAACAGGCCTGCTAGGCTTAAGGTGGAGTGCTTGTTGGTTTGGCAAACTGCACACTGTTTTACATAATCCATGATGGTCCTCTTCATGCCCTCCCAATGTTAAAGGCCAGCTATCCTTTTGTATGTCCGAAAGAACCCCGAGTGACCCCCCACCTTAGTATCGTGGAATTCTTGGAGTATTTTAGGGATCAACTTCGAGTGCTTCGGGATTGCCAGTCGCCCTTGATGTAACAGTTTGCCATTTTGTATAGTGTAGCATGTTGGAGCCTCCCTGCTTGAAATTAAACCCTGCATGATGCATTTGAGCTTCGGGTCTGTTTGGACTTCCTCCGCCAGCCCTTCCCATTCTTCTGCTGTCATGACAGACACGGCAGCAAGCTGGAACTTCCTGGAGAGAGCATCGGCTACTCGATTATCCTTCCCGGCCTTGTATCAAATTTCAAAATCGAACCCCAATAGCTTAGCCATCCATTTCTGCTGTTCTTCTCCCCCAATCCTTTGATCTAGTAAAAATTTCAGACCTTTTTGATCTGTGAAAACAGTGAATCGGTGGCCAAGGAGATAATGCCGCCACTTTTGAATGGCCAGCACCATTGCCATCAATTCCCTCTCATATACAGACTTGGATTGAGCTCTATCGGAGATCTTCTGACTCATGTAGGCGACTGGGTGACCTTCTTGCATCAAGATTGCTCCTATACCCTTGCCGGATGCATCTGTTTCTATGGCAAAAGGTTTGGAAAAAGATGGGACAACCAATACAGGGACAGTCGTCATAGCTGTTTTGAGTGCTTCAAAGGCTGCTTGGGCTTCTCCGTTCCACTGAAATTGATCTTTCTTTAAGAGTTGGGTAAGAGGCCATGGTATCCTCCCATAATTCTTCAAAAAGCGTCGATAATATCCTATTAGGCCCAGGAACCCTCTCAAGGCCTTGAGATCTTTAGGGATTGGCCAATCCCACATATCTTGGACCTTCTTATGGTTTGCGGCTACTCCATCCTTTGAGATGAGATGTCCCAGGTATTCAATCTGGGTTTAGGGATTGGCCAATCCCACATATCTTGGACCTTCTTAGGGTCTGCGGCTACTCCATCCTTTGAGATGAGATGTCCCAGGTATTCAATCTGCACTTGCGCAAACCTGCATTTTTTTTTATTAAGAAAAAGTTGATGTTATCGAAGGACCTCAAACACTTGTTGTAGATGCTCCCAATGCTGTGCTAAATTCCTACTATAAATGAGTATATCGTCGAAGAAAATTAGGACGAATTTCCTCAAAAATGGTCTCAACAATTGGTTCATGAGTGCCTGAAAGGTGGAAGAGGTGCGTTAGTTAAACCAAAAGGCATTACCAAAAATTCGTAGTGGCCCTCATGGGTTCGGAAGGCTATTTTGTGGATGTCCTCCTCTCGCATTCTGATCTGGTGGTAACCTAATTTGAGGTCCAGCTTGGTGAATATTGTGGTTGTACCTATTTCGTCGAGCAATTCATCAATGAC
The DNA here is from genome assembly GCA_003254905.1 of Nissolia schottii. Taxonomy (NCBI): domain Eukaryota; kingdom Viridiplantae; phylum Streptophyta; class Magnoliopsida; order Fabales; family Fabaceae; genus Nissolia; species Nissolia schottii. Next base: position 22,829 of record QANU01064827.1, read on the forward strand.
GGGAATGGGAAATTTATCCGCTGTGGTCTCTCGATTTAATGCCCGATAATCCACACAAAACCGCCAGCCTCCATCTTTCTTTTTGACTAAATATCACTGGGCGAGCGAATGGACTTGTGCTAGGCCTGATGATACCTGATTGCAGCATTTCTGCCACTATTTTCTCAATTTCAGTTTTCTGGTAATGGGGATACCTGTAAGGTCTGAGGCGGGGTATGGTGGATCCTTGAGGAGAATGGCGTGGTCATTGGGGCGTTGGGGAGGCAGCCTTTCAGGTTACTGGAACAGGTCCTGGAACTGCTAGAGGAACAACTCGGTTTCTGTTGTTACATGGCCATCCTCTTGCACTTCAGCGGCCACTGCCAGGGAAGTGATGTCATAGCTTTCTCCCGTGCTCTCAAGGGCGTGTAGAATGTTTTTCCATGAGGCTCGGCTTCGACTAAGGGATGGGTCGCCTCTTAAAAACTTCTCCTCACCATCTTGCTTCCAACTCAGCGTTAATTCCTTGTAATTTCCCACAAACTGCCCCAAACTCGCCAACCACCCTGCACCAAGTACTACCTCTGAACAGGCTAATTTCATCACACAAAAATTCTGGAGCAATTTTACNACGACGACCACCACCAAAGCCATAGTCACGCCCATGCTCACACAGACCAAAACCAACACTCATACTGTAACAACCCGACTTTTTCCTCCAATTTAAAATGCTATTTAAGGTAAAATTAAAAATATAATAATAAGAAAAAGGTGAGATAAAAATATTAATAAAATTTAAATATTAATTTTATTTCTGTAATATTATTTAGAAATAACTCTTTGACGATCTTGTGACGTCCGGTGACGTTCGGATCAAAATTAGGATTTTATTATAATTTCTTTACGACTCATAGGAGTCTGTAAAATAAATGAACATGAAAATAAATGTAAGAACATGTCATCTANCTCTTAAAAACTTCTCCTCACCATCTTGCTTCCAACTCAGCGTTAATTCCTTGTAATTTCCCACAAACTGCCCCAAACTCGCCAACCACCCTGCACCAAGTACTACCTCTGAACAGGCTAATTTCATCACACAAAAATTCTGGAGCAATTTTACTCCTTGGATATGCAAAGGAACATCTTCGCACCGTTTGTAACAACCCGACTTTTTCCTCCAATTTAAAATGCTATTTAAGGTAAAATTAAAAATATAATAATAAGAAAAAGGTGAGATCAAAATATTAATAAAATTTAAATATTAATTTTATTTCTGTAATATTATTTAGAAATAACTCTTTGACGATCTTGTGACGTCCGGTGACATTCGGATCAAAATTAGGATTTTATTGTAATTTCTTTACGACTCATACGAGTCTGTAAAATAAATGAACATGAAAATAAATGTAAGAACATGTCATCTAAGATTTTAATATTAACCAGGATAATTAATAGGTCACAACGGTATGCCCGGAATATTTTTAGGACGTCCGGACATAAATAACTAATGAACTAATATGACCTAAATACACTAAGGGCAAAATAGGAAATACACATAGCCTAAAATCCCTAAGTCACCCACGGTTTCCCTTCCCCCATGCAAAACCGAAACACACATAAAAATATTCACAAAAGTTCTTTCATTTTCTCCTAAGGTTCCAAGACCACCAAGCTTCAAATCCACCAAGTTTAATTATCATCATCTTTTGTTCTCATCATCACCAATTACTCAAAATCATCAAGGAAGAAAGTTAGCATCAAGGTGAAGAGTTTCTCTTCAAGTGGAATCCAAGAAACCAATCTTCAAAACCCTAGGAACTCCATAACCTAGGTTTTGTTCTTTCTTGGCAAGAAAAGCTCAAGGAAGCTTCAAGTTCACCTTTCCATCATTCAAACCCATTTCTAAGCATCCAAGGGAGACTAAGAAGAGTTGTTGGTGAGTTTCCATCCCTTGGTACAAAGCCAAGTTTCCATAATCCATAATTGCCCTAATTATGTCAAGATTTCCTTTTAGGTCAAGAAGACTCCAAACAAGCAAGCAAGGCTTGATTTCCTTCTTTTCTTAGCATCAAGAAGCTCTTGAGGAAGTGGGTAACCCTAGTTCCTCA